>ML677348.1:408159-573602 GCA_007922305.1 Dermatemys mawii
CTGGGCAGCGGGGAGAGAAGCCGCAGCCCCCACCTGCAGTCCTGAGTTCTCTGTCCCTGGCAGGGGAGGCTGCAGCTTCTCTCCTCACTGCCCAGCAGGGGAGAGAAGCCCTGGCCCCCATGCCTGCTGGGGACAGAGAACAAGGACTTGGCAGCCATGGTATAATCGCGCTATTACCGAACTCGCGTTATAGCAGGGTGCGTTACACCGGGGCTCCACTGTACCTCACAAGGTATACTTTGTACAAAGATTATTACACTAGTGTGTAGGTTATAGACACAGGTATGTTCTGTCCCAGAGATGTCGAGTTGCCTTTATACCTTCAAGTCAGAGCACAAGGAAAATAGCTATGCATGTGCAGACATAAGGACCACACATCTCGAAGAACCTGCAGTTACAGATAAGTAACCTCCATTTATTTTGTCAATGATTGTAGAGAATACTGATGGATGACAGAATATTGCATAACATTTACTTTTTTAAAAGTGACGTTGGAATGTTAAATATAATGTACTCTTGTATTTGGAATATGGCTAAACAACAATACAGAAAGACACCCTTATTCCCCAGGATTCTAGTGAGAACCCCTCCACAAATGCTACTCCAATTAACTTTTGTTTATTTTTTATGAATTGTAACATATTTATTACTTGCAGGTATGCATTTCACTTTATACATATTTCTCCTCAACTTTGACTCCAATGTGTGCATATGCACATTACGCTGACACTCTGATTAGCCTTAAATAATTTTTAATTAACTTTCCTTCTCTGTAAATTTTCATTATTAGCTCGTCATTGGTTTCTTCCATCTGCAAACTGTCACGGATTTAATAAAGCTTCATAGATTTCCATCATCAGTTCTGTGGAAAATAATCTTCAGACTTTTACTTTAATAAAGGTGTTGTTTTGTGATGGTTTTGTTTAATATGCCACCTCTGTCTTACTACTCAGTTTTTCCCATGCCTCTCCAGCATCCTTTTGTTCTGCTGACTTGGTCCTCTGGTTTGGTATTATGGTGAAAAGAAAAGTTGGTTTGCTCTTAAACATTTTTTTTATTACTATAATTTAATTATTTGTATCAGTCTGGCTTTAGATTTTTTATTTGACAAAAGCAGCTTTGATTGAGGTATTCTTCAAGAGGAGGATTGAGATGTAAAATCTGATTCCTTCTAAAAAAAATATGTATTCCAAGCATACAGGCTCACTTGTATCCTTAGGAGATTTGCTGCCAAAACTATTGGATATGCACTAACTAGTAAAGACAACCCACTTTACTTAGACATATTTTACAAGAATCCTCTTAGGAAAAGAACCATAAGCGTGGAGGTGGTATGGTTACAATCAGGATGGATTTACACAAACATGACAAAGTTTGAAGAGCTGTGCAGAACCCAGATAAAGGATTTTACTAAAGTAATGTTTTCATTTCCTCTAATCTGAATGCACTCACTGAATGTCAAAGTGAAAAACTCATGCCAACTGAAATAATTTATCAACCAAGACATTGTAGTATGAGTAGAGCTGATCAAAATGAACATTATTTTTGTCTTTACATGGGGCAAAAAAATCAATATATTGAAAGAGTTTTATGTGGTGTGATGCAAATGACAGGCATTTTCTCTCAAAACAAAACATTACAAATACCCATATCAAAGCTTTTTTTCAGTTTATTAATCTGAGATATCAACATGAAATGATGTATCTGCCTGAGCTGTAACAGCTAGTTGTGAGAGTTGTATTGAGTCCTTTGCTCCCCGCCCAGTCTCCCATATGGGTGCAGCTCCCCAACTGTACTAAATCTCCTATGATTAGGAAAAAGGCAATATTTATTTTTTTTATAATTTTGGCACATAACGTTGATTATTTTTTCTAATTTTTGTCATTTTAAATTTTCAGTTGCAGGAAATGAAGTTGTGTCAAATAATAATTTGATGATAGTGCACATTGATATTCAAAAAGTTAAATCTTAATAACCATTAAAACACAAATTGCCAAGCATGTGTCTAAATATACAAAGTAAATCAAATGTTAATAAGTTTTCAGGCATGATTTTTTCTTCTTTTGCTTATGTGTACATTTTGATTATTATCAAACCGATTTTTTCATCAGTCTATCTATATGTGATGAAATCAACATAAACCAAAAAAACCTACTCCTTTCAAGCCTACGCATTATGCAGCACAATCTTTCCCTATCATAAAGCATCATGGCAGCTCAGCAGCAGGTATCGGTGCACCAGGGGAAATGTAGTCCCTATGGGAAGGTGTAGGGAGATGCTCAGAAAGCCAAATGTGGGGAGGAAGGACCAGAATTTCAGCTCTCGTGAGGCATCACAGCAGTTCAGCCGAAGATTAATGTTGGCATGAAACAAAAAGTTTCATTGAGGGTCAGCAGACAAACAAAATTTTTTGGTTCATGTTGACCCAAAACTAAATGGGTTTTCCCAATGGAAATTTTGATTTCAACAAAACTCTGACAATAAAATATTTCATTCATTTTTTTAACCATTCCAGCTTTGGAGTAACTTATGAAACATAGCATTCATTTTTTTTGGAATGGTGTTTTGGTCAGATGACTGTTTAAAAATTAATCCCTATTGACAATCAAGAGACAACTTTAGATATGGTGGACATCTGAAGCAGAGATTATTTTCAGAGTCAAGGACCATGAAGTATTTAATGAATACTGGTTGTATGCAGGCTTCAGCTAAAAATAGTTATACCAATTGTTACAAATCTTTATTTGGTTACATTGTGTGTTGTAGTTCTAAATGTCTTATGTATTCCTTTATCCCTTTTTATCTTTTCTGGTAATAGAGCACATGTGACACCACCTTGGGTTGTTAAACACCTAGCTACCACTTGCCTTTAGCATGATGAAATCTGATCTGTGCCGGCTGTGGATCATCTCCCTGACTCCACCAGCCTCTGGCAATATAAGAACTCCATTCCAGGCCTCTGGGCCTTGCTCTCTCAGCACAGGTTCTGAATAGGCACACACCAACTCCCAAGTCCTCCAAACATCCATCTGGGGTCCCCAGCCCCTAATCCACTGAATGTTCACAGAACTCTGATTCTCTCCTCCCAAAGGAATAGCACACATGAGCTTGCTAGTTTTGACTTAGGATGACCACTCCACTTAACACACACAACGATAAAAAGAATAACTTTATTATAAAAGAAGAAAGATTCAAATGATAGTAAATAAGATGATTGGAAACAGGTGGTTACAGAGTTCTACTATAAATCACATGATACACAATGGTTAGCTAAGGAGATCAGTGTATGGGCTGGATGAATGGACTATAAGGAGGATAGAAAGCTGGCTAGATCGTCGGGCTCAGTGGGTAGTGATCAATGGCTCCAGGTCTTGCTGGCAGCCGATATCAAGTGGAGTGCCCCAAGGGTCGGTCCTGGGGATAGTGCTGGTTTTGTTCAGGATCTTCATTTATGATCTGGAGGATGTTGTGAACTGCACCCTCAGCAAGTTTGCAGATGACACAAAA
The DNA here is from genome assembly GCA_007922305.1 of Dermatemys mawii. Lineage (NCBI taxonomy): Eukaryota > Metazoa > Chordata > Testudines > Dermatemydidae > Dermatemys > Dermatemys mawii. The sequence continues at coordinate 411,667 of ML677348.1, forward strand.
CTGGGAGGAGTGGTAGATACACTAGAGGGTAGGGATAGGATACAGAGCAACCTAGGCAAATTAGAGGATTGGGCCAAAAGAAATCTGATGAGGTTCAACAAGAATAAGTCCTGCACTTAGGATAGAAGAATCCTATGCACTGCTACAGACTAAGGACCGAATGGCTAGGCAGCAGTTCTGCAGAAAAGGATTTAGGGGTTACAGTGGATGAGAAGCTGGATATGAGTCAACAGTGTGCCCTTGTTGCCAAGAAGTCTAATGACATTTTGGGTTGTATAAGTAGGGGCATTGCCAGCAGATCAAGGGACATGATCATTCCCCTCTATTTGGCATTGGTGAGGCCTCATCTGGAGTACTGTGTCCAGTTTTGGGCCCCATACTACAAGAAGGATGTGGATAAATTGGAAGAAGTCCAGCGGAGGGTGACAAAGATGATTAGGGGCCTGGAGCACATCTCTTATGTGGAGAGGCTGAGGGAACTGGGATTGTTTAGTCTGCAGAAGAGAAGAATGAGGGGGGGATTTGATAGCTGCTTTCAACTACCTGTAAGGGGGTTCCAAAGAGGATGTCTCTAGACTGTTCTCAGTGGTAGCAGATGACAGAACAAGGAGTAATGGTCTGTGTCTCCTACCTCCTGTCTGGAGAAGTTTTTCTCAAGGCACACTGCTATTGGGTGACCTGCCTTTAATTACAAGACCTTAATAACATAAGGGAGAAAGGGCACATCCCTCACCTTAGAAAGGTATGAGCTGTGTGCTTTTATTTGTAGAATAACAAATTTTCATTACTTTTTTTATATAGCGCTTTTATCCAAAGTGCTCTACAATAGTTAGCTAATGGTACAAACAACATTTGGAAAGATCATTAAGTGGTCTGCCGAGACCCTCAGCAATTTTCAAGTGGTCCATAGGGAAAAAAATGTTTGAGAACCACTGCAATAATGTATTAGAAATTGTACAATATATATCCATTTTAAAGCTGCAGTGGCTGCATTTTATTTGATCAAATAAGAATGGCCCTACTGAGTCACACCAAAGGTCCACCTAGCCCAGTATCCTGTCTTCCGACAGTGGCCAGTGCCAGGTGCCCCAGAGGGAATGAACAGAACTCTTAATCAAATGATCCATCCCCTGTTGCTCATTACCAGCCTTTGACAAACAGAGGCTAGGGACACCATTCCTTCCCATCCTGGCTAATAGCTATTGATGGACCTCAGCTCCATAAATTTATCTAGTTCTTTTTTGAATTCTCTTATGGTCTTGGCCTTCACGATATCCTCTGGCAAGGAGTTCAACAGGTCGACTGTGTGTTGTGTGAAGAAATACTTCCTTTTATTTGTTTTAAACCTACTACCTATTAATTTCATTTGGTGACCCCTAGTTCTTGTGTTATGAGAAGTAGTAAACAACACTTCCTTATCTACTTTCTCTGTACATTATCTATATATTTCACATAGGCAAACAGCCATCAAATGATGGTAACTATGAATCACCTCTGACTAAGGGAAAGTATAACCAATGGCCAAGAAGTAAAATGTTTGTTTGACCATTGCCAGTTCCCCAGATCCATCTAATTCCCAACAAAGTGTCCATAGTACAAAACATAAAATCAACAAAAACAATTTCTCTTTAGAAACAAACTGACTCACTATTCTAAAAATAAAGAATATCTGTTGACAGGCATGTCTGATTATGAAAATAAAGGAATAAATTAAGCACAATAACTTCCTTTCTCACAAATGATTTTGAATAAATTGTCAGTCATTAATAGACCCACTGTTAGCATCAAACTCAATGTAATTAGAGGCAGGGAGAATGAAAGTTACAGTAATCAATGTATATTGTAAAATGAAAAGATTGGTGGATTGTATTTGCAATTTGTTACATTAGTATGCTTTGCTACCACTTTTGCAGTATCTAGAGGCTGGAATTTAACATCAGCAAAGGATCTGAAAGCACAACATAAGAGGTATCATTTTCATATGCAAATGGCACATAATTCCTTTCTACTGCATACATTAAAATTCACTTATCATTTCAGCTTTTGTCAGAGAACACTATCAGTTTCATATTGTGCCTTATCTATTGCAGCTCATCATAGCACCCTATTTTCAATGCTGATGTTTTTCCTAACAAAATTTATCGTGGGTAGTCACAAAAACATGGGGAAAGTTGCAATATTCAGTGAAATATTTCAGAGGCTGTTTGCATTTCTTGGTGGAAGAACATTTACTTAAAGTATCAAAACAGAATTTAGTAATGATTGAACAGGTGCAGTTGCTAACATATACACTAAAAGGATGGAAATGTACTGGATTGAATGACTGTAACAGTCAGAAGAAATTTCACTCTATGTCACGGAGAGACAGGAGCAGCAGTCTTCAAAAGGGCAAGAATACAAGTTAGCATTCTGAAGTGGGGATGAATTCCCAGTTTCACCATCAGTCTGAGGACTGCTAGGTGCGGAAGAAGGGAGACAGATGAGGTTGCCCTATTTCTCATGAGTGATTTTCTGTTGTTTGCCAGCTTGAAAGTACTTCATCACAGCTAAAGAGAGTTGAAAGTAATACGAGATATAAGAATTATTATTAATTCAGGTTCTGATATTATTCCCAGAAATAGCTCTTCTGGATCATTGTACCACAATGAAGGATCTAGATGTCATGAAAAATATCTGTTACTCAAAACTGAACAATCTGCACTTAAATTTTAACAATTTAAATGCACAACTTTTATTATTTTATCATGACATCTTTTCAGATTTATTACTTTAAAATGAAATGTATCTAGCAGCTACATGTAAGAATGTTATGATTCTTTAAATCAGCTCCTGTACCAGATGACTGGAGGATAGCTAATGTAACACCAATTTTTAAAATGGGCTCTAAAGATGATCCCGGCAATTACCAACCTGTAAGCCTGACTTCAGTACCGGGCAAACTGGTTGAAACTATAATAAAGAACAATATTCTCAGACATACAGATGAACATAATTTGTTGAGGAAGAGTCAACATGGTTTTAGTAAAGGGAAATCATGCCTCGCCAATCTACTAGAATTCTTTGAGAGGGTCAACAAGCACATGGACAAGGAGGATCCAGTGGATATAGTATACTTAGATTTTTCAGAAAGTCTTTGACAAGGTCCCTCATCAAAGGCTCTTATGCAAAGTAAGCTGCCAGAGGATAAGAGGGAAGATACTCTCATGGACTGGTAACTGTTTACAAAGGTAGGAAACAGAGTAGGTATAAATGGTCAGTTTTCAGAATGAAGAGCGCTAAATAGTGAGGTTCCCCCAAGGGTTTGTTCTGGGACCAGTCCTATTCGATATGTTCATAAATGATCTGCAAAAGCGTAAACAGTGAGGTGGCAAAATTTGCAGATGACACAGAATTACTAAAGATAGTTAAGACCCAGGCAGACTGTGAGGAGCTACAAAATGATCTCTCAAAACTGGGTGACTGGGCAACAAAATGGCAGAAGAAATTTAATGTTAATAAATGCAAAGTAATGCACATTGGAACGCAGAATCCCAGCTATACATATAAAATGATGGGGTCTAAATTAGCTGTTGCCACTCAAGAAAGATTTTAGAGTCATCGTGGATAGTTTTCTGAAAACATCCACTCAATGTGCATCAGCAGTGAAAAAAGCAAACAGAATGTTGAGACTGATTAAGAAAGGGATAGATAATAGAAATTATCATATTGCCTCTATATTAGTTCCTAGTATGCCCATGCCTTGAATACTGTGTGCAGATGTGGTCGCCCCATTTCAGAAAAAAGATATATTGGCATTGGAAAAGATTCAGAAAAGGGCAACAAAAATGATTAAGGCTATGGAATGGCTTTTGTATGAGAGATTAATAAGACTAGGACTTTTCAGCTTGGAAAAGAGATGGCTAAAGGGAGATATGATTGAGGTCTATAAAATCATGACTGGTGTATATATATGTGAAAAAAAGACAGACATCAAATTTGTAATAGAACCAAGTTTCCCTACTACAAACAAACACGATTGCTAGTTGGCACTCTTGTTGTTAGTCTCCTTAGAGAGGACAAGGATTAAATAATATAAAAAGAGAACATAAGAATGGTCATACTGGGTCAGAGCAAAGGTCCATCCTGCCCAGTATCCTGTCTCCCAACAGTGGCCAATGCTAAGTGCCCCAGAGTGAATTAATAGAACAGGTAGTCATTAAGTGATCCATTCCCTGTCGTTCATTCCCATGATTCTGGCAAAAACAATCCATGCTCTCCTCTGTAAAGAAGCTCCCCTCTAATGGAATTTGAGTCATGTAGGAGAGAGAGTATATAGAAAGCTTGCACTACCACTACCCATATAGTACCTCTTCTGCAGATAAAGAGAAGCCTTCAGTTTCCAGGACTATCATCTAGCACCTTACATTAGCACCAAATTACCTAAGTATCTGTTTGGTCCTGTTTAGTCTTTTCTTAAAAGTGGGACCTCTAGGGAGAATAGTTTGGTAGGGATATTTTGAGCTCATATGAATGGAAGATGAATGTAGATAACTTCAGAACATGAATGTTGGAAGCAGAGTCCCTGATTAAGTATTTGTTGTTTGGATTGATACATGTTCTTGGTGCTGGGTTAGCAGGTAAATCACAACATGCTTATTATACAGCACAGAGGTTCTTTGTAGAAATCAAACCCTAATTTCTAAGTTCATTGATCAAGGAACTCAAAACATTCTTCCCGATGTTGTATGCAGTACTCAAATAAGAGAGACTGAAGACTAATGAGGGTAGAGTAGTCTTTCAGAGCATTGACCTTACTTACATTGGATGAACAGAATATCTATTTAACTTAAGAAAGGTTGTAACTAGGGCTGTTGATTAATCACAGTTAACTCAAGCGACTAATTCAAAAAATTAATTACAATTAAAAAACCATGATTAATCATAGTTTTAATTGCAGTATTAAACCAAGCCTACCAATTGAAATTTAACAACTATTTTTGGATGTTTTTCTAAATTTTCAAATATGTCAATTCCAATAACAACACAGAATACAAAGTGTACAGTGCTCACTTTATATTATTTTTATTACAAATATTTGTTTTCATTTTATTAAATGCTTGACAGCCCTAGCTGTAACTTGAATTTCAACAAAGGATACATGAGTTGCAAAAGTATGAAGACTGTATCTGTGAAAACATTTTTAAAAACAGATATGGTTTTGTATGTTGATCTTACAAAATGTAGACTTGAGAGGATCTAGGGAAAGGAAATCAATTGTGATAATAAGTACTGTAATTGACAGGCAGTAAGGTATCATAGAATTTCATATGGATGAGTCATACTGCATTATAATATCTATAATTAGAAGTATTTTAATTTTTCATTTACAAGTATTTTTAATGAATAATTTTACTCTTGGGAATTCACATTAAAATGAAGAATGCTTGGAACACATTAACATTTTAGCATGCCTCGGATCTTTGATGCATTATGCTACTTTGAACCTGCCTTAAACCTCGAGTACACTCTGTGATGAAGCATAGTGTGCAGTTCTCTGAATCTCTACCTGTGTAGAATTCTTCATAGTGCAGTTAATGCCAGTGAGTTATTCGGCAAGCAGCACAGTGGAGAAAAGGGACATAGCCACAGGGAAATGAGATCCTGTGCTTGATCCTACAGTTATGATTATTCTGACTGACCTGCTTGTAAAGAGGACAGAAAAACACAGCGTCATTCATACTACTCAAAGGTTTCTCTGTATGAGTGTGGCATGGGTCATATCTAGAAAGACCTGGGGAAGCCCACCCCGGACCAACAATTTCAGTTGCTTTTGTGTCTCTCTGGGCCTATTTTTAACCCATTAGTCAGTCTCAGACTAGAGTTCTCAGTTACAGGAAAGCACATGTGAGGTAAAATGAGATTGTTTATTTAATATTATCCAACTGAATAATTTCAAGTCAAATGAATAGATCTTTTGCATTTTTATGAAGGAGCCAGGCATAAAACATGTTTACGGGTCTGATTTTTTTGGTGTATTGAGTATGCTTTATTCACCTATGACCTGAGAGTATTACTGTGAGCAGTGGAAATCCACTGTGGATATCTGTCTCATTCATCTGGGTGGATTTCAAAATATCCTTCAGGGGCTATGTTCACAAAAGGAGTAGGTGTCTAAATGTCACATTTTCTAGTGGCCAGAAGGGTGGGAACTATGGAATTTCTCCAGCCAGGCACCAGGTCATGCTGCTGGAGAAGAAGGGGCTCTAGGGAATCTGACCTCCTTTGTAGTTATTCTCTCTCTTCTGTTGACAGAAGACAAGGAGCTGATCTCCCTGCTGCTTCCTCCTTACTTTAAATCTTGTTCCACAGCATGTAGGGTAATTGCACAAAATGAATTTGATGTGCATCATGGGGGAAAGGGAAGCACTTCATACTTCAAAATACTGCAAAAGAAGTCAGTATAACTGGTTTTTTTAATTTCTCCTAGGGAACATGGTATGCACTATTTACCAGTAATCTTGTAGGAATGGAGTAGTTTGTGTTCACCACTGCACACTTGCTGATGTTGTGGCTGAGAAGCAGGAACATGGCCCTTTCTGGGGGCCACTTAAGTTGCTAGGGGAGTTTGCCACTCCCTCCTCCTTTCACTCCTTAGCACCAGCAACTGCTAAGGAAAAATACAGGGGTGTCTTTTTCTCCTCACTACCCTTTCTTTCTACTTCCCCCTTGCAGACACCGTCTAGTCTTTTATATCTAGTGTATTTAGCTTCAGAGAAAGTAAATGTTAGTCAAACATAGGGTAAGAAGGCTGTCTGGATGCCTTGTCTGGTGACAATAGATGGGGGAAGTATGTTTTTAGAGATGTATTCCAATCTGCAACTTATTTTAGGAGGTTTAAAATGAGTGTGTTCACTAACATTTAAAATTTATACCTGTATTCAGCATTCTGCTATTCTCATTAAATGTCAGAAAACAGCAACCCATGGAAAGTTGACTCTGCTTTGATAAAAGTAAATTACCACTAAAACTGAAATTAGATCATATTTGCTAATGCTTTCCTCAGCTATGCCTTGTTGCATATCTGCTTCTGGCACATTGTTACCTAGCATGTTGATCCTAATGAACTCAGAAATTTTATGCTCAAATTCTGTGCTATTATTCAGACTCACTGAACAAACCTGGTTTCTGGGGCATGTCAACGTTAAATAGGGAAATGGTATTTTGTTTGAAGGCTGTGAATAGTAATTTTGGTCTGTAGACACTAAAAAACAAAGGCAAAATTGGAAAGTAGATAAAAAGAAGAATTACATTGTCAAAATATTATTAGTACATTATTTGACCTTAGGGAAGGCCTTTTGCCTAAAGATTAGTATTCTGTGTGTGTTCCTTCTAGCTCATATAGACTCTAACAGATGGCATTGAGGGAGCAATTGATATCTCACTTAGTAAGTCCCCTTGTATAAGGCAGTCATAATAAAAGCTTAATTCATGTAGTTTAAGAACCATATCCACCTGTTCACACATGACAGAAGTCCAGATTTTCAAAACTTGGATTCCTTAAATCCATATTTAGGCAGCTAAGTAAAAGAGGCTTAATCCTCAGGGGCGCACAAAATGGCAACCCTAGTATATTATACATATTTACCTACATTACACTGCTCTACAGCCAAAATGCTTCTGAAATAAATGTACTCAAACTTTACTAATTCTGGGTCACTAAGAACGAAAATGATGCTTAAAATTGTTGATTGGCTCTAGTTTTCAAGATATGCTATTGGGTCAGTATATACGACCCTTGACATGAGAATGGCGGAGGATAAGTGAGTTATAAAGGGAAGGGATCTCAATTTAAACCAGAAATGACTAAAATACATCTTTGACTGGATCTATGAATAAATCTATGACTGGGTTTGGACAGTACTTTATTTTTAGGCAAAATAATGAATGATGCAATCTGAAGCTGGTATTGCGTCATACATGATATGAATTGCATCATGTTATTCCTAGAAGTCATGGATGATGCAATCATAAGGAAGCTTACATCACTCTGCTGAACAAATTGCCCTATATCAGCTCTAGAAATCATACAGCGTCGTGCTCTCTTATTTGTCAGTGTTTGATTTTGCAAAGGGACACATTTCTGTTTAGCCAAAGTGAGCAGAGATGCCTCGTACTTGTGTGAACAGTGCAGATAACTTCTGCTATGTTTGTGGTGAAGTGACTTTTGCATCACAAAAGCGCAATCTAACCACTATGGTTAAGAAAGCCTATCATCTTTATTTTGGCTACAAAATTGGAGATCAGGACAAGAGGTGGGCCCCACACATATGCTGCAACACTTGTGCAAGAAATCTTCGCCAGTGGTTGAACAGGAAAAGGAAATCTATGCCTTTTGCAGTGCCAATGATTTGGCGAGAGCCAACAGATCATACCAGCAATTGTTACTTCTGCATGGTGCCTCCAGTTGGGAAAGGTGTGTCAAAGAAGAAAAAGTAGACTGTGCATTATCCAAGCATTTCATCAGCTATACGCCCAATACCCCACGGAGAAGGACTGCCAGTTCCTGATGCACCAGAATCATTCTCACTTGAGTCAGACGAGGAAGAGGATGAAACTTCTGGTCCTGAACCATCAATGTCACAGGACCCACATTTTCTCCCATCCTCCTCCTCTGAACCACACCTCATAACACAAGCTGAACTGAATGACCTTGTCTCAGGGATTTGGAACTACCCAAGAGTAAGGCAGAGCTGTTGGGCTCCAGACTACAGCAGTGGAATCTCCTGGCAGGTGATGTTAGGATTTCCATGTTCCGTGACCGTCAAAAGGATCTTGTCTCATTCTTCTTCATGGAAGGTGATCTTGTAGCCTGCAACAACATCGATGGAGTGATGGCAGCCGTCAAGATCGTTCACGATCCACGAGTGGAGACTCTTCGTTGATTCATCGAAGACGAGTCTTAAAGCTGTTTTGCTGCATAATGGCAATGTTTTGCCATCAATTCCAGTTGGTCATGCAATCCATATGAAGGAAACCTATGACAACATGAAACAACTTTTGAGGTGCATAAACTATGACCAACATCAGTGGCAGCTTTGTGGCGATTTGAAAGTTGCTGCTCTCTTGCTTGGTCTGCAGACTGGATACACAAAGTACTGCTGTTTTCTCTGCAAATGGGATGGTCGTGCAAGAGATTCCCACTAAATCAGGAAAGATTGGCCACTCCAACAGTCATTGGAGCCTGGGAGGAAAAGTGTTCAGCATCCACCACTTGTTGAATCAAGAAAGATTTTGTTACCACCCTTACACATCAAGCTGGGTCTGATGAAGAACTTTGTCAAGGCCATTGACAAAACACAAGCAGCTTTCAAGTACCTCCGTGGAAAATTTCCAAGGTTAAGTGAAGCTAAGATAAAGGAAGGTGTCTTTGTTGGTCCTCAGATTCGTGAACTTCTTCGAGATGATGCATTTGACCATGCACTGCGTGGCAAGGAAAAGACGGCATGGAAAGCCTTCCAGGCAGTGGCAATACATTTTCTCGGAAACAACAAGGCAGACAACTACAGGTTGTTGGTGGAAAACCTCCTCAAGGCATACAAAAGCCTTGGTTGCAACATGTCACTAAAGATACATTTTTTGCACTCTCGTCTAGATTTTTTTCCACCGAACTGCAGAGCAGTGAGCGACGAGCACGGCGAGCGATTTCACCAGGACATTGCGACAATGGAGAAACACTATCAGGGCAAATGGAGCCCATCAATGCTTGCAGACTATTGCTGGACAGTGACAAGAGATGCTCCATTTAATAAATACAAGAGACAAGCCAAGAAGCGCCAAGTAGACACTGAATAGGACTAAACTATGTACATAATAGTTTTTTGCCTTTTGTTTCATAATACATTTTATTTATATAATCCTTTTGCTAATTTTTAAAGTGTTACATAAACAGGACAGGTGAAATATTATCATGTAAAGTAACCATAAACACATGAAAAGACCTAGGTTTACAATTTATAATTAAAACTCTACTATCTACCCACTATACATAGACATAAAATGTAAAACTTAAATATCTTAGAAACAGTAGCCAATCAGTTGTTTTAATTGTCATATTTGAATTCAGCACATCAAAATACATAATAAATATCACATTTTATCTCTGAAGCAGATGACTTCTAAAAAATTGTAGACCAGTGTTATTGGCTTCCTTATGGTTAGACCTGTGTCGGGTGTGCAGGGGTGGAGAGATACACCCACCTGTGACCTTTTATAAAGGTGAGAGCATGGGGTGCTTCCTGCACTCCCTCCAATGTAAATTCAAAAAGAGTACACTTTTTCAGGAAACTCTAATTGCAAGTTTAGTGTTTGACATTTAGTATTTTCCCACAGTTTATCATATATCTGAAATATTTCATATTTCTGTGTACTTTGAGAAGGAAATAAGAGAAATATCTCAGAGTCTAAGAGTAAATATTGACTTTTAAACTGTTGTATATTTATCCTTTCTGGAATTTGCATTTTGAGGAATAAGGAAATACAGTATAACTGCTTAATTGAACTTCTCTTAACCTAAGCTCCTGCACAGCTGGATATCCACCTTCCCTCCAACAGCAGTATTTATCATTCGTTGCTGTCTTGCTTACCCAAATTCCTGTTTTTCTAAAGGCTTTGAATTTCTCTTGAACCACTTGAAAAACAGAATTTTGCTGTATATAGTTTTCAGCTTTGCAGTTGTGAGTGTTACCAAAAGATTGCTTCATTTCATCTGGGCTTGTCTTCATGAAAATTAATCCAGAATAAAATAAAGTGCGAATTTAAAGCAGATTAGCTGTTGCTGCTTAATTCAGTGTGTGGATGCTCTTATTCTGTAATAAGAGTGCCTTATTCCTCAAAAGAACCTCCATACATGGAGTTAATCAGTAATATATATTCCAGAATAATTCCCATTGTAGATGAGCCTGTAGTTTTATATGATTTTCTACTTCAATAGAAGACCCTTTTGGGGATCAGACAAAGGGTAAAAATACTATAGTAGAGAATATATTTGTAATTAGTCAAAACTTAAGAGAGGAAGTGCTTGATTCATATTGTAAAGGAGTTATATGAACCTAAAGTTGTATCAATGATAATGTGCAAATCTGGTGTCCTCTGTTCATTTCTTCTGTCTGCAGTTCAGTACAATGTGCTCAGTTTACTTGGGAGTATAGAAGATAAGGAGATCTTGTTCTTTAATATGGAAATACACATTTTGAATGTTAACTTGAACCAAGACTGTCCCAGCAGATTTATTTCGGGAAAAAAAGAAAATCTTATAATATAAATAAAATGGTGCTTTGCTAACTCAGATTAATGAAAACTTTTAAAATATTCTACTAAGAATTGCTTTGCATAGCTCTTTTGATATAACTGCCAAGTTATTTTTCATACTATATTTGTAATCCTCATATGCAAAATTAATCTACAACAGGCTGTTTTTATAACATTTAAAAGCTGGTTTGACCACAGCAATAAGAAATCTAACTCTGCTTTAGAAAAATATTAAAGTAGTGATTATCTCAACAACTGTATAGAGTTGTATTACGACTTTATTTTTATTTTTGTGGGGAATGTGTTTGGGTATGTGGGAGATTCAAAGTTGCAAGTGTCATTCTTGCTATGATAGAGGGGGGTTTTTTTGAAGAGGAAGATACTTCAACATTTGTTTACATTTACACGAGATAATGCTACTTACTTATTTACAATGTCACCTGAAAGTGAAAACTGATGTTTGCATGGCACTTTTTTAGCCAGCATTGCAAGGTATTTATGTGCCAAATATGCTGAACATTCATATGCCCCTTCATGCTTTGGTCCACCATTCCAAAGGAGATGTTTCCATGCTGATGACGCTCGTTAAAAAAATAATGCATTAATTAAATTTGTGAATGAACTCCTTGAGGGAGAATAGTATGTCTCCCACTTTGTGTTTTACCTGCATTCTGCCATGTATTTCGTGTTATAGCAGTTTCAGATGATGTTCGTTTTAAGGACACTTTGACTGCAAATTTGACAAAATGCAACAAAGATACCAGTGTGAGATTTCCAAAGATAGCTATAGCAGTCGATCCAGGATTTAAGAATCTGAAGTGCCTTCCAAAATCTGATCAGAACGGGGTGTGGAGCATATTTTCAGAAGTTTTAAAAGAGCAACACCCTGATGCAGAAACTACAGAACCCATACTACCAAAAAAGAAAATCAACCTTGTACCTGTAGTATCTGACTCAGATGAGGAAAATGAATATGCATTGATCTGCACTGCTTTGTATGGTTATTGAGCAGAACCCATCATCAGCATGGACGCATGTCCTCTGGAATGGTGATTGATGCATGAAGGGACACATGACTCTTTAGTGCATCTGGCACATAAATATCTTGCAATACCAGCTACATCAGTGCCATGAAAACTCCTGTTCTCACTTTCAGATGACATTGTAAGCAAGAAATGCACAGCATTATCTCATGCAAATGTAAACAAACTTGTTTGAGCAATTGGCTGAACAAGAAGTCAGACTAGGTGGACTTATAGGCTCTAAAGTTTCACATAGTTTTATTTTTGAATACATTTATTTTTTGTACATAATTCTACATTTGTAAGTTCTACTTTCATGATAAAGAGATTGCACTACACTACTTGTATTACATGAATTGAAAAATACTATTTTATTTTTCCAGTGCAAATTTTTATAATAAAAATAAATATAAAGTGAGCACTGTAAACTTTGTATTCTGTGTTGTAACTGAAATCAATATATTTCAAAATGTGAAAAACATCCAAAAGTATTTATATAAATTGTATTCTATTATTGTTTAACAGCATGATTAATCGCAATTAATTTTTTAATTATGTGATTAATCATGATTAATTTTTAATCACTTGACAGTCCTAATTATAAGTGCATTTTACCTGTATCTTTATTTAAAAGTTTTATTTAATTTAAAAGTATAAAGGATATCCTTCTCCCATGCTGTACTGTACACCAATGCAAGTAGCAATTTCATGTTTACTTCTATGATCTAATGAAAACTATTTGGTACTGCAATCTTCCCATCTGTAATTAATTATATTAATTCAGACATTAATGGAGTGAAATCTGATTGTCAACTGTGCTGGCTTTTTTAATTAAATTAAACATATACATCTATATTCCTGCCAATATCTCTCTTTAACAATTAAAAGTTTATTTGAAAACACTAATAAAATGAATTTATTAAATATAAAATGAAATAATTGTGTGGCCTCTTATATTATGTTAAGCAATTTAAAGTCTGTCCTAATCATCATCCACAATTATTACTGTACAATAAAAGGGATTACTGTTATTTAGAGTCAGTAAAAGAAGTGTGCAGACAAGAGCAATTAACTGCATTTCTTCAGCTAATGAAAATGGAAAGCAAAAAAACTAACTTGTCATGATTATTTGGAATGAGAGCTCATAATCTATGTTGTGACAGATGTAAAGGTCACTGAATTAAATGTTTGAGTGTGGTAGTAACATGATGGAAATCTCTTTTGACACTTTGACAGATTAAAAACTACAAATAATTAAGTGATAATTTATATGTATTTTAGATGACTTTCCATTTCTAAGCTAATTTTATAGAAGCAGCCTATTAGCAATTTAAAGAAGTCAGAGAAGTATGGAGGTTTTTTTAGCAAGATTTGGATGATGGTAAGTGCTACCTGCAATTATAAAATTTATGCAGCTTCACACCTTTTTTTATTCATTCAGAATCTGGAATCGATTCATAGGCACAGTTACACAGATTATGGTACTTAGTAAAGAGCACAACTTGCCATCCTTTCTATATGGTGACAGCACAAAGAATTTGTGAGCTTGTATTAATTGGTTTAGTATTAGGCATTAACTTTTTTGTATACAAATGTGTGACTTGTGTCTATTTATAGAATTGTGCCACTAAACTACATTTAGAAGTGTATGCTGTTGTTTAATATTTATATAACTGTAACGTGAAGAAGCCGCAGTCAAGATTGAGGCCCTAGTGTGTAAACAAATATGAAGATATCCTTTCTGAACTGAAGGGTTTGCAAGCTAAGGCCCAGCATTTAAAAAAATGGATCTTGAAAGTTAAAGCTCTTAAATCCTAATTCAGACTGCTGAGCATCCAGCGACACCCACTCACATCAGTGGACACAGCTGGGTTCTCATTACTTTCAGGAGCTTAACTTTAGGATTCTGGTTTTGGAAGTTTTGGGCCAAGACTCATTTACATTACACAGCTTTGTGACCAAGTTGAGTAAAGTTTAAATCTGAAAGATCACAGTTCAGCAAGTATTTATTTCACAATTCATAGCTACATTTTGAGGATATTAGGTTCCTCAATTATAAAGTTGTTAATGTATGTTTTGGCATTAAAATGGCAGAGGGAAAGGGTCTGGGAGTGTTCAAAGTGAACAAGTGCTAGGTGATTAAGCATTTTTGTACTGAACGAAACAAAAGCTTAAAACCAAAAACTCCTAAACTGAAATGTGATGTTTATATCAATAAATTGCTATTCCTTTGTCAGAGACAAGCAATACTAGAGTAACTGCAGGCAGCAGATAGGTGCCTGATGCTCAGGCCCCAGTCCTGCAAACACCTAGGCACTTGCTTAACTTTATGAATATGAATAGTCCTATTATTTTCTGATCAAGGATATGTTCAGTCATGAAGGAAAGCTAATTCCACTGGTTCATATATAGTGAGCTGTTTTCACTGAAAATGTTTTTTAGTTTGATAGATTTTGGCAAGAATCTCACACCTTTTCAGTGAGTGATAAAAGTGGGAGTAAAATGTTCAAGAGATGTCTGCTGCGGAAAAATATCTAGAAGAGTAGTTAATAGCCTATGTTTTTTTAAGATTGCAGACACCTTTTGTGTTTGTGTCTTCATAACAAAGAGTGCATTTAGGGTAAAATAATGGAAAATCTAGGTGACACAGCTCAGCAATTCACTATAATTAATAATGAAAACAGCAGTTGTAAAGATTGAAAAGTAAGGTACACAGGTTGTGTCTCACATCTTAATGGCATTTTATTGATATAATGGTGGGAAGTTCAGAGAATGTAGCTCAGAAAGAGATGGCTCAATTCTCCAGCTAACAGATCATAAAAGAGTGCCTTTTGTTGAATGGTCTAAGAACACAATAAATGTAAAACCAAAATTTTCAAACTTGTATGCTCACAGTTACATATCTACATGTTTATATAGGCACCTGTATAAACCTCCTGAGTTTCGGAGGTGTGCTACCTGCTATTAATTTTAATTAAATGCTATAATGATGGAGACTATGAAGTTTAATTTTCATTTCATGTCCCTAGTCCAGTTATCAAAGTATCTGGAGTTGCCCTTACCAATTACGGTGAGAAGATATTTCTAAGTTTAGAGTTTATCCTGTAGTTGAAAATGCTGAATCTGCAATTCTCAAGGAAACCATGAGCCAGCTGTTACCCTGAGTCATAGGGCTTGTCTTCACTAGCGCGGGGAGAGATCGATCTTATGGCGATCAATTTATCGCGTCTCGTCAAGATGCGATAAATCAATCGCCAGTGGCGCCCCTGTCGACTCTGTAACTCCAGCTCGCCAAAAGGCGCAAGCTGGAGTCGACGGGGGAGCGCGCCGCCAACTGCCGCCGCCGTGAGGACAGCAGGTAAGTCGGCTATAGATACGCCAATTTCAGCTACGTTATTAACGTAGCTGAAATTGCGTATCTGCAGTCGATCCCCCGCCCTAGTGAGGACCAGCCCATATACTGGCAAACTTATTTCTTCAGTGGGAATGAAGCTATGTATGTAACTGTTGCAACACTTTACCTCATGAAATTTTGTTCTCAGATCATTTATTAATCGAGATAAAGGAGACTAGGTCCATGGTCAGAAATCATGACCAAACACATCTCAGTGAAACACCACCTCAGAAATGCCTTTCCAAGCCGCACATGCTGCAATATAGAGTATCATAGAAACAAAGGGGCCTTGCAAGGATTTATGACCAAAATAATTTTGCAGTTGTGTCATTTAATAGTTCAAGAATCCTCAAAGGAAGTGCTGAATGTAACATTGAGGAAACTACCATTTTTGATTACTCGAAGTATTCAAGAGTAGACTAGTTATGAAATTAAGAGATTCAGAGTAAAGGGAAACCATGCACCCTGGATAAGGGATGGCTTGGAGGACCAAGAAGGTCTTTTCTAGTGCTATCTCCAGTAATTCTGTATTATAAAGTAGATATAATCTAATTCCTTTAAAATTGGATACTCTTCATATATTCGTACCAGATATTTTGAAAGGAAATTTCAGGGGTATACTTTAAAATACTTCTTTCATACTGCAGCATGAAAATCAAACTTTCTGAATTTAAAAGGTGATTTTCGTAAAAGAAAATCAGAGGTCATAAATTGAAAGAAATTCAGGAATCTATCCAAACTAAATAAACTAATAACAATAATGGTCATGATATTTTTGTGACAAACATCTCCATTTGGAAATAATTTTAATTAAAAATTATGGTTACCAAAGGTTAAACAGGAATGCTAGAGAACACCTTAGGCCAGTGCTTGTATGCAGAGAGCTGAGTTCTACAGTGGGCTGCATTGTACAAAGGTTGGAGGGCTTTTTCAGCTTATTCATATTGGTGAATCACTTCAGAGACATACAGAATAAACTACTGTCTTCAAAATTTTAAATACTGCTTGGTTTTGTTTATTTTTTGGTTGCCAGTACCAAATCGTAGGAATCGTAAAGTGTTCCTCTTTAAGATTATAGTACGTTTATACTAATACATTTATTATTTATCATTTATACTAACACATTTAGCATTAAAGGTAGCTGTCAAATTTACACCAATTCAAAGTGCTAGAAGATAAAGCAAGAAATTACTGGTTTAATTGTTCTCCCAATTAATAGGCAATAATCTTTTTTTTTTTTTTTTTTTTTTTTAGAACTGGGTAGATAAAGCAGAAAAAAAGACACTGCTCTCAGACACCCTTGACCTCTCAGAGCTCTTCCATCCAGATACATTTCTTAATGCCTTACGCCAGGAGACTGCAAGGTAGGTGATGTGGAGCAGCCTATTTACTCATTTCTCAGGTCCATTTTTCCCCTTTATACTCACTTTTTATTCCTGTGCCTTCATTGTCAAGAAGTACACTTAACATATTACGCTTCAAAATAGTGCCCTTAATCATCTTATATTATTATTTACACTGCAGTAAAATAACTACTTTGTTAATTCAATGCTAAAAAAATCCTTTACTTTGTTGTAAAATTCTGAATGTGTTTTTCTTTTTAATCTGTATTATGTGATGCAATGTATTCCTGTTTTTATATTTGAATTTCCTATTACATGGCGTGACATTTAGGGTCTATTTGTTTATCTCTTAGGGTAATGAGCTGTTCGGTGGACAACCTTAAATTTGTAGCATCGTGGAAAGGTCAAATACAAGAAGCAAAACTCCAAGTTAAGGTACTGTGTCCACTCAGATTTCCATCTGAATTTCTGGAGCTTACACATAACAGAAGAATAGTGGTTAGAATCACAATATGAGTGTTACAAAAATGTGGCTGAAATGTCTTATTGTAACAATCACAAGCCTGGTCTTTCACTGAATAGAGGGACCTCTCCAACTAAGATCTCTGCCAGGTGAAGTACTGTACCTGAGACTAAGGATCTTCAGTAATTTACAGGTACAAAAATATTAGTACAGTAGAATATTATTATTAATGTTCTTCAAAGGTAAAGGAGAGGATGGGGACAATTTTGGTTTTTGGTTTTAGTTTTAATTTTGGGGTGTCTTTTTTTCTAGTTATAATTATCATCTTAGAATTGTTCTACCTCTGTTCTCTTCATGGTCGTTCAAACAAGAATTTAAGATATAATCTTGTCAGATAATCTCTAACAGTTGTCCAGATAATACAGGGGTGGGCAAACTTTTTGGCCCGAGGGCCACATCAGGTTTGTGAAATTATATCAAGGGCCAGGTAGGGAAGGCCCCGCCCCCAATCCAGCCCCCCTTACTTCCTGCCCCTTGAGAATCCCTGACCCATCCAACCCCCCATACACACACTTTGTCCCCTGACTGCCCCTTCCACAGACCCCCTAACACCTCCAGGACCCCACCCCCTACCCAATTCCCCTGCTATGTTTCCCCTGACTGTCCCAACCCCTATCCACCTTCCCATGCCCAACCACCACCCCAGAACCCCAACCCCATCCAATCCACCCTGCTCCCTGCAAAGCCCCCCCACAACCACCACCCTGGAAACACCCCCATTCCCCCTTTTACCATAGCTGCTCAGGTGGTGGAGTGCACAGCCCCAGCTCCCAGAGCTCTGCCTGCGCGGCGTGACTCTGGGGGCGGGGGCAGTGCAAAGCCCCGGCTTCCCAGAATGCTCCCCGCGTGGCGCGGCTGTGGGGGAGGGGCCAGCGCATAGTCTCAGCCCCCAGAGCGCTCCCGGCGTGGCTCTGGGGGAGGGGCCAGCGCACAGCCCCGGCCCCCAGAGCGCTGCCCCTGCGGAGCAGCTCCAGGGGAGGGGAGGAGCGCGCAGCCCCAGCCCTGGAGCGCTGCTCCTGCGGCGCGGCTCCAGAGGAGAGGCAAGTGCGCAGCCCCAGCCCCCAGAGTGCTGCCCCTGCGGCATGGCTCCGGGGGAGGGCGGAGGCACAGCCCCGGCCCGCAGCGGTGCCCATACTGCAGGGCTCTGGGGGAGGGTCCGGGGCAGCCTCCCGCCACGAGCCAGATGCGATGGTCTCATAGGCCGGATGTGGCCCGTGGGCCGTAGTTTGCCCACCCCTGAGATAATACCGAAAGACTTGTGTCATTTAACAAAGGGACATAAAAATAAACTACTTTAGCATCATGGTGAACATTTCCTTTTTTAATAACACAGGCTCTAATGACTAAGACTGTGTGTAAGAAACTGATAAACTTCCAAACTGGGATTTTTAAAGAAGTTAGGGCTCCAAACCTCATTGACTTTCAGTATTTATGATGTGACTCAATTTCATTGATTTTTAATGGGCAGCTAGCTCTTTAAGTCCTCTTTAAAATCCAAACTTTAATCACTGTTGTATTACCAGCACAATCTACACAATCAGTATATAAGACATTCTTTTGTAAAGGAATTTAATGTACTGTGTATTAAACACTATATATAAAATATGATGATGTATAGGGTCCAAAATACATACTGTATTGCATAATTAAAGGCTAAATACTCTTTACCAGACTATAGCTGTAGTAAGTGAGACTCAGAATCTTCATCATTATGTGTATAATTATAGAAGCTGAGAGGAGATCATGCAAATCTAATATTCCAGTGACAAACTGGAGAAGTTCTGTAAACTTTTGGCTAAACTGACATTAAGTCTCCTTAATTATGTTACCAAATATAGACATCTGTTTTCATGTAAAGAAATTCCACAAACTCAAAACCAGGCATTTTCATGTGCAAAGTTTTCAGAGGCCCCTTTGAAAATTTTGTCTTGTGTGTTAAAATAACAATTAGAAACTTCTCTCTAAAGAAGGTGCTTGTGAATTTAGTGTTCATAGAAAGAAGCTGAACTGACAGTCTTGGACAGTGAAATCCTGTGTTAACACATAAAACATGTAAAGCCAGGCATCAGCAATACAGGCCACCTGAAATCATTCCACTAGTGTGCTCAAACTTGCCTTGCCTTACTGTTGAAATGAGAGTTCCTTTTAATTTCTGTGATTCAAGTTCCAGGTGTCTGTCCAGAAACTCAGTATTTCCCATGGAATTGACCTGAACTATCTGAGAGATTGCTGCTTCCAAGGTTACATTCCTTTGTAACAATGAAACTTCTATCCAACAGGGAGAGGCTTATGATCATGGGAGACAGAACTCTCACAAGAGTTAGTTCAAAATTATAGTACTCTCTCTGTCTTTAGAGATAAGAAGAATCAAAATTACTTTCAAAATTCTTTCTTCTACTTAGCATTCTCCTTCATAAATTCTTAGTACACACACTAACACAGACTCAAAGACCCTATAATCTAACCAACTTTATTTTTCTACAGTTGAGAAAATAGAAAGGATGCTGTTACTTTTATTTTAAAATCCTGTTGTTTTTATTTTGAAATTCTATGTAAGTACACAGATGGATGGATGAATGGATGATAGGTAGATAAGATCATAGGTAGGTAAGATTAGATGGACAGAATTATGGAAATGGAAAGACCTGAGAATCACACAAACACCAGAAGGAGGCTGATTTGTGTAACTGATCCACAGAACAGAAGGGTGTGTTGTCTATCAGGAGATAAGATATGGGATGTGGACCTCAGGCTGAAGAGGATCCTGATGGAAGCAGGAAAGAATTCACTTACTGTCCTTCATGTGAGAAAAAATTATACTGCTAGATTCTCGCTGGGATGCACCAAGAAAGACTACGCCAGGCTGAGGATGATACTTAGAGAAATGGAAGCATAGGTGATCTTCAGTGGGATTCGACATGTCCCTAAAGGAGGGGAATGAAGGTTGGACAAGACTATGATGATCAATATGTGGCTCAAGCAGTGGTTCTATAAGGGGAGATTTGGGATGTTGGACTACTAGTGCACAGTGCTTACTTTATATTATTATTTTAGATTAAAAATATTTGCACTGTAAAAAATATCAACAAAGGAAGCAGTGTTTTTCAATTCACTTGGTACAAGTACTGAAGTGCAATCTCTTTATCATAAAAGTGCAACTTACAAATGTAGATTTTTTTGTTACATAACTGCACTCAAAAATAAAACAGCATAAAACTTCAGAGCCTGCAAGCCCAGTCAGTCCTGTTTCTTGTTCAGCCAATCGTTAAGACAACAAGTTTGTTTATATTTACAGGAGATAATGCTGCCATTGGACCATGGGCTTTTAGGCTCTAACAGCCTAGGCTTTTTTTGTTGTTGAGTGAAATTATGTAACAAAAAAAATCTACATTTGTAATTTACACTTTCACGCTAAAGCGATTGCTCTACAGTACTTGTATGAGGTGAATTTAAAAATACTGTTTCTTTTGTTGATCTTTTTTATAGTGCAAATATTTGTAATAAAAAATAATATTAGGGAGCGCTGTATACTTTGTATTCTGTGTTGTAATGAAAATCAATATATTTGCAAATATAGAAAAAATCCAAAAATATTCATAATAAATTTAAATTGGTATTCTATTATTGTTTAACAGTGTGATTAAAACTATGACTAATCAAGATTTTTTTTTAATTGAGTTAATTTGTTTTGAGTTAATCGCTTGAGTTAACTGCGATTAATTGACAGCCCTACTAATTTTCTAGACAAAAGAAATACGGTATCTAGTCTACCTGGATTTCAGTAAAGCAATTGATACAGTTCCACATGGAAATTATTAGTTAAACTAATAGAAGATGAGGATTAATACAAGAATCAAAAGGTGGGTAAGAAACTGGTTAAAGGGGAGACTACAACAAATCATGCTGAAAGATGACTTATCAGGCTGTAGGAGGTTACTAGTGACATTCCTCAAGGATCACACTTGTGATCAATCTTTTTAACATTTTCATTAACGACCTTACGACAAAAATTGCGAGTGTGCTAATAAAATTTGCAGATGGCACGGAATTGGGAGGTATTGTCCATATCGAGGAGGACTGAAAAATCATGCAACAAGATTTGGATAACCTTGAAAACTGGATAATAGAAATGAGATTAGATTTCATAGTGCAGAGTTCAAGGGCATGCACACAAATTTTTGAATAAGATGAGGATTTATCAGGTAGAAGTGACAGAGTAGGAGAAATAAATTTTACCAACCCTGAAATGGATGATTAATTTGTCAGATGACAAAAAGGCATTGGTAGCAGTTTCTGCCTAGTAAGGATGTAAGGAGTACCTGATTCAGAATCAATTTGTGTATAATGGCACCTTCTTTAGTGGCACTTAGAATTGCTTGGACAGAGACTCTGAAAATGTCTGGCTCTCTCCTGACAGTCACCATTGCTATGCACATATTTCTGCCCTATTTGCTGTTTGCACTGATTGGTCTGTCAACATCTGAAATCAGCTGGTCTTATCCCTTTTGACATAAGTCCTCCATTTTCAATCATTTTTGAATGAAGTGCATGACAAGAACAGAAGAAGCACAGTAAAGGACTTTTGACAGTAAATGCTATGAACTCAGGTAAAGCTGAATATAAATTCTGTAAAACAAAATATTATTGCAAGAATATTAAATCCAGCCACTCAAGAGAAGCTATCAAACACATATTGAAGCTAAGTTTCCAGAAGTTTATAGAGATATCATTAAAAGAGTTCATAGAAAGCACTTTTTACACAGCTTGGCTCTATCAAGCACCAAGAACTATGCAGCCTGTGGAGGAAGTGAAATTTGGTTTCCTGTAGGCTGCTAAAATCTGTATTGTCCTGTGGGAAATGACGGCACGTAACAGACAGGAAACATTTTTTGTGGAGAACATGGTCTTTTGGAGACAGAGTGTCTTTGAACCTTGATATTAGCTCACTTCCCATACATTCATTTAAAATAACATGGACCCTAATATGCAAAAGCAAATTTTCCAGAAAGTAATAAAATGCAAAAGATTGCAAAGTGCTATTAATTTATGGTGAAATCTGCTCCACATGTGGAAAACACAAGTAACTCATGCTTTGTTTGAGTGAAATGCCAGTAGATTATGGAGATAAAATCCACAGTCTCCTCTTCCCATTGATCTAAATCCAGATTGCAAAGGTACAGTGAACCCCTCCTCTCAGGGCCAGCTCCAGGCACCAGCACTCCAAGCGTATGCCTGGAGCGGCAAGCCGCAGGGGGCAGCCTGATGTTCGCAGTCAGGGCAGCAGTCAGGATGTCTTCAGCATTTCGGCAACGAGAATGACAAGGACTCAGGACCCATGGACCTCCCACAGAAACACTGCCGAATCCTTGGTACACCGGACCATCCACAGGCGTGCCGCAGAACTTCCGCACTTGGGGCAGCAAAAGCTTTAGAGTCGTCCCGCGTCCTCTCACTGCTATTCCAGTCCATGAGCTGTTGTACTACTTGCAACGCCTCTGCACTCCTTCTGTGTGGTGAACTGGAGTCTCAGTTCAGAACATCACAGACTATT
Source organism: Dermatemys mawii (assembly GCA_007922305.1). Classification (NCBI taxonomy): domain Eukaryota; kingdom Metazoa; phylum Chordata; order Testudines; family Dermatemydidae; genus Dermatemys; species Dermatemys mawii. The sequence goes on from ML677348.1 coordinate 434,786, forward strand.
TGTTTAACAATACTGACCTCTGAAAGTGCATTACCCCAATGCACTGCTTTCTTCAATGGCTCCCCACTGAAGATTTAGTCAAATTCAAAGTTTTGGTGTTCATTTTCAAAGTACTTCCTTTGGCCCAAATTCCCTGAGGGCCACATTTTATTATTTTACATGACTATGAACACAAAAGAATGGTCAAGCTCATGAGTGAAGTTTGAACGCAGTAGATAGAGCTTTCTCAGCAGCTAGTTCACTGCTGTGGAACTCGCTTCCAGAGGTGTTCAGCATGACCACAAACTTGAACACCTTCAGAATAAAACATAAAATCCTCTTCCTCGAATTGTCTGCCTTCTTTCAGTAAACCTACCGAAATCACACATTTTAAAAACAAAGCCACATGAGAGAGAATATTTGATGCCTTAGTGAGAGGAGTTGAATATTTTTTCTACATGTTGATTAGCAGGGGCAATTGGCCCAATTCTGTTCTGAAGCTGTTCTTGCTGGAGTTTTGGTATTTATGGAGCATTTGCTTTCATAACTGCAGGTGCTGAGTTTTAATTACAATTTTATCCTGGTCACTGTAATAACCTGTTAAGATGAGCTCCAAACTTCATTCTTAGACAGTAAAATGACTTAATTATACTGTAGAATTAGCAGTAGTTGTATTGGTGTAGTTGTAGCTACCTAGTGGTGTTGCTTCTTTACGGAGTAGAAGGCCTGCAGAACCAGTCTGAATCCCACAATGCATTCTTTATGAGGCCCAGGTATGTGTAATTTAGAATCAATCTCCATGTCTTTGTAATACAGTTTTACTCTGTTTTGATTAACTTCATTGTTTGAGAGGGAGAGTTTTCTGCAGTGTCATTAATTTTGTTTTTTTCATGTTGATTTGTAGTTGCCCATGTGTTGCAGTAAAGAAAGTACCCGACTCCAAGACAGTAGATCTTCAAAGGAAATGTTTTTAAAATAATTGCTATTACGCACACACTAGGTCTCCTTTGTCATTAATTCACACAGAGCTTACATTCAGTTTAAAGCACGAAAAATAGTTTTACTTAGTTCAGAAACTAAAGGTATTGATTTGATCATCATTTATTAAAATCATTCATTTAAAATATGTTACAGGTAGAACAACATGGAGACAGTCTCTTATGCATTCAACCTGTTGGAATTTGTTTGACCCAATAGCCCTTTAATGTAAAATCTTATTTCGTATTGTTTAACATTTATTTCATTCATCCTCCCCTGTATATTATTTCTGAATGGAATATAACTAGAAAATTATCTTATTTGCTTCTTTAAAAAACATACCAAGCAACTTCCAAGCAAGAAGCGTTGCTTTTTCGGTTATTGTTGTATTTTTTGTTGTTGTGTAGTTTTATTTTTTTTCATTTTGTTTTATGACATTGTTAATAAATGTTTACTTGATTGTTGCTGCTATATGTCTAATTCCAGGGCACCTGCAGTTTCATAAATGATGACATTTACAGGTATTGTTATCTAGCATTTTCAAAGAATGTTAAACCAAGTCAGAGGAAGTTCACGCTGAAGAATAGTCTAGGTCGTCTTTTTAAATCATATTTCTTCTTCTCACATGAAACATTATGATAATTAGTTTCCTATTATTTAGAACTAGGTCATAACATCTTTGTTAAGACACAGTATAACCATTACTGCCATTTTAGGCTCTAATATATATCTGAATATTTTGTATGTTTCCATGACAGATAAGTGGCCTGCAACTGGAAGGTTGCAGTTTTGATGGACGTCGACTTTCAGAAAACCAGCATGACTCTCCCAGTGTGTCATCAGTTCTCCCTTGTTACATGGGCTGGATTCCACAGGTACTAAATTATTAAGGGACCTAAACTTTTATAGTTTCCTTTCTTCTGTATAATAGCTTTCCAGTATGATGTTCCTAATTTGTTTGTTTCTTCTTTTAAAAAATTATCAACTCCCAGTTTTAATAGAACCAGCAGTCATATATAACATGGCAGATTTATTTACTTTTTGGCCAATATTTTCTAAATAGTGAAAAACAAAAAAAGAGAAAGATGCTGAAAAGAGGAAATGTATTCAGATCAAAGCTATTATTATGTTTATTTTCTCTGCTTTAAATATATGATCATACATTTTCAAAACTATATTTAATAAAACTTATAAAATTGTTTGGAAGTTCTTTAAAAAGAATTTTTCGTTAGAGTTTTAACACCATACAATGTAAAAATTGAGTTAAAGTAAAGAACATCTTATGAACTGCAGACAAAAAAAATAAAACCGTTAGCCCTTCTTATACCTAATGAAAAATAAATTCCAGTGATTATTGAAGTGCATTAGATTAAAGCAAAATAAATAATCCAAACAGTAAGAATTGTAACCTGTACAACTTTCCAATTACAATAATAATCTTTGTTAAATACTGGAGTCAGAAGCTGCAAAGAAATGTGTCTTACATAGCAATTTCTCAAAGCATGGGCTAGCATTACAAATCACAAGCTTATAAAAGCTGTAGCTAAAAAGCAAAGTAGAAAGCTTAACAGAACTAAGGAAGATATATAGAAATATAAATACAGAAAAGCAAGAATTATATAGGTAGGGAGGGATTTTCTCCACTTCTGTATTACAGTAAATTCAATTAGCAGTACATTATTTTCCATTGTTTTGTGTCACTTTTTCTCTCATCCTGCAAACAAAGTACTGTACGACAAACAGAAGTGGCAAATGGTGGGGTTTGATATGCGTCAATCTAGTGAACTCTTCAGACAACGTTAGTTTTTTGGGATCATAAATTTAGCCAGTACTAAGTATTTAAACATGTTGAGGATTGCATTAGCTATTTCATCATTATTGATGTACCATTTCCTGACCAAAAAGTAACAAGTGCCTCTAACTGAATATCTGTAAACAGACATTAGACGGGGGCTCTGTAGCTGAGACATATTAACTGCACCTACACTAGACTTTTTTCTTAAAAATGTCCCAATACTTTATCACCACCAGTGCTGCTACACTAATGATGCCCATGGTGAAAGCATTAATATAGGCTAATTGCCAGGTCAAGATTTAGTTTGAGAACACAGTGATTATAACGCTAGCAGCTGTTCTACACTGGATCTTCCACTATTGCTATCCTCAGTGAAGCTACGATGATTGAAAATTTGAAGAAAAAATATAGACTAGGCTAATGAAGCAGTTTTCAGTATACCAAGTAAAAAGTGCTTTAATGGTTCACAAATCCTTGTTTTGTTAATGGAAATGAACAGATTCCTAAACTTTCCAAAAGGTGCTGTTTTTGCTAAATTTGGTTATTCTAGACTTAGGAGTTACTGAGTCTGGGGAAAATATAGATTGTTTTCTGTAAATCCCTGTTTAGGCACCTAATGGAAATGGTCTATTTTCCAGAGGAGCGAAACATCCCCAACTGCCACTGTAGTAAATATTGCTGTAAAGAGTTAATTCATTTCTCTGTATGTGACTAGTGAAAGCATTCACCCTTCTTGTTTTAACTCATATTCAGTCATTTTAAATATTTGTGAGTGTTTTGGATTGCTAAAATCGCATGCAAGGTTTTTTTGTTTTATACTTGTGATTGATTCCCTGTCTAGCTAAGTTCTTGTCTGCCTGTTATAAAGAAAGCATGGAAATGACAGGAGGCAGATTTTACACTGTGGGCCAGATCCTCTGGTCTGGCTGAGCTTATGAACTTCATGATCCCTTTGTCCTGCTGCTGACTGGGGACCAACCACGTCAGTCCCTGGTATAAGTCAGAGCAGCTCTCTGTGGCCTGGAGAGCAATCCTAGTAACATTATTCATTGTTTAAACAATGCCCTAATAAACATTAACAAATCTCAAAGTAGTCTGCAACAATGGGAAGGGGAATTTGCATGGAGCAGTGTTCTGTCTGCCTGCCCAATGCCCAAGGGCAGGACTAAAAGGATTTATGTATATATATAAACAATGTGTGTGTATATATTGTGGTAAACCCAGAGCAGGCTGCTGCCAGAGGGGCTGGTGGTAAGAGAGGTAACTACAGGCTAAGTGGGTCCAGCTGAGTAAGGTTACCTGTGGCTCAAGCAAGTTCAGCTGAACCCAGTTAAAAGGCCATCAGAGTCCTTTTTAAATCAACCCCGGCTAGGAAGTGGGGGAGGAGAGATAGAGAGGGTGAGGCTGCCGGCAGGTTGTGGGCAGCAGGACAGGGAGTCTCTCCACGAAGGGAGGCAGCTTTCCCTGGACAAGGAAAGAAAACCCAGCCAAAAAGAAGTGATTAGGGGAAGGAAAAGTCTGCCCTGGGGCTTCTAGGCAGTTTGTCTGGACAGCACTTGCCTAGCCAAAGCAACAAAAGGGACTGGAGCCTGGTGAGGCAGGGAGGCACTTTGCCACACATGGTGTCAGGGGTGGGATGTTGTAAGACTTCGTGGCAAACCATCCCAGGGCAGAGTAAATCACCCTTAAAAAAAATGGAGGAGGTGGTGAAGGCGTTGGTGCAGGCCATGGCGGCCCAACAGGAAGCAGTACGAGTACAGCAAGAGACAAATCAATTGTTGATGAACCAGGAAGCCCAGGACCGAGCCACCTGCATGAGGTAGTGAAACAGATAAAGGCCCTGAGCACGGTGACCCGTGGGGGCCCCGAAAACCGGCTGCTGCGGGTGAGCAACTACCTGCAGAAGATGACGGCGGACGATGACACCGAGGCCTACCTTCTCGCGTTCGAGAGGACGGCACTGCGAGAGGCCTGGTCCCCAGAGCAGTGGGCGAGTATCCTGGCCCCTTTTCTGTGTGGGGAGGCCCAGAAGGCCTATTTTGACATGGCAACCGAGGCAGCCATAGATTACCCCCACCTGAAGGCTGAGATCCTGGCGAGGGCGGGCATGATGCCAGCCCTAAGGGTGCATGTATTCCACGAATGGGAATACAAGTATGGCAAGGCACCGAGGACCCAGCTGTTTGACTTGATCCACCTCGCCCGGAAGTGGCTGTGCCCTGAGACCCACGGCCCAGAGAAAGTGGTTGAAATCCTTGTCGTCAACAGGTACATGCGGGGGTTGCCACGGGACATAAGGGGGTGGGTCAGCAAGAATGATCCCTCCTCCTATGACGATCTAGTAACCCTCGTAGAAAGGCATCTAGCTGCCCAGGAACTGTCTCGGATTGCCGGGGAAGGAAGGCGCCCGAACAGGGGACAGGTCTCTGCACCAAAGGCCCGGGTTGCCATGACCCCAGGCTGGTATATGGAGGGGGAAAAAAGAGGCAGGAGAACAGCCTGAGATCCCGGAAAGACTTGGGGACTGGGGAAACAAGACTCGGGGGGTAAGGCCTAACAGCCCAAAGAATAGGGGGCTGCCCCGAGCAGGATATCAATGTTATGCATGTGGGGAAATAGGGCATATAGCGGCCCAGTGCCCGAACCTAGAGGAACCCATGCAATGCGACCTGGGAGTGATGGGAGGACCATGCGACCTAATAAGTCAAGTAGGGGTTGCGATGGCCCCCAAAAATACACCAGGCCCGTTAAAATGAATGGCATTGAGACCACTGCACTAGTGGACTCAGGGAGTGTGGTCACGCTGGTCTCGGGAAAGCTGGTTGGGCAAGACCAACTATCCCGGGCCAAGCGCTCAGGAATATCCTGTGTGCACAGGGATGTTAATTACTATCCAACCATCCAACGTAAAAATAGACGTCCTGGGAAACTCCACTAAAGTGATGGTGGGAGTAGTCCCGAAACTCACCTACCTCGTCCTCATTGGACAAGACTTCCCAGGGTTTGATAGCCTACTCCCCGGAAGGGAGGTGGAAGGAGAGGGCGCTGAGACCTCAATAGGCAGTGACCTCCCGGTCTTCCAGGAATTTGACCAGGAGTTATTCTCCCCGCCTGGGGAGCCCAGGAAGTCTCGGAGAGAAAGGAGGGCAGCTAAGAGGTTGGGGACAAGAATGTTGGCCCAGTACTAGAAGCCTATGCTTGCAGGGGAAGGAGTAGGCCCAACAGAAAAAGGGACGGGGCAGGCTACCGGAGGCCTTGTAGCTGGACCTAGTTCCCCGCAGACTTCCCCCAAGAAGGAGACAGAGGCAGATATCCCGGAGTTTGGACAAATTGGCCCCTCATTGGAGAATTTTGGGCAGGATCAAACCAATGATCCATTGTATAACAACATCTGTAGGGAGGTAGTTGAAGTAAATGGGGTCCCTGTGGATGGGAGAGCCAGGGGCCAAGGGTCGTATTATGTAATAAAGAACGACCTTTTATACCGAATAGTCCGGATCCAGGAACAAATCGTGGAACAGCTCTTAATTCCATGGAAGCACCAGAGGGGCATGATGGAGCTAGCCCACAGCCATCTGTTCAGGGGGCACCTAGGGGTGGATAAGACCCTCGACTGAATCCTGCAGAGGTTCTTTTGGCCCGGAGTGTATGCGGCCGTCCGAAGATATTGTGCCTCCTGCCCAGAATGCCAATTACATGGCCCCCGACCCCACTTGCAGGCCCCTTTGGTGCCCCTACCGATTATCGAAGTTCCCTTTGAGAGGATAGCCATGGACCTAGTAGGGCCTCTGGAGAAGGCCGCCTGGGGCCACCAGCACATACTGGTTGTGCTGGACTATGCCACCCGATACCCTGAGGCTGTGCCCCTACGGAACACAGCGTCCAAGACCATAGCCAGGGAATTAGTGCAGATTTTTTCCCGGGTAGAGATATCCAAGGAGATCCTGACGGACCAAGGGACCCCCTTTGTGTCTAAATTGATGAAGGACTTATGCGCCATGCTCCACATACGAACCCTAAGGACGTCAGTCTATCATCCTCAGACCGACGGCCTAGTCGAACGGTTTAATTGAATGTTAAAGAGTATGATAAGAAAGGTGGTGAGCCGGGACGGGAAGGATTGGGACGCCCTGCTCCCCTACCTACTATTTGCGGTGAGCGAGGTACCACAGAGCTCAACGGGATTTTCCCCATTCAAGTTATTGTATGGCCGCCACCCTTGGGGCATACTCGACAATGCCAAAGAGGGTTGGGAAGGACAACCAAACTTAGGGAGAAACGTCATCGAGCATGTGTTGCAGATGAAAGAGAGGATAGCCCAAGTCACCCCCATTGTGCGAGAACACATGGAGAAGGCACAAGAGGCCCAGCATCTGTACTACAATCGCCAAGCGATGAACAGAAAGTTCTGGATGGGAGACCGGGTGATGGTGCTTATACCCACAGCGGAAAGCAAGCTACTGGCCAGGTGGCAAGGGCCATATGAGGTAATAGAGGCCGTGGGGGAGGTTGAGTATAAAGTCTGACAGCCTGGTCGCCGGAAGCCAGAACAGATTTACCATGTGAGCCTACTGAAACCATGACAGGAGAGAGAAGCTCAGGTGGTCACGCTAGGGGTGCCACCCCTGGAAGGCAACCAGCTCGGCCAGGTAGGAATATCCCCAGAACTGACCCCGGACCAATGAGCAGAAGTGATCAGGATGATCAGACGCAACCGGGACATATTCTCAGAGAGGCCAGGACGAACTGCTGAGGTGCACCACCACATCCACACCGAGCCTGGAATAAAGGTACACGTCAAGCCGTACCAGATCCCGGAGGTGAAAAGGGAAGAGATTGGGATAGAAGTCAGGAAAATGCTAAGACTAGGAGTCATCCAAGAGTCTCACAGCCAGTGGTCTAGTCCCGTGGTCTTAGTACCTAAGCCGGATGGCAGCGTGAGGTTCTGCAGTTACTTCCGGAAACTGAATGAAGTTTTCCGATTTGATGCATACCCGTTACCCCGAATAGACGAACTAATCGACCATTTAGGAAAGGCGCGATTCTTGTCCACCCGTGACCTGACCAAGGGTTATTGGCAGATCCCCCGGCTGAGGCAGACAAGGAGAAGACAGCCTTCGCAACCCCAGAGGGGCTGTATCAATACACTGTCCTCCCCTTTGGGTTACATGGGGCTCCCGCCACATTCCAACGGCTCATGGACAAACTGTTGCGGCCACATGGCAAGTATGCGGCCGCCTATGTGGATGACGTGATTATATATAGCCCTGACTGGGACACAGCCTTGGGGAAGGTAGAGGCAGTGTTAGACACCCTGAGGAGGGCAGGACTAACTGCAAATCCCTCCAAGTGCTCAAATGGGTTAGCAGAAGCCAAATACCTCGGCTATATAGTGGGAAGAGGTATGGTAAAGCCCCAGCTCAGCAAGTTGGAGGCAATCCAGAAGTGGCCCCGACCAATCTGGAAGAAACAGGTCAGAGCGTTCCTGGGACTGGTTGGATATTATCAACGGTTCATCCCCCACTTCGCCACCAGGGCATGCCCATTAACTGATCCGACGAGAGCCTGTGGCCCCGACATAGTGAAATGGTCCGGCGCAGTTGAGGCCACTTTCCTGGATCTGCAGATGGCCCTCTGCACCAACCCCGTGCTAATACCCCCAAAGTGGGGGGAGGAGTTTATCCTACAGACCGACACCTCCGAGGTGGGTCAGGGGGCATTGCTCTCCCGGATGATAGAAGGAGAAGAACACCCGGTTCTATTCCTCAGTCGGAAGCTCCTGCCCAGGGAACGGAAATACACGGTAGTGGAGAAAGAATGCCTAGCCATAAAGCGGGCCGTGGTTTACCCTTGTCACGGACTTTGCCCCGCTGCAGTGGATGCACTAAAACAAAGACAAAAATGCAAGGATAACAAGATGGTTCCTCTCGCTGCAACCCTTCCACTTCCACGTGCAACATCGGTCCGGACTCATGCACGGCAATGCAGATGGCCTGTCGCGGGTACACTGTTTGCCGACCCAAGTAGCCCAACCCCATAATGTTGAGCGCGGGGGGGCGATATGTGGTAAACCCAGAGCAGGCTGCTTCCAGAGGGGCTGGTGGTAAGAGAGGTAACTACAGGCTAAGTGGGTTCAGCTGAGTAAGGTTACCTGTGGCTCAAGCAAGTTCAGCTGAGCCCAATTAAAAGGCCATCAGAGTCCTTTTTAAATCAACCCCGGCTAGGAAGGTGGGGAGGAGAGAGAGAGAGGGTGAGGCTGCGGCTGCCAGCAGGTTGGGGGCAGCAGGACAGGGAGTCTCTCCACGAAGGGAGACAGCTTTCCCTGGACAAGGAAAGAAAACCCAGCCAAAAAGAAGTGATTAGGGGAAGGAAAAGCCTGCCCTGGGGCTTCTAGGCAGTTTGTCTGGACAGCACTTGCCTAGCCAAAGCAACAAAAGGGACTGGAGCCTGGTGAGGCAGGGAGGCACTTTGCCACAATATATATGTATGTGTGTGTGTATGTGTGTGTGTATATATAGAGAGAGAGAGAGAGAGAGAGAGAGATAAACAATGGCTGCTGCTCTTCAGTTTGTGCATCTCAGGATGTGTGACAAGTCTTATCTGCCAGGACATCCCATTCTCCTTCATAACCATTTCCCTTTTATAGCAGCTCTTGTACTACTTCAGAGGCCCAATCATACTCCTGCTGAAACTGCTGAAGATATTTACTTCAGTGAGTACAAGGAGGAGTAAGAACGCAGTCACTTACAATCCCTGCACATCAATCCTGCCCAGACTGACCTATATGTCAGAATTTAGAAATGACTATTCTGGTATTTTAAAATGAGATTACCTTGTCTTTGTCTCTTTCTACTCATTGCAGGTCAAAAACCAAGAATATTTATTTGTAATGATTCCAGTTAAAATATGTAAATATTTCTTTGGACAGTAATGGCTTAAATCAGAGTAACTTGGTTGGCAGCAGACTTTAAAAATCTTTAAAGAGGAAAGTGTTGGAGCTGTGCTCATGGGAGCTAATTCAACTTGCTTTAGATTTCTGGTGCAGGTGCTTTATGATGTCAGATGTTATCAGTTTACCCTTCAAAACCTTACAGACACAGTAAAGAGAATTCAAATGCTGAGTTGTGTCAGAAGTCTAGAGAAAAATACTTTTTTCTGAAACTCTTGTTTTCTCCTCCCTCTTCCCAGTCTCAGCCAACAGATTACTCCTCTGACACCTACCAAGCATTGCACTTATTACCTTATAACTTCTGACTCTTCTTTGGATACCATGTCATCCAAAACTTTTCTTGTGTCATATTAATATACCTACTGTATATTTAAATTATAACTAATGGGTGGTTTGTTGACAGGATGCATACGGTCCATATTCTCCAGAGGAGTGCATATCCCTGCCTGTCTATACTAGTGCTGAGAGGGACTGTGTGGTGACGAATATTGATGTACCCTGTGGAGGGAACCAAGACCAGTGGATCCAATGTGGAGCTGCATTATTTTTAAAAAATCAGTAAGATGAAAGTACACTAACTTTGTGCAGTCAGGTATTTTTAACATCTGAGCTGTTTGGTGTCAGATGGCTTTGGTTTTATTATATGTTAAATATTAGTTTTAAAACAGAGGTGTATAAATCCCCAAAATGTTTACAACTTTAAAAAAGATGACCTGAGATTGGAATACATTTCATCTTTGCGAGGAGATATAAAAATGATCTGAGGTATTATAATGCCAGACACAAGTTGCAGTTTCTCAAGATTGTAATGCAGTTTTCTGTTCTAATTTCTTACAATCTTATATTTTGACTATTGCAGTCCCACAGAGATTGAACAGCAGTGAAAATCAAACATGTTTTCTTAGTTCTGCTTATTTTTGCATCTTATATCTGTATTCTGTTTGTTATGTTATATTTGCAATTATTATGTAATAAAAGTAGCTGATGAGCCTTATGATTACTCAGTCTTTTTAATGCACAAATGGAAAGGTTTTATTTCTTTATTTATTTACTTTAATGATTTTAATTAATCACATTTTATTTGAGCATGATCAGTAAATTACTTGTGTGCTATGAATGGGACCTCTGTCCATTGCAGTTATCACACAGAAATGGCTGAACACAGAATTATGAAACTGGATGGAATTCAAACAACGTACATATAAAAGAACAAATGTGAATGCTAATGGGTTCAAAATTAGAATATTTTAAAACCCTGCATTTTCCTTATCTATTAATATGCCTAAAAGAGGGGCTACCAATGATGTCAATAAAATACCGAGTCAGACTGAAGAGACCTTCACCATGCCGTGTGCTGACATAAGAGAGACATAATTGTGTTTATGGGCTCCTGGCATCAAATGAGTCCAGTTCAGGATACTGTGTGTTTGACACACACTGATTCACTCCAAGCAATATGACACAAGATGATGTGTCACAATGGGATCGTGCCATACTTTGGGTATGCTGTTAGATACAATGCCAAATGAGATGAGCCAGAACCATCCAAGAACAACAAAATCCCATCATGATGCTCATTTTAGTATCTGATTGTGATTATACAGTGGTTTTATGAAGATAATTTTAGAAAACAAGAACAGAATGATTTTATTGCATTACTAAAAATAGTTCCTAAAGAAAAGTATAAGGATTGTTCTCATCTCTTTTACATTGGTATAAGTCAGGAGGCAATGTAGATATATCAACGTAGAACTGGCATTTGCCCATACTATTTTTTTTTACATTAAGGCTGTATCTCTCTTAATTGATGTTTCTTTGGGCGTGAGGAAGGGTTGGCCAAATTTGCAGCTTGTTTGTTTCACAGATATTATGGCGCACACCACATGCAGCAACAACAGTGGGGATATTGCTTTCACTGAGGTCTAACCTAGTAAGCAAACTACACCAGCGGGCTTTTTAACGTCCAAAAGCACATTCCTTCACCATACTGCACTTGTTCCGCCTATGGTTGAACCGCTCCTTACTGCTGTCCAGGCTGCCTGTGTACAGCTTCATGAGCCATTTGGAGCAAAGGGTAGGATGTGTCGCCCAGGACTATGATTGACATTTCAACATCACCAATGGTTATTCTGGAGTTTGGAAAGAAAGCTTCTGCTTGCAGATTTCTGAGCAAACTGGAGTTCCTAAAGAAGATGCCCGTCATGCACCTTCTTCAACCATCCCACACTGATATCGACGAAATGGCCCCTGTGATCCACCAGTGCTTGCAATACCATTGAGAAGTACCCCTTTTACTTTATGTACTCTTTGGCAAGGTGGTCTGGTGCCAAGATAGGGATATGCATTCCATCTGTCACCCCACCGCAGTTAGGGAACCCCATCACGGCAAAACTATCCACTATGTCCTGCATGTTGCCCAGAGTCACTACCCTTCTTGGCAGAAGTCTATTGATTGCCCTGGCAACTTGGATCACAGAAGACCCACAGTAGATTTACCCACTCCAAATTGATTCCCCATTGACCGGTAGCAGTCTGGCATTGAAAGCTTCCATAGAGCTTTTGCCACTTGCTTCTCAACTGTCACAGCAGCTCTCATTTTAGTTTTGCTATGCTTCAGGGCTGAGGAAAGCTCTTCACCCAGTTCCATGAAAATGGCCTTAGAATCATAGAAGATTAGGATTGGAAGAGACCTCGGGAGGTCATCTAGTCTAACCCCCTGCTCAAAGCAGGACCAGCACCAACTAAATCATCTCAGCCAGGACTTTGTCAAGGCAGGCCTTAAAAACCTCTAAAGATGGAGATTTCACCACCTCCCTAGGTAACCCATTCCAGTGCTTCACCACCCTCTAGTGAAATCGTGCTTCCTAATATCCAATCTAGACCTCCCCCACTGCAATTTGAGACCATTGCTCCTTGTTCTGTTGGTGTGCGTTCAAAAGTTCTGCAGGCACTGCTTGTCATCCCATAGTTGTACACCCATGCAGTCCCACCTGTCAGTGCTTGTTTCCCATGTCCATGGCTTCCATCAGGGCTGTTTGCATGGCATCACATTGTTTCACACAGAAACTCCTACTGCAGCTGAGCAAATACTGCAGGATAAGATGCAAGATGTTTGTAATGCTCACAACAACTGTGTACTACTGAGCGGGGTCCATGCTTGTCGTGCTATGGGACCTGTGGGATAACCTAGGCTTAGGGAAAAAGGAGCAAAAAAGACTTGGTTTGTTTGCCATTGATTTCAGGGAGGGAGAGAGGTAAGTGCATCATGGGAGGCTAATGCCATGTTCCCATAACCACCTGCACAAATGTTTTGGTCCCATGAGGCATTGCAATCCCAACTCAACATTCCACTTGGCTCTATGCACTGTGGGATAGCTACCATCATGCTGTGCTCCGTGAGTCAATTCAGGCCTTGCTAGTGAGGACGCGCTCTGCCGATACAATGAGCATAGAGGGACATGCAAAATTGACTTGCTTAAATCGGAGGCTCAATGTCAACTTGAATCAAATCAACCTAATTTTGCAATGTAGACATACCCCTAGTTGCATAATGAAGGCTGATAGCGCACACACCAATATTTTCTGCCGCTTATTGTTTTCTTTAAAAGATGTACCATTAGGACTAACATTCCTTATTCTTGGTCTCAGCCAAGAAATTTTACAACTTTCTGTTCAAGCCTTTGCATTATCCCATGGGAACAAGAGAAGAGATGTGAATGAGAAGCCAGGTGTAGAGGACAGACTCAAACTACATGCAAAGACTGTCACAGCTGAAGAATAATCTCATTGAACAGGTGAGTGCCTTGGCCCAGCAGGTCCTGGCTATAAATGAGGACTTAATAAAACTCTGGTCTTCTCTGAATGCTTTCAGTACAGATCCTCACTCTTGGGATGCATCTGCATGCTCCATACAAGCCTGCAACTCTCTGGGAAGCTCTGAGTATTGAGGGTGGGGGGCGTGCATCCTTGCCTCAAGCCCCGACTTATCCATGCAAAGTTATTCAATGAAGCATAGCTCCCTGTAGGTGCTGTCCTCAGCTCCTTCTAGCCACCAAAGCAGCAATTCCTCCTCTTCTTCTTCCTTAGATTTTCAGCTTTTGTTCATTCCTCTAGTTTAGGGTTTTCTCTTTGTAAATAGTTTCTTTCTTGTTGTTTGGTTTTGTTTTATAGTGAAGTATAGTTATTCAAAGAAAACGTTTTACTGGAATTTTTTCCTATCTGCTAAATACAGCAGAAGCCACAAAAAGATGGCATTTTGAACATCCTCTCCTGCATCTTTAAATTGCTAAATCCATGTCCCCTACTTAAGATGTTTGAGTGAGGAGAACAGAACAGAATGTTGTTTGCGTTGCCTATGTATAAAGTCCAGAAAACACACGGACTTACATTGCTTTATAATTGCTAAAATTGTCACTAAGTTGATTTGGAAAGTCAAAGAATAAAAGTCATTGTTCTTTTTTTGAAAGCACCAGAGCCTCAACGATTTGGTGCAATTTGACAGAGAGAACGTCCTTCAGTCACAGATGTACCTTTCATTGTCCTGATGAAAAATTGTTTTGATTTGGTCAAGTTACGACTTTTTAAAAATCTGTATAGCACATGTTCAGGATCTTTGCACTGCCTATTTCTAAAATGTTTTTTACGAGTAAAACAGATGCCTAGAGACCATTTTCTGCAACAAATGTTGGCAATTAAGTAATATTAAAACATGTATAATTGGTTATTACATTTTTGTAGGCAAAAACATTTCCATTGCTCTGTCTCTGATGAAGACATAAGTTAACTGAGAATCTGTAAGATTCAGTTATGGTGCAAAAACATTGTGGTGGGACAATTACAGTGTGATGGTCCCATCTAGGAATTTATCCAATAACCAGTTATGCGTAAAGTGAAGTCCACTCCTGGCATCTCATATTTTTGGCATCAGCTTCTAAGTCACTCACTCGCCATCTCTCAGGGAAAAGTCAAAAGCTGGAGTCTAGTGAAAAAGAAATATTAGGAGCGGAAGTGGAAAGTTCCTTCATCTCCTTTTCCATTGTTAGGTTCACAACTTTTCTCCATTTCTTGTGAACAGCAGCATTGAAGAATTTTCTCATCAGTTTCACACTTCTTCAGAAAAGGCAATCTACAATGTAGAGCTCGTGAAGTGTTCTAGATAGACAGCTCTGCCGAACGAATTACCTAAGGCACATCAGTCAGTGGCAACAGAGCTCCCTGCGAACTACCCCAATGACATGTTTAAGTTCTGACAGAGAGAGACCACCTCTAAGGGTAAGAGATTATGTCACACTCTACATCCATTCCATCCATTACATCTCTGCTGACACTGCCAACCATTTCCACAAGGTGTTGAGAGTTTTTGTGATGAGGAATGTAATATTATTGGATGCCACTAGATGGTACTGTTACATAGAGCCTTTGAATGACTTGAGCAGGGCTAAGCAGAAAATGGGGGAAAATGTAAAATATTATATAAATGTTTCCATCTTTGCATCAAAATTTTGTTTCAAGAGGAATTTTCTGACCAGCTCTACTGCATAGGCAGATGAATCTTGGAGCAATGCTTACAGTTAGTTGCCATGTAGCTCTTTTTAGAAGAAAAACAGTTTATTACCTTTCCCTCGCTTCCTGAATCATTTCTTAGCTGCAGCTGCTGCCTAGAGCAGAGATTCCCAAATTGTGGTCCGTAGTCCACAGGGAACTGCTGACTGATCACATAGTGCTGGGTCTCTTACCTGTTTCCAGCTGCTCCTATAGGTCTTCAGTCTCTATTGCACCAAAGAATCAGGTGAGCTATAAATTAACTGGAAACCAGGAGGAACTAGCCAAGCTAGCAGTAACTTTCTGCTCTTAGCATCATAACAGTAAACAGTGTGCCCTTGTTGCCAAGAAGACTAATGGCATTTTGGGTTGGGTAAGTAGGGGCAGCAGATTGAGGGACATGATCATTCCCCTCTATTCGGCATGGGTGAGGCCTCATCTGGAGTATTGTGTCCAGTACTACAAGAAGGATGTGGATAAATTGGAAAGAGTCCAGCGGAGGGCAACAAAAATGATTAGGGAGCTGGGGCGTTACGAGGAGAGGCTGAGGGAACTGGGATTGTTCAGTCTGCAGAAGAGAAGAATGAGGGGAGATTTGATAGCTGCTTTCAACTACCTGAAAGGGAGTTCCAAACAGAATGGATCTAGACTGTTCTCACTGGTACCAGATGACAGATCAAGGAGTAATGGTCTCAAGTTGCAATGGGGAAGGTTTAGTTTGGATATTAGGAAAAACTTTTTCACTAGGAGGGTGGTGAAGCACTGGAATGGGTTACCTAGGGAGGTGGTGGAATCTCCTTCCTTAGAGGTTTTTAAGGTCAGGCTTGACAAAGCCCTGGCTGGGATGATTTAGTTGGGGTTGGTCCTGCTCTGAGCAAGGGGTTGGACTAGATGATCACCTGAGGTCCCTTCGAACCCTGATATTCAATGATTCTAAGAATTCAAGTGTGTGAGAGAAAGGAAGAACAGTGAGCCCTGAGCAGGTACATGCAGCAATGGAGAGGGAGTTAATTTTAACTTCAGCAGTTTCAACTCATATCTGTCTTTTTTCAGAGAGTTTATTGTTTTTTCAGTGGGATTTCTTTATTGGGAGCTGTTCTTCGAAGAGAGAAGCTGCATTTAACCTTGGTGCACTGAAGTTGGAAAGCACAAAATGAACATTACACCAGTTTCCCTGACTATCATCTGTCCAGGAGGGATTTTTCTTCATTACCTGGAATAGAGCTACGCATGCTGGTGTTTATAGCAGAGCCCATTCGGAGAAGACCGAAGTTCCAGGAACACTCAGCAGGGTGCAAGGAAGTCATCTTCTGCAGAGTTAGGGAATGGTATGAGAAAACACCCAGCAGCAGGAGGAGTCAGACATCCTAATGATGAACCCCCAACCATCCTGACAACTGGGCAACCCCACTGATTTCAGTGGGTGTGAATCAGGGCAGAACCTGATTTTTCTAGTTTTACCCTTTTACAGATAGCTTAGGGGACCTGACAGCATTAACAAAAAGAGTGTGACACATTAGGGTGTGGTTGAAAGACTGACCATTATTGTCACTGGGGCTGAGCATCTGGAACACAGTGTGTCCCAGGATATACCTCCCCTCCCGCTTCTGGGGCCCTCTCTCCTTCCTGTCTTCTTGCATCCCTTTGTGCCCAGTCTATTTCCTTCTTTCTCTCTCCTGTTTGAAGAGAGCAGTGGCTACTCCCACAGTGCTGGCCACACCAAGGAGTGGCAGGCTCCCAAGTCCTCCTGAAGCATAGACAGCACCACTCCCTTCTCAGGCCTGCCGTTTGACCCTTATTGTTGAAAAGGATATTGCCAAGAAAGCAGGATCTCTGCATCTCACTAGTTCCTCTCCTCTTGTGAAGTCACAGTCCCTTGAGGAATAAGCAGCAGGAGTAGATGAGCACGTACACACTGTAATCATGTTTTCAACCCTTTATAATAGAAGTACAGCACCTCATCCACCCGGTTATCTCCTTTAATGCCAGTCTCCTGACGGGTGTTGATGGACAGGCCTGGGTTCAGCTCAGCAGGGTGTAAATTCCTAATTTTCTTTCCATATGAATTTATTTGGTGATGCTGCCAGCCCCGTCACTTCTTCCTGGCAGGGTCACCAGAGCAGCTTGAAAGGAAAATTCTAAGCTCAGTGTAACCCTCAATTATTTGTAGGTAAGTGGAAACTCCCAAGAAATAACATAAACACATACAATATATTCAGCACCATTATTACAGTAAACAGAAAGGAAATATAGCATAACAGGTAAAATACTGTGCACACACTGATAATACCCATGAATTCTCCCAGATCCAATAGAGCAAGAGATAAATTTAGTTTCCCATTGGTTTGCATTCTTCACAGGAGCCCTTGATGCCCCATCACAATGATATCTTCTGGAGTGGCAAAGCGACTTGACTGGCTGGGTTCAGGACAGCCCACAAAACTCACAAGTGGAATAAGATGGTAAGTTCCGCCACAGATTTAATAGGTCACAGGTAATAAAATCCCTAAAACTTTATCTCCTGGCACTGTTCAGGGAGCAGGGGGGCTCCCAGACAATTTCCCTGACTAGCTAACTACAAAATGGTGCCCTCACACTTTGTGAATGATTCTCAGGTTCAGAGCTGAATCTGGACGCCTCAGTAACTGCAGAGGGGCTGATAATCACTGCTGGCAGGTGTGCTCTTCATGCAGGCATCAGGCTGCTTCTGTTCCCAAGATTTCCCATCACCACAATGGGATGCAGGGCTCAAGGAGAAAATTATCATAACGCTACTAAAATCCTAACTTTCATCTCCTACCCTAGAGCTCAGACACAGTCACAGCAGGTGTCCAGCCCTGAGCTAGCAGCAAGAGCAATAACTTGGTAACTAATTTCTTCAAGGGAGCTGAAAGCTAGCTCAGAGGGCTAACCCAGCCTGAGTGGGTGAGGAGTTTTTCTAACCAAATGCTATAGTCTGGAGAGTTACCTTGAAGAGGAAAAGAAAGGACCAAGCTGACAGATTTTGCTTCCACGTACCTGAGGCCAGTTGTTAGGAGGAACCCAGCATGAAGGCTGGAGACACACTAGCTGCCAACACAGCCAGTCCTTCCTTTTCAGTGCCTGGCTCCAGATTCCTCCAAAGTAGTTTCTCCCTTCTGACAGAGCTCCCGAGGGCAGGCATTTCACTTCCTATTGGTCAGGATGGCTCTTCTTCCCAGACTTTTCCTTGTCAATCATTTGACCCTCCAGCTCCCCTTTTCTCTCAGACACTGCCCCTCCTCTGAACAGGCACGCTGGTGACCATCCAGGCACACCTGCTATTCTCCCCCAACCAACAATGGGCCACTACCACTCGAAAAAGTGTCTCTCCCTCTAGGTTGCCTAGATGGCCCTAAATCTGCCTTTGGTCCCCTTCTTACCAGGGACAGCACCTCTCGTAAGTTACAAGTTGTCACGGCTCCTTGATGTGGTCTTTCAGAGAGTCTCTACTTCCCCCTGATTGACTTTCTTTGGCTAGCACCTGGTCAGGACAGTTCTTGGCTCCAGCCTCTAATTAAGCCTACTGGTCTGCTTCAGACCCTTTGGTCCATGTTTCTGGAGGCAGCCTGGTACAGAAGTCATTGTCCCCAGGAACTTTCTCCTTTTATAGCAAACCTTGTTTCCTCTATTGGTTGAAGTTCTGACAGCTGCGTGTGGTCAGTCTACTTGCCTTTAAGCAGGAAAGGCTCCCCTCCCCATTCTTCCCATGCTCAGTATGGAGTTTGTAGACCCCATTATGTATCTTCACCCGCAAGGCCAAGGCCCTGCCGTGGCTGGCATATGCTATTTCTCTGGACAGGAAATTGGCATGATGGTGCAACCTTTCCACGTGGTGTTGTACCTGAAAGACATAAGGCTGTAGTGACCGATACCACCTCATGATTCTTGGGTTTGTATCCATCATCACATTTAACCAGCAGAGGAGTGCGTGGTCTGTAACTAGCATGAACTGATTTCCTAGGAGGTTGTCCCATAGGCTCTCTATTGCTCACTTGGCAGCCAATCACTCTTTCTCTTTGATTTGAACTGCCACACTCCGTGTGAGATTATTTTCCTCTCTGATCCTTACTGTACACCCAGCTCTCACCTGTGGCTCCCAGTAACTGTAAGTATGCGATAGCAGCCATACCACGATAAATTAAGTTGCCTTGGCAGGTGGGCTAAACCAGGTGATGATAACCAGAAATGTGGAAACTGATGGTGATTTAGGGATTGCCCTCCCGAGCATATGAAGACTGTTCTGGTAGCTGGATAGAGGTAAGTGGAAGAGACCATATATTATGTTCTTATGTTCTTATGATCCAATGGTTTGAAAAGCAGGACAGCAGTGTATTGCGGAAGGTGAAAGGCATGACGGGGCACCACAGAAGCCATGGCTATCCACTGCAGTTGTATCAGCCTTTGTGCCACTGGGCCAAGCTTCAGCAGCCAAGAGAATGGGATTGTCGCAGTGCAACAACACTCCCATTTTAATCAATCTCACACATACGTCATTCATGCGCATCTCTTCCGAAGTCCTGTGATGATGGGGGAGGGGCAAAGCAACAGCCGAAGATGATTCCTGGGAGTCGTAGCCACAAACCTGCATGTGGGCGGCCTGGGACATTAATTGCCTATCCCTGGCCCATGGGCAGCAGGGAAGCTCAGCAACACCCCAGGCGGCAGAGCAGCCCGTTTTAGGATTGGACTGCTTTCCCTTTGTAAGGGAAGGGGCTAGAGAAGGTGCCTCAAACATTGCCTGCCCAAATCAAATCTGGTCAGTTTACCGTGGCTGGCGGATCATTTTCAGTGCAGTCGAAACCCAAAGGTAACTAAAAAAGTACTAAAGATTGATGCTTGGAACATCAGGACTGTGATAGACAAAGACGATACCTCTCGAACTGAAAAAAGGACAGCTCTCCTTTCAAGAGTTAGCCCGGTATGACATAGACATTGCAATGCTCGATGAATTGACAGACAAGGGCATTATTACAGAACAGGCTTGGGGTTACACTTTCTTTTGGAAGGGAAAAGAACCGCATGCAGATAGAATCCATGGTGTGGAAATTGCCATCAAGAACAAACTCTTGCATTGTCTTAAAGACTTCCCAATAGGCATTAACATAAGACTCCTGAAACTCCGGTTACCACTAAATAAGTCTTGATTTTCTACCATCATCAGTGCTTATATACCCACCTTAACAAGCCCTGAGGATGCTAAGGAATGGTTCTACTCTGATCTCAACTCTCTCATCTAGTCAACACTGCAAAGTGACTAATCATCTTAGGAGATTTCAGTGTAAGAGTAGGTAAAGGTAACAACAACTGGCAAGGTGTCATTGGAAAACATGCCGTTGGAAAAATGAATGAAAATGGTCTCCTCCTCCTTAGCAAGTGTACAGAACATAGCCTGACAATTACAAATATTATCTTCAGACTGGCAGACTAATATAAAACTAGATGGCTGCATCCCAGATCCAAACAATGGCATCTAATAGGTTACCTCATTGTCTGGCAATGTGACATAAGAGATGTCAGGCTCACAAGAGCCATTTGTGGAGCAAAATGTTGGGTGGATCATAGAATGATTAGGTCAATACTAAATTTACACATTATACCCTGTGACGGAGTCAGACCAGAAGGATATAGGAGAGTGCTGGAAGGCAGGTATATTAGTCTCATGATGTGCAGGTCCCTGTTCCCTGGATAGCCAAACAAAGGCTACTCCAGGCCAATCAAGACACCTGGGGCCAATTAAGAACCTTCCAGAAAGGAGTAGAAACAGCTAGCCTGATTGGGACACCTGAAGCCAATCAGGGACTTGCTGAAACCAGTTAAAAACCTTCCAGTTAGTCAGGTGGTCTGTGGGTGTCAGGAGCTGTGGAAGGAGGTTGTGCTGTTGGTGAGACTGAGTGGTGGACAACATATCATCCAGAAGGAAGGAGGCCCTGAGGTAAGGGTGAAGTGGAGTTTGAAGAAGCAGGGACTGCTGTGGGGAAGTAGCCCAGGGAATTGTATTGTGTTTTGTGGATAAAAGGTCAGCCATCTTAGCTGATACTATTAGGGTCCCTGAGCTGGAGCCCGGAGTAGAGGGCGGGCCCGGGCTCCCCCCTTTTTCCACCTTCCATACTGGCCTGTGATGAAGGTAACTCACTAGGCGGTGACTCTTGCCAATTATACTGAGAAAGGGAGGTCACTCTGGGGCCTAGATGAGTTTCTGAGGCCCCTAAATCTGCCAGGAAGCGCAGGACCCACAAGTACAAACTTGGAGCCTTGTCACAACCCACACATCTGAAATGTCCAAAAACAATCAAGTCATCCCCTGATTTTGATAAACAAAACCGTGCATCCAATCAAGATAAGCTACAAAGGGCACTAGAAACCAACCTTGATGATAACCTTGTTTCATGGGAGGAATTCAGAGACACAGTACAAGAAACTGCAGCTGACATCCTCGAATGGAAGAAAAGGGCTTATCATGATTAGTTAGACAAAAACAATGAGGAAATCACAGTACTCTTGAAAGAAAAAAAAAGAGGTTTTCCAAAACTGGCAAATGATATTCAGTCCAACTCAAAGAGAGACAGAGCCAAACACCTGCAAAGCAAGACACAAAGAAAACTACGCTTACTACAAGATAAATGGTGGGAAAATGTAACAGAAAATGCACAAATGTATGTGAAAACAAATGAAACAAAGAAGTTCTTTAACTTCTTGAAGCTAGTTTATGGACCTTCAAACGTGCGTACTGGTTCACTCATGATGGCTAATGGCAGCACAGTCAAAGACAAACATGGCATGGAACAGGGATGGGTTGAACATTTCAGCCAATTACTGAACAGACCATGCTCAATTGAAACAAATGCTATTAACCTGATACCTTAAAATCTTATTCAATACCACCTTGACTCGCCACCCTCACTTGAAAAAACAGAAAAGGCCAGCAATATCATGAGCTCAAGAAAGTCCTCAGGCAGAGATGGAATACTGGCAAAAATATATAAATCTGCTGGTCATTCCAGAAGATCCTGATTGACATCTGGAACAATGAAGAAATGCCACAAAACTTCAAAGATGCCACAATTATTTCTTTATTTAAAAATAAAGGCAGCAAAACAATCTGTCGTAGCTACTGTGGGATATTTCTTCTATCTATTGCTAATTTTTTATAACTAACTTTTACAAAATACATAGGTTATAATGGCCCTTACTGGATTTTACTTTTTTAATTTTAATAAACTTTTTAATATTAAAGACATCTAAATTTAAGATTTTTTTAAGCTTTTAGTTTTAATTGTTTACTTGTTTCCTTTTTTTATTTTAATTAGCAAAAACTGCCAGCTAAATATAATCTTGCTTCTAAAAGCCTGTATTGAAATTAACCCTTAATTATGTAGCATTTTAATGTATTAATTTATGGTAGCTAAAACATATAACATGGTTACAATTAGCTTAATCACATTCTAAAATATACATACCCCTTAAATTGAGGGCAATAGTCCCAGTGTCCAGGGTCCTGGGCAATGAACTTCTTGACCATCTTCTTAAGTGTCTTGTTGAACACAGAGGTCTGAAGGACCTTGATTTTTAATAGTTCCTACACTTCCTTCATCAGCTAGGATGTGAGATTTGTCCCCTGATCTGTTAGGACCTCTTTAGAGAACCCAACATGTGCAAAGACCTTTAGTGGTTCATTGGTGATAGTGTTAGCATTTGTAAAACATAGTGGTATGGCCTCTGGATAGTCCATGATGATGAGTATGTTCTGATACCCCAAGGTGCTTTTTTCTAGGGGACCTATAAAGGTTGATTCCTACTCTTTCAAAGGGAGTCTCCACCAAAGGGGAGGTACTAGTGGAGCCTGTGGGATTCTCTTGGGGGCCAGCAACTGGCATTTGGGACAGGAGGCACAGAAATTCGTAACTTCCTTGAAGACTCCTGGCCAAAAGTATCAGGCCAGGATCATAGACTGTACCCTGTCTTTCCCCAGATGCCCTGCACAGGGGGTCGTGTGTGCCAGGTGCTGCAACTTGCAGAGATATATCCGAGTTGCTAGTAGTTGTGCCCAATTATTTTTGTCTGCTTGTCTTGGTTTATGTGGTATAATAAGTCTTCCGTGAGGGCAAAATATAGATAGTGCCTGGCCTTTTGGTGGTCTACCTCTTCATATCATCTGCCATGGATACCTGCTCAAAGGATTGGCACAAAGTCTTGTAATTCTTTTGTTCCATGCAGCACTCCAAGAATCCAGTTCGCATTTCTGGACCAAGCTGCAGTGGGGACAGTGTATGTGGTCTCATGGATGGGCCTTCTAAAGGATCATTGGCATCAATGTAATCAGCTTCCGTGTCTGTGGTCCCTATTACGGCCATGGAGGGGACCATCTTTGCCACCTCCCTCCACTTTCTCCTTGCTACACATTTTTCCTTTTGAGATTTTATTTCCTTGAATCAGGAGGTAAGGAGGCCGGGGTCTTTAAAGGGATGGAGGACACCTAACACCTCTTCTGGGGTGTCTTCCTCAAGTTCCTGGGCTAAGAGAATTCTCTGTAAGAGCCCAGGGAAATGGGGCCAGTCTCAGATTAATATTATGAGGTTGGGAAGGTCAGTAGAGACGCATACCTTCATCTGGTTTTTGTGCCCATAGACCAGGGGTCTTCAAACTTTTTCCCCCGTGGCCCCTTACCGCGGAAGAAAAAGTCTGGCGGCCCCCTGGGACAGGTATGTCCGCTGAAATGCTGCCGCAAAACGTAGACACTTCAGGCGGCGGCAGCATTTTGGCGATCTAAAAATAGCCTGCCTGGGAGTTCGGCAGTCTTCTGGACGGTCTTGGCGGTGGCACTGGGGTCTCGCGCACCCCCGGGGGTGGTCTCACGCACCCCTGAGAGTGTGCGCACCCCAGTTTGAAGACCCTTAGTTCTGTAATTTTGTGTCCAGAGAGATTGAAGTGAATTACAGATCTAAAAATTACAGATCTAAAGGTTGCCATCTTGCAGCAAAAAAACTTCAAGACCAGACTGAAAAGAGAAACTGCAGAGCTGCAATTTATTTGCAAATTTGATACCGTCAATCAAGGACTGAACAAAGATTATGAGTAGCTAGCCAACTACAAAAGCAGCTTCTCTTCTCTCGGTGTTCACACCTCCAGTTCAGCTGCTAGAGAAGAGGACCTCATCCTCCCTGATTAGAGATAACAAGCTGGTTCAGCCTGATTGGACTAACCTTGTTATCTCCAAACTGGCTCTTGCCTCTTATTTATTCCTGCCCCTGAATACTTCCACTGCTTGCATCCGACAAAGTGGGTATTAGCCTACGAAAGCTTATGCTCTAATACTTCAGTTAGTCTTTAAGGTGCCACGGGACTCTTTGTCACTTCTGCAATTCCAGACTAACACGACTACCCCTCTGATTCTTCACCTGTTTTCATTTATATTGCCAGTCAGACAAAGGAGTTTCATGTGACACTGGTGTCTGACATTGTCAGAATCACTGGGTGGCCAGCTGAGAAAGGAGTGGATGCAGGGACTGCCTAGTGTAGAAACAGGCATGGACAGGAGCAGGTGCAAACTGTCAGAACTATTCGGCAAAGGAAATGTTCTCAGTCAGGTAGTGGCACTGAGCAGACTAGAGAGACTGTGTCCCTTAGGAGCTTATATACCCACCTTGAGATCACTTGGGTGGGCCCTTGCCTATGTATTTGCTGAACTCCGCTCGAATAGCTTGGGACCTATCACAAGACTTGTAGGAATAAGTAATAGTCTCTGATGATTCATTCCACTCTTTGGCTCAGGATGACTCGTCAGGATTAAGCAGGCTCAGCAGTAACTCAGGGATAACTCAACACAATCATGCACAGGAGTATTATCATTGAACAGATGGCAGGAGAGGTTACTATCAGTTCTCGTTTTTTCTCTTCAGACTGAGGCTAGTCCCCAAGTTGGTGTGTTTAACATCTTGGGGCTATTTAGTGTATAGTGGTGGGCAGTTGGTGGAGGAAGAGGTACTAGGTGCTAGGAAGTGATGCTAGGATAGGACTCTGGAGAGAAGGAAGTCCCGTGACTTCCCCTTGCCAGAAATCCTCATGTCTTTGCCTCTGAGGTGACTTGTATCCAGTTCCCAACTCCTCCCTAAGGCTAGGGACCAGCAGGGGAAAGCAAACATTGAGAGCCAACATTGAGAAGAACAGCCATACAGGAGAGTAGGGAAGAGATGAGAAAGCAACTGACTTTCTCTAACCACATGGTGGGGTGAGCACTTTCAGAACTCAGCTGGTTGGCTAGGGAGCTGGGAAATACCATATTTGATTTCAGGGTGGCAGGCTGGGTTCCCACTATGAGCTTTGGTGGCCAATTTAGAAATGCCAGTAAAGTAAGCGACCTTCAACTATTTTTAATATTTGTATAAATTCTTGAAAAGCTTTGCAGTGAGCCAAGAAGGCCACATTCTTAGCTGGTGTGAATTATTATAGCACCACTGAAATTACTAGAGGTATGACAATTTAAGTAGCTGAGGATCAGTTCAAAATGTGCTTTATCCAACCCTGACAAAATACAAATTCCAAGCAAAACATATGGTCACTATTTAGAAAAATGTTAGACTACATCCAGCAGAAACCTTCATTAATGGTACTATCTTTGCTAGATCATCCAGTCAGAGCCATGAGTCCAGATCCTCAAATCACTATTGCTCCATCACCTTCATTGACAAAGCTGATCAGCAACTTTTTGTGCTTTTATGATGGGAGAGTCAAGTAACTCACTGGAATTCTGCTCTAGCGTTTCCAAAGTGATATAGATTATCTTGTTACCTCTCTTTGTCTCCCATATGCTTGTGCTGTATCTCAAACACTGAGATATTGATCCTCCTAGAAAGTGGAAAAGAAATGATTTTCAGAAAGCCTTTGACATGGTCCCTCACCAAAGGCTCTTAAACTGTGCTGGAATAAGAGGGAAGACCATCTCATGGATTGGTAACTGGATAGTTACCGATCGAAACAAAGAGTAGAAATTAATGGTCAGTTTTCTGAATGGAGAGAGGTAAATAGTAGTGTCCCCAGGGTCTGTACTGGGACCAGTCCTATTCAGCATATTCATAAATAATCTGGAAAAGGGGTAATCAGTGAATTGGCAAAATTTGCAGATGATACAAAAGTACTCAAGATAGTTAAGTCCCAAGAAGACTGCAAAGAGCTACAAAAGGATCTTACAAAACTGGGTGACTGGGCAACAAAATGGCAGATGAAATTCAATATTGATAAATGCAAAGTAATGCACACTGGAAAACAAAATCCCAACTATACATATAAAATGATGGGGTCTAAATTAGCTGTTGCCACTCAAGAAAGAGATCTTGGAATCACTGTGGGTAGTTCTCTGAAAACATCCACTCAATGTGCAGTGGCAGTCCAAAAAAGTGAACAAAATGTTGGGAATCATTAAGAAAGAGATAGATAATAAGACAGAAAATATCATGTTGCCTCTATATAAATCCATAGTATGCCCACATCTTGAATACTGCATGCAGATGTGGTTGCCCCATCTCAAAAAGATATATTGGAACTGGAAAAGGTTCAGAAAAGGGCAACAAAAATGATTAGGGTATGGAACAGTTGCCATATGAAGAGAGATTATTGAGACTAGAACTTCTCAGCTTGGAAAAGAGACGACTAAGAGGGGATATGATAGAGATCTATAAAATCATGACTGGTGTGGAGAAAGTAAATAAGGAAGTATTATTTTCTCCTCATAACACAAGAACTAGGTGTCACCAAATGAAATTAATAGGCAGCAGGTTTAAAACAAACAAAAAGAAGTAATTTTTCTAACATTGCACAGTCTGTGGAAGTCCTTGCCAGAGGATGTTCTGAAGGCCAAGACTATATAAGAGGGTTCAAAAAAAGAACTACATAAGTTCATGGAGGATAGGTCCACCAATGGCTATTAGCCAGGATTGGCAGGGATGGTTTCCTTAGCCTCTGTTTGCCAGAAGCTGGGAATGGGCGACAGGATGGATCACTTGATGATTGCCTGCTCTGTTCATTCCCTCTGGGACACTTAGCATTGGTCACTGTTGAAAGACAGGATACTGGGGTACATGGATCTTTGGTCTGACCCAGTATGGCCATTTTTATGTTCTTATGTTTAATAAATGACTGATTGGACTCACAGATGACATTGCTTTACTTTCTCAAGTAATCAATACAAAGTGAGTGACATTTTCCGTAAGATAAAGTGAGATTCATGTGCCTCCATATTACTGCTACCTCTGGCTGGGAATTGTTAACATGAGGCAGCAGTAACATGCGGAGAAAGAAGTGCCTTTTTTATCTTGGCAGATGTAACACTATTCACATAAAGCAATAGTTTGTACATCCCAGCTGCTTCCTGGGGTTGCTGGGGGCAGTGAGGGCATCTCTCTAGGAAATAATGTGAACAATGGTATTTTGATAGCACTTCTTGATGATCTCCTGGAACCACAAGAAAAAGACCAGAGGATTCAAAGCTGGTCACTTTTTCTTTGTGAATATCTGCTCCTAAGGATGTACTGATGAGATCTGAAACTCTTGTACTACATGGGCCAATCTGATTGACCCTCTTATGGATCTGAAGTGCCAAAGTAATTAATCCCAATGTAGCACGTTTAAAATATAAATTGTTCTACCTGTTTAGAAAGTCAAATACTTTTTAATTTTTTCTCTCTCTCTCTTTTTTTGGTCAGGGCTCAATAATGGAATGTATTTGATGGAACTGAAAAGGTCTGAGCCTTTGAAAAGGGTCTAAAAATGCACTGGATTGAAGTTATGAACTTAAATAAAACCCAAGTGATGACTGAGAAACCACAAACAGTGGAAGGAAAAGAAGGATCAGAATAAAATACGAAAAGCTAAAATGGAAGGGAAACAAAATAAAGGAAAGAGTTCCACAGTCTAATTACATGTTGTGTGAAAAAGTAGTTCCTTTATCAATTTTAAATTTGCCACCTTTCAACTTTGTTAAATGTCCCCTTGTTCTTGTGTTATGAGACAGGGAGAACAGAAGATCCTGACTTCTTTATATAGTGTTGTAGCCGTGTTGGTTCCA
This sequence comes from Dermatemys mawii, assembly GCA_007922305.1. Classification (NCBI taxonomy): domain Eukaryota; kingdom Metazoa; phylum Chordata; order Testudines; family Dermatemydidae; genus Dermatemys; species Dermatemys mawii. Next base: position 463,106 of record ML677348.1, read on the forward strand.
GGATATGAGTGAAGACAAGGTAGGAGAGAGAAACATTTTTATTGGATCAACTTCTGTTGGTGAAAGCTTTTGACTTCACAGAGTTCTTCCTCAGGTTTGGAGGAGAGTGTCAGAGTGTCTAAGTTAAATACTAGTTGGGACAGATTGTTAAGCGTAAGGCATTCACATATGTTATAGGAGACCACTTAAAACGAAGTATTCGGTGTGTTACAAAGTGTTATAACCAGTGTCTCTGTTTAGTATATGATTTTTTGTGTCCAGCAGACTTGCGCATTTATGTTTCCAGGCTTACTTTTTGAAGGTGTTTTTTTAGTTTCCTTTGATGACAAAGACTGAGAGGTCAGATAAGGAGTAATGACTTTGTGAAAAGTGTTCACTGCAGGTCATAGGGTAGTTCTATCTTTTATTATTTTTCTGTGTGGTTCGTTTGAGAGTGTAGTGACTGTCTGGTTTCATCCCCATAGTTGTTATTGGGGTATTTGATGCACTGGATGAGGTATACCACATGTTGTGATAGGCATGTGTAGGATCCATGAATCTCGAAAGGTGTGAAGTTTCTGAAGGAAGTTGGTAGTGTCTTGGAGGAAGCTGGCCCTTTGTGTATGGAGTGGTTTCATGATGGTTTTTACGATTCCTGATATTCTTTCAGTAAGAGTGCCATGGCCAATATGATGAGTCTGCCTGGTTCCCTTGTTTTTTCATCTGAGAAGAACGATTTGTCAAAACCAAAACTGTTCTCGGAAAAGGGTCAGTTTTGATGAATCTTCTGAAATAATTTTGAAAAATTATTCAAAGTTGTCCCATTTTGCATTTTGACATTTTCAAATGAAAAAAAAAAATTCAATTTGAAATACTATTGTGTTTAGAAATTTTAGTTAATTTATATTTCTAAAGGTTAAAAGAATTTAAAAGATTCAATGATTTTGAAACGTTTGTTGGATTTAAAGGAAACATTTTGACTGACCTAATCCATAATACCTACTTGCAAGAGGGACAATAAAAAATACACCGGACCCTCGCTAGAACATGGGGTTTGGGATCCATGCACAGTAGCACGTTAACGCATTATAGTGGGGACAGCGTTACCATGGATCCCAATTAAGATAACTAAATTTGGGATGGCTGCGACCACGCTATATGCGAATCCGCACTATAGCGATGCGGGTTATAGCGAGGGTCCGCTGTATTATGTGCCACTCGAGAAGGCAGACTTCCTTGTTTTGCTCCCCTCATCAAATTCCATCATCCTAGACACTGTGAATGCTGGTGGAAGACAGCATCATATTAAATGTACTCCTTAAGACAAAAACTGGAAGAGGCTGGCTCAGTTGGGGAGGGAAGCATATTTCTCTGCAACCTTACAATTTAGGATTGCAAACTACTGGGCCCTAATGGCAAAGTAAGACTCTATGAATTGACCTTCTGCCAGGACCACTACCAATACAGGATGCTTCCATTCGGCCTCTCATCCACACCCAGAGTATTCTCTAAGGCAGCGTCTCTCAAACATTTGTGTCCGCGGCCCCCTTCCGCTTCCCTGAGTCCTCATGCGGCCCGGGGGCCTGTCCGCCAAAATGCCGCCGAATAGAAAGCTTCCGCTTTCGCCGGCATTTCGGTGGGACACAAATAACACTTTCGATTTCGGCGGCATCCCGGGGCTGATCCCACGGCGGTGCCGGGACACTGCGGTCCCCCGTGGGGGATCTTGCAAACTCCACTTTGAAGACCACTGCTCTAAGATCCTATATGTGGGAGCAGCTCATCTATGTACATGAAAAATCATGCTTTACCCATATTTGGATGATTGCCTCGTCAAGGCTTGTTCTTTCAACGACACCTTATTAGTCGCTTGAAGGACTATGGAGCTAAGGTTTACAGCTCAGTACCCAGAAATCGACCTTGACTCCTACCCTTCTCTCCTCTACTTCAGAGTTCTCAGTACAGGATCCTGTGTAGAGAAGGAACTGAGGGCAGTTTCCCTGTGCAATGCTAGATATCCTTGAGGCAAAGCATGGGACAGAGAGAGCACATGTGCGGGACGAACAGACACCACTATCTAAAATCTCCTATCGGGGGATGTAGGGACACAGACACACCTATAATGGAGCACCCACCGCATGCACATGGGGGGCGGGAGGTATTACAATGCAGCACATTGGTGTGTGCTGCTATTCAGACCCCTGTAGTATGAACTGCAGGGCAGTGTAGACATAGTTTTATAAAGTATAGTATAGTATAGTATTCTATAAAACTGCAATGGAATTAGTTGCCTTTGTACCCAAAGCTCTGATTCTAAGCTCGCAGAGTCTATGCATATGGAATATATGTACCATAACCTTTCCTCCAAAGTGTAACTGTAATTTTAGGCATCCCTTAGAGAAATTCTTTCTGATTAAATGATTCCACAGATTATGGCATTTGAAATTCTTTATGGAGATGATGCCAGGATGCATAGTACAAGACAATCAAACTATTCTACAATGTGAAGCATGAAACCTCAGCCCAGATGAACTACCTTCTGGGGTCAGAGTAAAATGACAATGTATCCCCTGTTTTTATTAGTGTACATGCCATCATTTTTTCATTACACAATTGTTCCTTACAAATTACCACAGGTCTCTGGCCGCCTTAATGGAAAATTTGCTAAAATCAAAATGACTATAAAATAAGACACAATGAATCCTGAAAGAAATTAAAAAGCCAAATAGTAAAATGACTGTATACTTCCCCATAATAAACAATAATCAAACCTCAAACCACAAACATGAATATCTATCCTTGGGAGATGAGCAGATGGAACTTTAGACTCTGATAGTTATGGGGGGGGGGGAACTCATCAGCATAAATTCCACCATGTGCTTTTAGGGTCAAGTTTTCACACAAGCTCAGCACGCAACAGCTCTCTGTAGTGAAGCCAAGTGGCCTCCCTCTGAGCGGGAGACTGAGGGACCATAACACTCTCCCTGGAGTGCGGAGTCTAGACTTGCCCACCTTCCTCATTGGAAGTACCAGGGCATGGCTGGAAGTGTAAAAGGCAGGCCCTGCAGCACTGCTGGGGCAGAGCCTGTGGAGGAGAAGGATGCGCCGCTTGTTCTGCAGCATCCCAGAGTGGAACCTACGCCTGGCTGTTCCCAATCCCCAGACGCCGACGAGGACGGGCCCGAAGTGTCTGCCACTGTGTACCCCAAGGAGCTGGAAGAGGCCTGGCGGCCACAGGTACCAAACCCCAGGAACTGGCCCAGGGGCAACCATGGAGCAGCTGGTAGAAGAGCCAGAGGTGTTCCAGTCAGCGTGTCATGGCTGGATCCCCACCGAAGCAGGGGCAAGTTGATCCTGCTCCTGCCAGGGCTCTGGCCTGAGATGGGGTGGAGTAGGGTGGGCCCGCATCCCTTGCCATCCCACCCTGGGGTGGCTGACTCCCTACACTGTGCAGAGAAGCTCCAGCTCTCTTATGGACTGTTGCTTTGCTGGCTGCCTGAGCCCCACCCAGGCTAAAACCAGCCTTAAGACTGTTTTGCTTGTTGGCAACCTGAGCCTCCTCAAGCCTAGACCCCAGCTCAGGTATAGACTCTGTTTAAGGGCTGGCCGAATGAGCCGCCTAAACCCAGGCTGAAGGCTGACTGTGACTGTTGGTCACCCAGCCCTATTGTGGGCTCTTGAGTGTCCTGCAGATTCTGGTTCTGGTGGGACCGGACTGAGTGGCCTCCCTCCCCGTGGGAGAGCAAGGGACCATTACACTCTCACTTTGGTTATGTATTGTCTTTGCTACATTGTTTGCTGTCTCTTACCCACATATTGTCCCATAAGCCCCTTACCCTCCCCACACAAAAAATTCTCACCTGAGTTTAGTGATGTTTTAAACCTGGGCTAGCAGGCATAGCTGGGGGAATGGCTTAGAAGCCAGGTCCTGCTTTGATATGAGCTGGTAAGCCATGCATTGTGCAGTGAAGACACAGCCCAAGTCACTTGAGTGCTGATAATCCCCCGATACCTTCCCACAATTCCCCTTGTTTGCCTAGAAAGACGGATAAGTTTCTCCACAGATCAAATGGGAAAGTTTTATAGAGCTGCTCAACTTATTCCAGGACAAAGAATGTGGGATTTTCCCCAGAAATCTTAGCACATACATAGGGAGTGCAGCAGAGGTGAGGGCACAGTTAAAAAAGGCAGGGCTTTGCAGTGTGGCTGCTCATACCCTGGGTAAGCTAACCTGGGTACTTAGTTTGGTGCCAAGAAAGGGAGTTAATTCCTAAGCGAAGACATTCCCCTAGTTGCATCAGTTTTTCAATACCCAGCAGCTCCTGTTGAGAAAAATGGTAGCTGCTGGGTGTGGAGACCTTTTCAAAATCCATCCTTTGATCATTTCCGTAGTTAAAGTTATGCTGTTAGTCTTCTCTCTGAAAGCTTCTTTCCTACATTTGTTACCAGTAACACTCAAGCACACTGTAACCAAGAGAGATAAGAGAGATTTTTCTCTTTTTTCCTTCTGTTTGTTTCTTTTCTACCTTTGTCAGCACTTTTCTCCCTTTGAACTCTGAATAGTTCAATTTGTAAGTTAGTTTCTTCTGTTATTTGCTTGGGTGTTTTATAGAGCAACACAAGAGAGAGAACATTTAGGCTAAAATTTTCAGAAGTGACAAGGGATTTTGGTTTCCCAAATTGAGACACTTTGAAGGTCATTGATTATCAGAGAGAGTGCTTAGCATTTTTCTGAAAACCAGGCTCTTTTAAAGCATGTCAAGTTAAGCACACAAAATTACTGTCAGTTGTGAAAATTGTGGCTTTGAAAATATCACCAAAAGTTGTAAACCCCAAAAATATGGCAGAGTGACTTGGAACAGGTAAGAAGTACCCGAAGCTATTTTAAAATCATTTAAAAAAATCAATTAAGCTGAGTATTAAGTGCAAATGGGTCAAATTTTGGCTGCCAGATAGAGCAGAACATGAAAATTTTGATCTCAAACCAGGCAAAATTCAGTGGTTTCAGATGATATTTAATCTGATTTTTCAGGCTCATTTGAACTCAATTTTGAAGATATTAACTATAAATAAAGAAAGGTTTTAACCCCAAATCACATATTTCTCATAGCTCTACTTAGGACTTTTAGCCCTGGCATTATGCCAGCCTTAGCCTTAAACAGGAATGTCTCTGTGACTCAATGTTGTTGTAGCTGTGTCGGCCCCAGGATATTAGTGAGACAAGGTGGATGAGATAATTTCTTTTACTGGACCAAATTCTGTTGGAGAGAGAGGCAGTTTTTTGAGCTACACAGAGAAGAAGAGCTGTGTGTGTGCTACCCTCTCTCACCAACAAAAGTTGGTCCAATAAAAGATATTACCTCACCCACTTTATCTCTCCTGTAAATCAGGGCAGTTAAGGACAAAAGACTTTCCAAAGCATTGTGTGATTTCAGTCCTGGAGAGCATTCTGTTTTTAAGCCACTAGAGTGTCCCTCTAATAAGAACAAGTGTCGAGGATCCAAGGAGAGAGTAAACTACCTCCTTTTCAGTATTGTAATATACAACATGTTGCATGATTAGACCAACAGAAAAACACTGGTAACAACCCTTAGCTGTAAACACTGACTGGAGCCCTGAGTAGCTTGTAAAGGGTATCTGCCACAAGGGAATCCTATGGATGGTAAGAGCTACCCGTACATACTGCAATGAAAACTGCTATAGAGGATTTCAGAGGAGAGGTACAAACTGAAATGTGTACAATAAACATTTTAAATGTGGCTGGTAAAATGTAATACACACCGTTTCCCTCTTGCTTCTACATGCCTGGATATATCATACTGAGAAGATGACTTGCCTTAACAAATTGCTCTATTCCTATACTGTGATGTTTTATATTACATTGGGTTGCATTTTATGCTCTGTTTAATGCAACTAAAATAATAGAGGATTTTCTTATGCCAATAATTGAATAAAATAGCATCTGTGTAAAGAAAATATCCCTTGTAGAATTATAGATTAGAAATCTGTGTATGGTAATGACACAAAGTATTACCATAATTATTATAAAACACTACACAATGGCATGTTAAAGCTACTGTAACAGTGTTTGATGACCCTTAAGAGTAGAGGGGCCAGAAGATACCATTCCAGGAAGCTGGAATGAACAAAGGACCAAGAAATGGCCTTGCAGCGAAAGAAAAGAAACAGCCCCAGGGAATAAATAGTTGAATGGGGAGGGGAACCAAGGACACTGTCCCTTTATGGACGTGGGACCAGGAGTCCTGTAGTCTTGGGTGGGGGTGGGTATTCCTATTAGTCGGGTGGAGCTCTCCAAAGGAAGACTGTATATAGACAGCCTTTTCCCTCAGAAGAGGGGAGATGCTGGTTGAAGAAAAAAGCCAGAGTCAGAAGAACTGGAGCAGCGCGGTACCAGGGACAAAAATATGCATGAGCATAATGCCATACAAATGTGCTCGGAGGATAAATGTTTTTATCTTGTTAAGGAAAATGCATTAATGCAAATGTGAATACAAAAGGTTACAAACATTAAGGGTAATTCCATTTCAAAGCTACTTAGAGACAGAAAATATTACATAGCTGTTATAACACTGTAAATTATGTCTGATTTGAACTTCATTTTAAACTGCCTAGTGAACGAATTTCCAGCTAAATACAAAAGCTTAAAAGAGAATTCAGCACACAGGAGACAGCAGGCTGACAATATATGATCTCACTGAAGCTTGAGTGTGCATAGACCAGCACAGTTAATCAAAAACTCCACTTATCTGCCAGCTCTTTATGCATTCATCAAAGCTCAGCGGAGAGTTATCAGCATAGAAGATTCATACTTCAAGGCTTCAGCTCAGGCTGCCTTGACATTCCAAGCAGATTAGTGTGTGACAGATTTCTGTAGCCTAGTAAGCATCCCCAAGTGAATCTACAATGGAGATGACAAGCAAATTCTTGGCATCTGGTGTCATGTCCACTTGTTTAGTCAAAGCCAACAAGGCTGCCGTAAAGGTTATGGAAGTCAGACAGTTTTAGGAGAAATGTTTTGATTTAGAACGTGACAGAATAAATCCTCAATGAATCACACAGGACATTATCTAGGAATCCTCTTAGATAATAAAATAAAATAAAATAACATGAAATGTAAGTTGCCTTAAAAACCATCACACATTGCTAGTGCAACTGGACAAAGGTGAGAACTTGTTCACAAATAGCTCTCTAAAACATTCTCTCCGTCCCCTCAAGGTAGTCTGAAATGAGTCACTAAATATATATCACAGCTGTATCTATGAAGGAGCAGTGGGCAACTTGCGGGCTGCACACAGCCCGCCAGCGGATTACCCTGTGGCCATGGTTTGCCATTCCCCGCCACTGGGAGCTGCGGGTGGCCATGGCTGCAGACAGTCAATGTAAACACTGTCTCATGGCCTGCCAGCAGATTACCCTGGTGGGCCACATGTGGTCCATGGGCAGCAGGTTGCCCACCACTGCTATGAAGTATGGAGGCAGGGGTGAAAGTGAGCCGGTACGGGCTGGTACGGAGTACCGGTAAGAACCTGTACCGGCCTGTATGAAGCCCACATTAAAGCGCTGCTGCAGCAAATGACCGTCCTTAATGTGCTGCTGCGGCAGCAATTTAACGTCCCTGCTCCTTCCCCACCCTTCAGTGGTGCTGCTGGTAGCGGGGCGCAGCAATGTTAAAATGCTGCCGTGGCAAATGACCCAGCAATGCTTTAATGTCCCTGCCCCTTTTGCCCCCCGCCCTTTGCCCCTGTAGTGTAGACATTACAGGGATGGACGGAGTTCCTCCTTCAGTGCAGTAAATCCACCTCTCTGAGAGGCAATAATTAGGTCAGTGGAAAAGTCTTGAATCCTGCGATAATCCCTCTATTGCTCCAACAGGACAGGGGATAGGATGGAAATGGAGCCCCTATGTTTTTTTTAGTAGTGTTGGAGCCTCTGTGTTCCTTCCCCATTTCCCAAAGGAGCAGGGATCTTTAGCACCATTGGCCCTTTTTTCTTCCTATTTATCTTCAGTGGACCTTTGTTTAACTGTGGTTTGGAGATGTCAGGCAGGGGATGTGTTTTTGAGGTGCATGTTCCCTTTAAATCTATTCCTTGGCTGATAGTTATCAGGAGGGCAAGGGAAGGAAATCTGCCATCGCTCCTGGGACATGACACAAGGAAATGCTTATGCTTGATGTCTCCCTGACATCATCTTCAAGGGACCAGATGTTTTACAGGGTAACTGGGAGGAGGGGTGGAGTCTTTGTCCTCACTGTGTAATAAAAGATACATGGATGTATACAGCTTAGCTGCTCATCTCACTGAGGGATAATTCCCTCCTCGGGATACAATGAAGCTTCTGTGATGCCCAGGAACCCTGTAGAGCTGCTACAGGCTCCATTCTATCAATGCTCCAAGTCCTAGAATTTGGATCATATAAGATGTGACATTAAGGATCCTATGACTATTCTTGTAAGAGTAGATGTTTGTCTTGGTGACCTGTGTGCCATTTGATGGGTGCCATCAATCCAAGAGGCAGCAGTATGATTTTAGTGGTGTTGAATTTGTGAAGCCCTTCTGAAAGGTGCCACAGAGTGAGAGAATGGTTTCCTGTCAATGGTGAGGGTAGATATTAACAGAAGAGATTCCTCCTGGAACCATGTCTATTTGCAAGAAAAAGTCTAATTGCTGCACATATTAATGGGCTCAGTAATTCAGTTAAAAATGGAAATATAACGAGATCTAGGAATACGTTAATGGCCATTAGGAATGCAGACAGTGCTTTAAGGACATATTTTTCCTCTGCAGCTCACAGGGATCCTAATTTGTTAATGCTGATCATAATAAGAACAGCAGCTGTTTGAAACTAGCGATAAATCATGGAAGCTGAGAGTTCTAGTCAACCAGGTTGATAATCTGATTATCAGAAACTGGATGTTACTGTCTTTTAATGATCTGAAAATCACAGTAAAATTTATCTTCCTTTATGTTTTATTTAAATTCACAGTACCACAGGTGCACACACACTGGGGTTGCTATAGCAACTCAGACTGTTATTCCACGTAAGGGTCTGATTCTGCAAACACTTATGTTTGTGAGTAACTTCAGATAGTGAACAGGGCTATTATAATACATATACACCATATTTACATTATATATTTATAAATAATGTACATGTACACCATATATATAACCCTATATATATAGTTAATAAGCAGTTCTGGATCTCATTGTATATAGATAATCCCTGCCCTGAAGTGCTTACAATCTTAGGGCTTTAGCCTCCAAACGCTTACACTGGTACATGACTTATGTGACTAGTCCTACTGAATGTAATGGAACTTCACCCATGAATAAAGTAATTCCTGTGTAAAGGCTTGCAGTATCAGAGCCTGCATTAGGAAGAAATGCGAGTGATTGTAACAAACCCCTCTGTCGTTGTAGTGTCTTACACAAGAGAGTGAATAGTGGAGGGAGAAGGAGAGTAGCAGTGCTGGTGGATTAGTATTCATGTCCCAGAGCCCACCTATGTGCCTGTTTTGCAGGATGAGTGGTTGCATATCTTGTAACATATAAATAAGAAAGCTTAATGAGAAAGCTTAATGTGTGTAACCTTATTCATGTGTTGTTATTCACATGAATAAGGTTACACACATGCAGTTGTGTAAAACCTGAGTGTTTGTAGGATTGGGTCCTGTGACATCCTGCTTCTGGTAGTGAGCAGTGCCTGACACTTCAGAGACAGACGAAACAATCCCATAATGCATGTAACCATTTTGTCAGTGCTCTTTGGGGAGATGTGGGGGAGGTAAATTCCTTCCTTGAAGCCCACAGGTGATCAGCTAGTATCCTGAAGCATGAAATGTAATTGTCCATAGCTTGTCTTCACCTGCACAGTTACAAATGTTAATAAATCATAAAATTATCCAGCCCTTTTTAAAATCCAGTCACAGGATTTGCTTCAAAGAGCTCCTGTGGCTGTGAACAAATATACAATTTCCTCTGCTTCCGCCCATGCTGTCCCTTTAGTCAAACAGGAGTCGTTCCCTAATATCATCATTGGTTATGTGGGCAGCTCACCTAAATATGAAGATGTTTAACTAAGCTGCCTTAGCAGTGAAGGGTCACATCATTAGATACTTTAAAATATGATCAATGTGTTTTTATACAGCTTTATTAAATAGGTATTTAACATTACTGGAAAAGTACACCACAAGAGGATTCACTATTACAGAAATAGAGCCCTCTGACCAAATGCAAGCCCAGATTCATAGCCTGTATAACCCCCCATAAACTCCTTGGACTTATGCGAATTGTAAATGATATCTGAATTCAATGGGCTTCTACTGGCAGAATGTCAGGGCAGAATCTGGTCTTGTGTATCTATTCCTATAATGCTGAATACCTGGTCTACAACTTGACTTGGGGGATAGAGTGATGAACTCATTATAAGCACAAAAGATTAGATGGGATTTAGATGCGCTATTCTAAACCACTGGCACTGAGAAAACAGTAAGACAGAAGAATTTGTACATTTTAGTTATTTTGTTAAAGATCGATTCTCATTGGCCAGTAACCATTAAAACATGGTGATTTACAACTAAGTATAATCTTCACACTAAATTTGGTGCTGTGTATATTGTTGTGTTTTTTTTGTTTATTTTCTGTGCTAACCAGGAGGATACACTATATCTATGCAAATTAATTTAGGTAATCATATAATTTAATGTACAAGTACTCAGATTCTTGTTTTACATTTCTTATTACATTAGAAAATGGTGAAAGTCTCAGTTCTTATCTAGCTGATTAATTTTTTACTTGAAATTTGTGTCAAACTCTATTTGATAGAAATGCAAATTCAATTTAAAAAGCACAAAACCAGAATTTTAATTTCTTTGTAATTCAGTAAAACTACTTTATATGTGCTGGCTACATAAGAAAAAAAGCTTATCAAAAAGTATATCAAACATGTTTTGCATTTAAAATGAACTGATTATTAACAAAGGAAGTATTATCTGCAGTTATTTTAGTGAATTGACCTGATTGTATCTGATCACCATGTTCTTCAAGATGTTAAAATAGTTGATCTCATCCTCTCACATCTAGTTTTTATTCATAGTTTGGACAAGTAAAGCAAACTTTCATGCTTTTTGAATCCCAGTTGGTTTAACTTTGAATGAAATACTCATTGCACTGAATTGTTTTAGTAAACTGAAATTAAGAACATATTTTCTCTGAACGTGCAGAAGAGGCTAATGCTGTCAAAAGATGGTTTCACATTTCTGCAATTCTGGTGCTGGGTGCTTAGCCTGTGATTCAAACCATTCTACTTTTGGAAATTTCTTTAAAACTTGTCAGCAAATAGGTAATCGTTAGCATTGTTTTTTGTATTTAATTTTAATGAAGTGGAGTATAATAAATTTAGGCCTTATCAAACGATGACAATTTGAAATTTAATTTTAAATAAGTTATTTTTTTAAATAAATCTGTATTTAATTGAAGTAATAAGAGTCTAATTTAATGTTTAAAATCAATTTTCATTTTCAAGTAATTGATTTTTATCCTCCCTATTGCTTTTTATACCCTTTCCCCCAACCCTGGGCCTATCTTGTCTATTTAGACAATATTGTCTCTTTGTTTCTTTATATCCCCCATCAGACTGCATCCATCTGTTGTCTCTTGTCTTTTATAAGCTCTTTCTTTTTGTTCTGTATTTACATTAATAACGTAGCTGAAATCGGCGTATCTACAGCTGACTTACCTGCCGTTCTCACGGCGGCGGCGGTCAGCGGCATGCTCCCCTGTGGACTCCAGCTTGCGCCTTTTGGCGAGCTGGAGTTACGGAGTCGGCCGGGGTGCTGCTGGCGATTGATTTATCGCGTCTTGACGAGACGCAATAAATCGATCGCCATAAGATCGATCTTTCCCGGCTCTAGTGAAGACAAGCCCTTAGTGTTACAGTAACACAAAATAATATCAGTAGGAATAATAGAAGTTGAGCTGGCTGGGAAACAGAATTTCCATCTCATGAAAAGTTGTCAGTTTTTGAAATGTTTTATGTTCCACATTGGGATGACAAATTAAAACCTTAAAAATTTTCACAGGACTGAAATTCTAAAAAAAATTGTTTTGGAAACACTAAAATATTCCCGCTGCCTGGATGGCCCAGAGCGCAAGAATATTTTGATGTTTCCAAAATGTAATATGCACTCTGGTAGGCTGCCCAACTTCCTGTAAAACCCTGCACCCCGTTAGTCCACTGATCAGCCCAGGAAGTGGCCAGGTGGGGAGCCAGGGACCCTGGGAGATGAAGAGCTGGGCAGCCCAGAGAACTTGGTAGTTGGGTAGGATGGTAAATCCGGCAGCAAGGACAGCCTGCCTTCCTACTTGGCTTCTGTTAAACTTTCTAAGGAACCAACACATTCCCATGGAATGTTTCATAGAATCATTGAATATCAGGGTTGGAAGGGACTTCAGAAGGTCATCTAGTCCAACCCCCTGCTCAAAGCACAACCAACACCAACTAAATCATCCCAGCCAGGTCTTTGTCAAGCCTGACCTTAAAAACCTCTAAGGAAGGAGATTCCACCACCTCCATTACAACTCCATTGTATCAGCCTTTCCCAACAGAAAACTTACCAGATCAAGACTCCAGTCTGAGGTCATTGTCTCTGACTGTCTGTCAACTATTAGTGCAGCCCCTTGGAACTATTAGTTTTCTACACAGGTAAGGCAGGAATGACTGGGAGAGGGGGTTGGAGCTTTCCAGCTGAACACACGGAAGAGAGAGAGAGACTCAATGTAAAAGATGGTTCTGCTTTAAGTGGGAGATGTCATAAGTGTGAAGTAGCTTAGAATTAGTGTTTACCTGTAAGGGGTTAAGCTGAAGGTAACCTGAGAGGTGGACAACTGACCAATGAGAAATTCCTCAGGAGACAAAGGATTTTAAGTTTCAGTTTCTCTCTGGCTCTCTCTCTGTTCACCTCGGTAACCTCTCTGAAGTGGCCCATCTGTTTCATTTCATTTTTCTTAATGAAAAAATGATAATACGACCTAATAGATTTTGGCCTACATTTTCAAAAGGCATTCTTGAAATACCTTAAAAAAGGGCCTGATGTTCAGAAGGCAGGGGTCTAGCACTTTAAAAACTCGTCACCTTCAAAGTGCCTCACGCAGGACACCCAAAAATACGAGGCACCCCAAGTCACTAGTCAGTTTTGAAATTTCTGAGCTTTAGAATTCTGAAGCCCTTGGAGGTCTGACCCAGTCAGGTGCTGAGGCTTCTCATCCGCTTTTGATTTCAGTGGGAGGTTTGCCTGAGTATTAGGTCCATCTGGATTAGGTCCATCTGGATGAATCTCAGGAGAGTCAGAGGTTTGGGTTCATTTCTGACAATCTCCCACAAGTTTGGATGCCTTTATCTGAAACTCTAGGGGTTGAAATGTCATCCAAACAGGCTCTCATGAGGTTTCCAACATTACCTGCTCCGAGACAGGCCATAAACACAGCAAATACACTCCCTATCTATACTGGAGCATTGACGGCCTGGACACAGAATCATGGAGGTGCTTAAAACTGCAAAACTGTAATGGAGTTTTTCAGCTTTCTCAAAAGGAGGTGTGAGGGTTTTTGACAAATTCAGTCATTCACATGGGAAAGTTCATTTCCAAGCTCTTGCATTCCATTGCCATTCTATCAGCCATCACCCTTCTTCCTCAGGAAAGCACTTAGAAACAGTCCAGGCGCCAATCTTAGCTAAAGCAGAGACCTTCTTAAATGTTAATACCTCTGAAAATTATAGTTTCCAGAGAGGCAGAGGGTCAGGGTATTATGTTTTGTCACTATGAAAGGTTGTGCCCAGCAGGTGAACATCCAAATAAGGTTTTAAACCACAGAAACGACACAGCCAGGTGCCTTATTAGTGTTTATAATAAAACAGTATCCAAATAAGAGCGAAAAGCTAAACATATGTCATTTTAAGCCCCCCTGATTATGGAAAGTGCTCACCAATGGGGCGCCCAATTACCCTATGCAATGTTACATCTTGCCCATCTGTTTTTGCTAATGCAGCCTCAAGTGTGCAATTTAGTGTTGTAAACCTTGGATCAGGACTGTTTTATTAAGCTCGATAGCTTGTGGCATCTGCCTCCAGCTAAGAGAACAAGGTTTGAAAGGCTTCCAGATCCCAGATATGGTGTTATATTTTCCATGCACAAAGAGCAAAGCACATAATTATGGTCTGCATGGCTTTTACTTCCAGTTAAGGGGGAGCAAATTCATAATAAAATCTCTGAAAACAAACCCGTGCTATCAGACCCTCTCATCTTGACTTGCCTCTCAGCACAACTCCGGCCCCTTGGCTCCCCAAGAAGAGAGGTGCCTCATGTTTATAGGTGCACTGCATGGAAAAGAAAATGGCTGTTTCCTCCCTATTACACAGCTGCACATTTCGCAGTGCTCCCCTGTTTGTTTTTTAATTATTGTTATGTTTTTTCTTGTGGGAAAAAGTGCCTTTCTGGAAGGAAAGGTGGGACTTGTTCCTTTTCTGGTTCCTCATCCTTCTGCAGAAACATTTCCACAGACCCATAACCATGTTCCTTTCCAGTGATTAAATTGTCCTCGGTATCAGTGTACAGGTCACCGCCTTTATAATTACTATACATCTCCCAAAATAAATCGTCCGTTTGAAAAAATTAAAATTTCGTTGTAACCCCACAGATCTGAGATAATGGCAATGACAGGAAGGAATGTCAGACGCACGTATTCCTGGTAGGCCTGACATGAAAGCTCACTTAGCCTGTCACCTGAGGCCAGGTTTGGAAACCCCTGGGAGAAGTGTTGAGAGAATGGAGTGATCACTTGTCACAAGGAGCCATGGAAAGGGCCAACTTGGAATGTGTAAAACTAGTAGATCTTGAGGAGGAAGAGAAAGCTGGGAAGGAGACCTTTGGCTACTCAGTGTCCCCTTCACATTCTTGGGCAACCAAACGCCACCCCAAGGTCAGAGATTGACATCCTGGCTTGTGACATGGATTTAACAGGTGGTCATAAAAATGACCAGAAACTAAAGGTGGGCTTATGGGCAGCTGGTGGTAGTTAATAGGGGACTGTGGACCCCTCATTGGGTTGAAAAATGGCCCTGTTTTGAGATCAGAGATGAATGAGTTTATCATCTCCACAAGACACAGATACTTAAACCTGGCTCGTGGCTTAGCTGGTAGGTGCTCCATGTGTGATTCATGTCAGAAAATAACCAAGGGAATTGTTTCTGCTTCCTGGAATATTTAAAGAGAAATGGGTTTCATAGACGTTAAGGTCAAGAGGGATCATTCTAATCTGACCTTCTACACAATACAGGCTACAATCTCACCCACAGATTTCTGTCCCATATCCCTAAATGGCCTCCTTGATGATTGAACTCACAACCTGGGGTTTAGGAGGCTAACGCTCAAACCACAGAGCTATCCTTCCCCTCTGAGTTAGAGTAGCTTTCTTTTGCCCCACTGTACTTCACTCCCATTTTCATTGACCATCAATCACACTGTCAATGGTTGACAGTGGAGTATCAGGGAAAAAGCAACATTATCCTCAGCGCATTATCCCTATGCAGCCTCATACCGATGAATGGCAGTAACTGAATAAATTTTAAATGAATAGTTGTGAATAGTTTTCTGCAGCATTTGTCCAACTCCAGTTAGAATACAGGTGCTTTGGATATAAATTTATGGAGCCATGTTGAAATACTTACCAATAGAAAATACCCCTGCAAAGAGGATTATATTTTGCGACATAGAAGAATAACGCATGTCCATATGCTTATATTAAATGTCATCCATGCTTAAGGTCAAATGAGGCATGTCATTTTGCCAAAGGACATCTGTCTCAGGAGGGATTTCTGTTCCTTCAGAGCTCATGGATGTGAATACACAGCTTAGACAAGCATCCAGGAATTTATGGAATGTGCTGTGGAAGGACATACATAAAGTTGTCTGTTTGCGTTACACAACTGTAATTGTCACAAAGATTAGAGCAATACTAGCATATTAAAACATATGGAATTCAATTAAAATTTTCACCCCAGTGCTTAATATATAAAACACAGAGGTGATGTAATGCATATAACCTCTCTTCTGCTATGAAATAAAACCCTAGACGAATT
The DNA here is from genome assembly GCA_007922305.1 of Dermatemys mawii. Classification (NCBI taxonomy): domain Eukaryota; kingdom Metazoa; phylum Chordata; order Testudines; family Dermatemydidae; genus Dermatemys; species Dermatemys mawii. Next base: position 479,241 of record ML677348.1, read on the forward strand.
TTTTTACTTTGTTGCACAGCTGGATAGTAAATACTTTGAAGTCTTCCATCCATGGATCACAAAATGCTTTACAATAACCAAGTAATAAATACATAATAAATAATCAGAAGTTAAAAGTATGCTGCCGACATACTTACCTGGCAGGGGAGATACCATGATGTTTGCGTCAGAGGGGAATTGGGCATTGAAATTGAGGCAGGTGTCTTAACTATCAGTCTTATTATCTAAACACAAGACCATCCTTCTTAGAAGTTAGTTGATGGTTAACAGTGTTGCCATGTTAATAGAAAGAAAGCTGCATAGTTCTTTGTGGGGCTGTATTCATTTTTATATGATGCCGTTCTCTACATCTGAATATATTAGAGATGCATCAGAATAACATGGACTTAATATCGTGGCTGGCATAGCTTGATAATACAAACTATGTGAAGTGACACTGGCGCTGGTTGTGAAGTACATTAACAGTTGAGACCACACTCAGCTGGCTCTGTTACATTGGTGAATGGAGTCACTGTTCAATAAGAAGTGCACATGCAATGTGAGAAAGATATATGATACCAGCAGTCCCTTCTCTGTCCTATAGCCATTATTGTGTCATGGCTGAGGAGAATGGTCCTCTAGGTGTGTGACACATGGAGTTAATGCAGGCTTACGTCATCTTTTTTACCAATGTTAGTAAACACTGTTTCTTATGAGTCTGTCTGTGATTCAGTCATTTCACTCTCTGCCAGTGGAATTTGATCCTCCAAAGAACAACCACCATCTGAAACACCTCCTTCTGACATCAACTAGCAAGGGCCTGCTCTTGGACAAAGACCTATGTGCCATGATCCACACTTTTGTCACCCCCCAAGCTGGTTTACTGCAACATAACAGACCTGGGATTGAAACTGAAGAACACATGGAGATGGGCAATGCTTCTTCATACAGCAGCTCACCTCCTCAGTGGCACAGAGGTGAACACTGGTCCTCTCTGCTGGTTCTGGCTTGTCAGTCAGTCCTAGATCTATGTCAAGGTACCAGCCCTGATCTTTAAAGTGGGGTTTGGTCTAAGCTGTTTCACCTCCTCCTCTACAGCCTGTCATGGCTAATATGATTAGCTATGACGCAGCTGGCAGTCCCAAGGCTGAAACTCTGAAGGACTGGAGGATGAGCACCACTGGTGGGTGTTCCTTGGCTCTGGAACTCTCTGCCATCAGAAATCAAGTTGAGACTAAGAGTTACCATGTTTAGGGCAAAAGCCCTAACTATTTACGCAGTCCTCCCCACTTAGCGTAGCATCACAAGGGCCTAATCAAGTTTTCCTGTCCCGGGAAACCAGCTTGTCATTATTAATAATAAAAAGTGCTAGGGTTGCTGAATGACAATCATAAAACCAATTCTAAACCCAACTTCTCTTTCTGTAAAGCATGGGAAAGGTGAGATGGATAGAACGTGTTGTGAATCTTAGCCTTTTGGCTGATGCCTAGGGCGACCAGACAGCAAATGTGAAAAATCGGGACGGGGGTGGGATTTGGGGAGGGAATAGGAGCCTACATAAGAAAAAGACCCCAAAATTGGGACTGTCCCTATAAAACTGGGACATCTGGTCACCCTACTGATGCCTAAATACTACAGCAATGAATGAAGGAAAAACACACAGCTAGATACAAAGGTAGATAGCACTGGTTTTAAGGGAGGTTCTTGTAGGAGGTCCAGGTTGAAACTAAAAGGGGATTTTTGCTCAGAAAGGCTTGTATATGAAGCCTGTATTTTCGCCCAGCTAATTAAGTTGTGACTGAAAATGTGACTAAAAATTTACTTTTAATTAATAGGTATAAAACTAGTGAACAGGGAAATTAAATTCTCCCAGAAACGTCTTTCTGCAAAGACATTTAGCCTTGGGTTATAGCTGCAACAGAGGGGATGCAGTGATAGGGAGCTGATGTTATCCTGGTTAAGTTAAAGTGTTGGTGGAATTCATGTTTATTGTTCTGTAGTCAGGTGATAAATAGTTTAGTGAGATACAAGTTCTGGGTATGACTTAAACATACCTCACCTAAGAGTTGTCTGAGGAGAAACAGGAAGTCTGTAAGCAGTGGTTAAGGTAGATTGAACCATCTGGAGGAGCTCTCACATTCAAGGGAAATTCGGACTTGGATGATGTTACCAAGTTCCAAGTCAGAAAAGTACTCTAAAACTGGGGGGAAAAACCCCTTTCTCACTGAGCAGCATAACTTGTACAGGAACTCCTCACTTAAAGTCATCCCGGTTAACGTTGTTTCATTGTTACATTGTTACGTTTCTGATCAATTAGGGAACATGCTCATTTACAGTTGTGCAATGCTCCCTTCTAAAGTCATTTGGCAGCCACCTGCTTTGTCCACTGCTTGCAGGAAGAGCAGCCCAGTGGAGCTAGCTGGTGGGGACTTGAAACTAGGGTGTACTGGCAGCCTCCCTAGCAGGTCCCCCTATCAGCTCCCCGCTCCCTTAAGTTCCCTCTGCAGCAACTGCCCAGCAGGCTATCAATGGCCCGCAGTCCAGCTGTCCCTCCTGCTGCCATGTGCTGCTCCTGCCCTTTGCCTTGGACCTGCTCCCCGTACCTCCTGCTTGCTGTGCGGGAAGTGGGGGGTGGGGGGGGGAAAGAGGCAGGGGAGGAAGAAGGGGGCTAATGTCAGGGTGTCCCCCTCTCCCTGCTCCTGAACCCCACTTACCCCATCTTCCATAGAGCAGAGGGGACACAGGACAGTCCCAGAGGGAGCTTCTTGGCAGCAGCTGAGGTGGGTCTCAGCTTGCTGATATAGTTGACAAGGCAGTGTACTTAAGACAGGGATCAGCATACTTAAAGTGGAAATGTGCATCTCTCTCTCTCACACACACCCACAGGATGTGTGACTTTGTCTGCTATGCTGTCTCCCCATCCCCCCTTAATGCCTTCTGCCTTGTAGAGTGTGAAGGTATGGTTACACTTACAGGATTATAGTGCTATTGGTTATAGCAGTCCCCTTATACAGCAATACGTATAGCGCTATTGTGTGTCCACACTGAGATGCACCAGCGGTATAGCATGGCCACATTTGTGGCACTTCATGCGGCATTAAGAGCAGCGCATTAGGGCAGGTATCCCACAGAGCACCTCTTCCCAATCTGGCGCAATGCCTTGTGGTAGGGGGGCATCACTTGCGGGGCATTCTGCATCCTGTTCCAACTACCCATGATGCTTCGTGGCATATCCCAGCAATCCCTGGGTTTCCGTCCACCTCAGGCGCCATCTTTGAACAGTTTCAGCAAGGCACGCTCCGTCTTCCATTTTCGTGTGCCGCAATGAATCCCCAACTGCTGAGGGACATGCTGATGACTGTCACCAGCACATCTCAATGTGCAATGGAGTTAATCCTTGACATGCAGGATGACAGTGATGAGTCTGAAGACGAGATCGAAGAGGTGAACGCGTTTGACACGAAGCTTCTTGTGTCATTAACGGACATGCTCATGGCTGTCGAACGCCGCTTCCGGGCACGGGAAACGAGCACTGAGTGGTGGGATCGCATCGTCATGCAAGTCTGGGATGACGAGCAGTGGCTGCAAAACTTTTGCATGAAAAGAGTCACTTTCATGGCACTGTGTGCCGAACTCGTCCCTGCCCTGCGGCACAAGGACACCAGATTGAGAGCTGCCCTCCCAGTGGAGAAGCGGGTGGCTATCGCGATCTGGAAGCTGGCCACTCCAGACAGCTACCGATCAGTGGCCAACCACTTTGGGGTGGGAAAGTCGACCGCTGGAGTTGTGCTGATGCAAGTGTGCAGGGCCATTAATCGCATCCTGCTACGAAAAATCGTGACTCTGGGTAACATGCATGACATTGTTGCTGGCTTTGAAGAGATGGGTTTCTCTAACTGTGGAGGGGTGATAGATGGGACCCATTTACCTATTCTGGTGCCCGCCCACCTAGCAGACGAGTACGTTAACCGAAAGGGGTACTTCTTCATGGTTCTCCAGGCGCTTGTGGATCCCCGTGGGTGTTTTACTGACATTAACACGAGCTGGTCTGGAAAGGTACATGACACACGCATCTTCCGCAACACTGGCCTGTTCACAAAGCTGCAAGCTGGGACTTTTTTCCCAGACCAGCGGATCCCCGTGGGGGAAGTCGAAATGCCCATTGTGATTCTTGGCGACCCCGCTTAACCTTTAATGCCCTGGCTCATGAAACCCTACACAGGGAGCCTGGACAGCAGCCAGGAAAGGTTCAACTACAGGCTTAGCCGGTGTTGAATGACTGTGGAGTGTGCTTTTGGGCATCTCAAAGCGCGCTGGTGCTGTCTTTATGGGAGGCTAGACTTGGATGAGGGAATTATCTCCGTGGTTATTTCCACATGCTGTGCCCTACATGATCTTTGTGAGCGGAAGGGCGAAGGCTTCACTCAGGCATGGTCCTCGGAGGTTCAATGCCTGGAGGCCACATACGCACAGCCAGATAGCAGGGCTCTTAGAGGGGCCCAGTGCGAGGCTGTTAGGATCAGGGAAGCCTTGAGGGAGCATTTTGAGGCCGAAAGCCAGTGCTAAAGGGAGGTGCAGAGGGAGGAAGGGAGTGTGCATTCTTTTAATAGGAACAGGCATTTGCTTTTCTGTAGCCACTAATAATCTATGTACAGTGAATAAAGAAACCCATTTATTAAAAAGACAATTCATTTATTCAACAGCTATTTCAGTTGCTGAAAGAAAATATTTTGATGCATGTTTGGGGGTAGCGGGGGGAGGTGCAATTGGGGTGGGATGGGGTCAGTCAGAGATTGGAATATGTCCGGATCTCTGAGTCTCCAGTGCCCTCAGAGTTGCCATGTCCCCCGAACCCCATTTGTGGAGGGCAGTAAGGCATGTTATTAGGGGTTGACTGCAGTGGATAAGGGTCCTGGGTTTGGAGGTTGTTCGGTGAAGACAGAGGGGTTGGAGGCAGCTGTGGATGGTGATAATCAGATAGCTGATGATAGTGGCCTGGAGGGTACAGAGGGCCAGAAGGGGAAGGGTTTGGGGGCAGATGATAAAGGTGGCGGAGAGCGCGATGCTTCTCCTCCTGAATGGTGACAATCCGCTGCATAGTCTCCAATTGAAGCTGCAGTAAGTAATGAGAGCAGCTTATCGGTGCTTTTCCGCCGGTGACTCGCGTTCTCCTGCCGCGCCTTCTCCCTCAACTTGCTCTTGTCCTCCCTCCACCTCTGTGCAATTCGATTCTCCATTACAGCCTCTTGCATTACTTGCTGTACTAGATCCTCTTTGCTCTTTCATGGCCTCTTCCTCAGTTGCCTCAGCCTCTCAGCTGTTGATAACAGCGATGTCATAGGGCTCAAGGTCGATGCTTCTAAAAGAAAAAGATACATGTAACAGTGGCTCCCTTGTAAACAGCAGACATGCCTATGATTCCCCCGCATTCCCCATTTGCCTGTCCTGCAAAGAGCACACAGACAACAACAGAGCCTCTACCATGGTGAGTCCTCTCCAGAGGCAGGGGGAATGATTGTTTCCCTGCCATGCTGTGCTGTGGCGGGGGTGGGGGGAGTGCCAGGAAGTGGCGGGAGCCCTACTCTGAACACTGTCCCAACATTCTCTGTAGGTGTTCGTCCTGGAAGATATCTCGCTGCTGCGGGTCACCGAGGAACAAAGGGAAGAGATTCTAATGAGATGCGGCTTCCTCCCCAGGCCATATGCAGCTTGCCTCTGTGCAGCAATGCTCCCCACACCCATCGTAGCACAGTGGCAGGGACCAGTGACCGTGACTGGAATGGGGGCCACGCTGGCTCTCCCGGGAAACCTGCGCAGGCGCATTGCAAGCGCTCTTATTGAGACCTTTGAAGAGATTACTGATGACGAATACTGTGATGTGATAGACTACATCAATGCACTATTCCACATGTAGGCAAGCATGCAAGCATCCCTTTCCACCCCAAGCTGCCTGCCTTCCCAACAGAAAAGCAGCTTTACCTCTGCAGTCCGCTGCTGAGCTGCCCCCTGCAACCGCCGGACGCTGAGGCTGGCTGCCCTCCTCCTGGCTTGAGAAGAGCTCCTGGCTGCATGCGTCCAGTGACTCCTCTGTGCCCTGGGTCGCTGCCACCTCCTCTTCTTCATCCTCCTCCTCTTTGTCCTCCTCCTCACCCCCTCCTTCACTGGTGGGCTGGGAAGTGTCCGTGGTGGTTGATGGAGTGACCGTAGGATCACCACCAAGTATCGCGTGCAGCTCCTTATAAAATCTGCAAGTCACCGGGGCTGCCCCGGAGCAGCCGTTTGCCTTGCGGGCTTTGCGATATGCATTCCTAAGCTCCTTTACCTTAACATGGCACTGCAGAGTGTCCCACTCATGGCCTCTTTCTGTCATATCTGCCCATAGGTATCATAATTCCTGCGACCAGACCGCAGCTGAGACTGAACAGCCTCTTCCCCACAACAACTGATGAGGTCCAGCACCTCGCTATTGCTCCACGCTGGGGATCGCCTATTGCAAGGAGGCATGGCGCGTGGAGTCATGATCAATCAGAATGATCACCTGCAAGGATTCCCTGAGAGCACGCCACGCTTGGCTGGAGCAAACAGGAAGGGGATTTTCAAATTTCCCTGGAACTTTAAAGGGCGGGTCTGATGTGTGGTCACCTGAGGACAGGACAAAAGAGTTTGCAAGTGATGACCAGAGTGGCTCGAATGGGAATTATGAGACGGGCTGGAGGCCAATTAATACGCATTGGGCGTCCACATTCTTGCTGTAGTGCTACAGCAGCTGCGCTACAGCCCTTATTCCTCATGCAGAGGTGGATTACCAGGAGCGCTGTAACTCCGTGGTTATAGCGCTCTACATGCCTTGCCAGTGTGGATGGGTAGGAGGTTATAGCGCTCCTGGCGGCTTTATAGTGCTATAAAGTGCCAGTGTAACTATGGCCTGAGGCTACATTAATAAGAATGAGTTAACCCTGGAGGGCTCAGCCAATTGCTAGCTGATCATTCAGCAGTAAGGCATTCCCTGGGAAATATCCCACCATCTGACTTCACCACCTCAACCAAACTTCATAATCATCATTGCTGTGTACCAGTATTAAATTATTTGTTTAAAATTTATTCTGTGTGAATCTAATCTAATCTAATCTAATTTAATCTAGTCTTTGGTCTTGTGAAAAAAATTCCTTGGACCCTACTCCCCCACCCCTTCCATTTACATTAATTCTTGTGGGAAAATTGCATTTGCTTAACATCGTTTTGCTTAAAGTCACATTTTTCAGGAACATAACTACAACGTTAAGTGAAGAGTTTCTCTATTACTGGTAGAGGTAGGTGACCAGTTCAGCACCTGCTTTGACACCTATACATCTCTGAGATAGTGAATAGGGACTGGATGGAGAATTTGCCTGAGGTAAAGGAGAAGTGGAGGGCCCTGTGTCACTTCTCACTCCTACAAATCCTGATGTAAGAGGTGCACTGAGGGTGGAGAAGGATCCTGAGTGCACAGGCAGGATACTGGACTGCAGCATAGCCTGTAGATAGCCACAAGTTAGAACAGCCCCTAGCCAGCACCTTTCTTGTGCTGTCTTCTCAGGTACATCAGGCTAAGGCTCAATGCCTGTTTGTTCCCCTTCAGTTTTCTGTGGCATTCTATTAGAGAGAGATGTTGTGGACATTTGTGTTCTAGTTTCCTTCCTGGTAGTTTTGGGGTATATTTATATTTGGCCAATATTTCATTTATCTATTTTTGTTAGGTATTCTATTCATGGACATTCCAAAACTGCTGGGCTTACATTCTCAAAGGTATTTAGGTGTCCAGCTTCTAATGGGTAAAGATTTTATGCTACTAGTAAAGGAGTTTAGCCAAAACGTGATTGGGATTTAAATGTCTTCACAATAAAATTTCACAATGAGCTAAGGGAGGACAAAATCTGGATTCTTGTGACTTAATTTATTGTTCCTTTAAACAAAATAGAAGTTTTTCCTGCAAGTTTCAGTCTCATTATTGACACTTTTAAAATTAAATCAAGACCTTCAGCTTCATTTATCCAATACAGGACACACTGTGGAATTCTCCTTTGATTTCAAAGTAAAATGGGCCTGAGGCTATTTCCTGTCACAGGCCTAATAAAAGGTTTTTCAAGGACTCAATCTTCCTTTCACATAGCAAACAAAAAGTAAGAGGCTGTAGCAGGTATAAAATAATGAGGCAATATATGCAAATGAATCTTTGATGTGCGGCACAGGCTTGTTCTTAATTCACTGGGAGGAAAAGAAATCATTTTACTGTGGGTGCTTGAAATTGTAAAGTAAAAACCTCACCTTCATCACCAGCTCAAATATAGTTTATTAGGATCAGAAACAGTGCAAACCCAGCATTATTGCGGGTGACTTACACTGACTGTGTCCTTGAAAAACACACCCAGATAAAATACGCCTGTGCTTTGTTTTTTTCCTGATGAACTGAAGCCTTGAAATGTAAATGATTTTTTACTAGACAGTTTTCTTTTCTTGGTACATTCACTTTATTTCCTCAGAAATGAAAGTTGTAAAAATCTTATAGAACTTGTAAATTATCTACTGTATTTGTAATTCTTCCCCTTTCCCTAGTTCCATATGTTTCTGACAAAATACCAACTACCTTGTGGATATATATAAATGTGACAGATAGCCCAAGTTTTAGGCCAGGGATTGTTTACTGCTCTGTCTCTGCAGTGCTTAGCACAATGGAATCCTGATCTTGATTGGTCACTGGTGACTGGACTTAGCATGGTGTAGACATCACTTACGTTGACAGATGTTCTCTTGCAGACTTACCTTCTGCCTCTTGGGGAGGTGGAGTACAGAGGTCAACGGGAGATCATTCTACCATCAACTTAGCTTGGCTTCATCAGACCTGCTAAATTGGCACCACTGTATTGATTGCAGTAATGCCAATTTTGCTGGGTGTATAGAAAAGCCCTTAGAAAATCAAGCCACTTTGATTTAGGTGCCTAACTTTAAATACCTACAATTACTGAATTTGGCTTTGGATTACAAAGAGCAGTCTGTATTATGCAGCAGGTGAGACTACATAGTCATAATGTCCTTTTTGACCTTAATAATCTATGAAACTGATGATGGTTGATTTATGTGATAAAATAATTAGCTGAAGGTTTCTGCTTTTCACAAGATGTATTCTTCCCAGTGGATGTCTCTCTTCCTTAGGAAGCTGTAGCCTATAAGGGCATCTGTATTATATCATTCTTACGCAAGTCAATGTTTAGATGGTAAAGTAGCAATGACAATCAAGTCCTATTTTGTGCAGAACTCAGCTTCAAAAATATAATATATAGAAAACAGATTGCTGCATCATACAGGGCTTTCTCATGTAGGATAAGAGAAAACTTCATGTTTCTAATATCTAAACACAGTGCCATCCTATTTTATTAACTGTTGTACACAAAATGCTACAAAAAATAAAGATATGGGTTTTTCCCTTAGACTGTACTGTTCCAAAGGAAAGTAATTACATTAGCATTTTTCCTGCCTTCACTCTCAATGGAATTCAGTCTCTGCTAGTCACAGATTAGACCAACATTATCTTCCTGTTCCATGGCTTTCCTGGTTTCATTGAACCACAGTTGCAGCAAAGCTACGCTGAATGCTGCTCATGTTTTCCTCCAAAGCACAAATATTCTGTCAGCAGTGCAAAATCAGGTATTGTTAACCTCCCTGCTCTGCAATTTTCTTAACTCTTCTTCCTCCCCTACCGTGTACAAAATTGCTTTCTCTCTATATAATGATACTTCAATTCATCTGGAAGCATATGCAAAATGCTCCCTAAAAATATGGGTTGAGGGTATAGGAAGGAGTTACTGCTGTTAATGCTGAGTGGCAGGTAGTGATCCTGAGGACAGGGTATCTGTTCAAATATACTTCTGGGGAAGAAATGAGAAACACAATGAAGGAGAAATTAGCATTCACAAAGTATAGTTCTGGGGAGGGAGGGGCTTAGAAATAATGCTGTGTCATGTGTAATTGCCTATGGTAATGTCTTGGTACACCTCTCAAGGAACTCCAAGGACATGCTATAGCACACACATACACTTAGGTGCTGCTGTATCACAACTGAACTACTGAAAGAGTTAGGAGGCTGACCAATGTGCTCACCCTGGAGCTATTTAATCATCATCTGATGAAGTGTGGTCTAGCCCATGAAAGCTTATGCCCAAATAAATTTGTTAGTCTCTAAGATGCCACAAGTACTCCTCAGTCTTTCCTTTGTCTCCCAGTGAAGAAAACATGGGATACAACTCTTGTGAAATCTTCAGGAGACAGGGGAAAGCATGGTGTGTGCCCACTCACTTCCAGTCCTCTTCTGGGGCAAAGGTATCCTTCGGTCATTTGTTCAAGATGATACGCTTGTATAGGAGATTTTTCTTAGAAGCTGGTCTGAGACTGGAATTCACTCATGCAGGCAATAGAAATGACCATAAGCATTCAGGTCCAAATGCAAAACTCACCTCTTCAACCACACAGGCATTCAGAACTGAATAGCATTTACATCATGATTTGTATAAATGATAAAACTTGCTCATCACAGTTGGGGAAGAAAGGTAAGTAAACCTGATTTTGTAGGTGTAAGTCATTTAGCAGATCATCTTGTATGTGTCTAACACTGGATGGGGCTCTTATCCCACAGGGATAGATGTGCTATAAAAAACAAAGTAGATTAGAAAAGGAATAAATAGATTTTTGTTTTTGATGTCAGCTCCTTCTATAATCCCAGCTGTTTACTAATCACTCTTAGTCAAAGCCCTGTCTGGTTTTTGAGGTCTTTTGTCTGCACCTGCATCAGCATCTGAATAGCACTGGCTAAACTGAAACATATTATGTCTTGGGGTCCATCTTGTCTTCAATGACAGATATTCGTTGTTGCCCAGGCCTAATGAGTGCTGTGGTTTAATAGATCAGTTTAACCCAGACCAGTAGGGACTCAGCTACTATCTGGCATAAGGAAACACACATAGCATGAATCATTTCCCCAGCATGTTATTGGTTACTGAAGTCCCCTGTTAAGATCTATTTTTGATCCCACTGTGCTAAGTGGTACAATATTTTTGTTTGCCTTTAAAACACGTTGGTTTGTTTATTCATGGTAGCCCTGCTCCTTCTACTATGAAATTCAAGTCTTTAATGAAGATCCTCTGCATTTGTCACAGTGTCAAATTATTTTTGATGGTCCGAGATAGTTTGCTGTTTTTCCAGCATCATGTTACTGTTCTTGCTTTTCTCTGGGCTTTGAGCATCTGTGTTCAGAGGTGTAGCTAGGGCAGCCAATCTATGGTATCATATTAATTATTATTATTACTATTGTTGTGAATAAATAGTACGTCCTTCAATACTTTTGCCATCCTATCTTCTTCTTGCAATTCACATTCTATCTCCACTGGTTCTTCACAGAGCTCTGTGATGCGTGACTCAGTTCCTTCCACATGTAGTAAGCCACACTGATGCTTTTATATGTTGGGACATATCTCACGCTTTACAGTTACTGTACATCGGGTGACCAGACAGCAAGTGTGAAAAATCAGGACAGCGGGTTTGTAGGGGTAATAGGAGCCTATGTAAGAAAAAGACCCCAAAATGGGGACTGTCCCAATAAAATCAGGACATCTGGTCACCCTAACTGTACAGTATATCGATCTTGAAGTGGAAAACACACGTCAGAAACATTGTCACTAGAAACATTGTCTCTATTAGAGCTCAATACTCATTTTCCCTAGGATCTCCAGATTGGCTAATCTGTCCACCTAACTTAAATTTTTGGTGTATTACGAACGATTGTACCTAAACCTACTGAGGCGTGTGGATAAATATGAAACCAAAAACAACCACTAGGCCTACTGTATGTAGTCAACTTGTTCTTGTTCCTCTTTAGAAGGCGAAGGTTAAATATAGCATGCTCTAATGCTAGCATCTCTCTCATGGAGCTGAAGCAATTCTCCATAGCCTATTAATTTCAGCTTCTCATTTAGTTTTCACATTACAGGATAATATAAAAGTGGTTCTCCATATCAGATTTTAAACAGAGAACCTAATCAAATCATTCTGTGTTCTGCATGCCATGCCACAGTCAAGATGCTTTAGCTGTGCTGTGAGAGGAGATAATAGCACCTGAAAAATGTCCGTATCATAATAATGGCAAAGGATGAACATATGAAAACTGGAGAGCCCCAGTGATAGAAGGGGCATGAAGTGAATTTTAATTGGCAAATGTTATTTGGAAATATCAGGAAGGACAAATATGATTATAAGGTGTTTGCTGTGGGCTTCTAGCTATCAAAGAAAGATCTCACAGGTGGTTGAAGGTGAGTTCAGTACAGATCCATTGGCTGGTTAGGGCCTGATCTGTAAGGTTTTTCCCCCCTAAATAATAATCAAGGAATTAGGAAAATAATTAGCCTGATTGTAATAATTCTTCAATTAGAATGAGAGACAGGTTTTTCTCCTTTGTTTCATAATTGAACCCTACAGTTACAGGTACTTGGGTTTTATTTTGCTTATGGATTTAATGTTGAAAAAAAAACACCAAACCAAAAACCCCATATCCGAATAAAATAAACCCCAAAGGATATAGCACTACATATCCTGGGGGCAGAGATACTTTACAACACTGGACAAAGTTAAAATGTACATTGGGGCTTTAGAAGTATTAGCAGTTCCATCTATTTTTCCTTGTGATGGGGGGTATACCTCACACTGGCAGAGAAAGAGTTAACTGTAGCCAGAGAGCAATTAGTGCACTCAATTGCAGCTGGAGGATGGGTCAGGTAAAATTTAGTAGTAGGCTCAGCTAGGGAAGCACTAAGTGGCTGAATTAAGGATGAATCTCAGATGAGAGGTGCAAGGTGACTAATAAAAGAAGTACATCAGGACAGTAGAAGAGATGCAAGAAGACTAAGGGGAGAATAAGCATTGGAATCCTCTTCTTAGAGGAAAAACTCTGCCAGCAGATCAGGAGAGACATTGGGAAGCTACTGGGATGGAGTGAACTTTTGTGTTGAGAAAAGGAAAGATTCTAGGGATGCAGGCTGGGGTTTGGATTTCCAGAAGAAAGAGACAGATAGAGACTCCCCTGAGAGAGACAAATGGAAGCCAGATTTCCAGAGAGAGAGAGAGGAAAAAAAAGCTCTGGGAAGCATTGCTCAGTACAGAAGCTAGGAAGAACTCTATGGAGCCTAGGAAGGGAGAGGAGCCTGCAGAGGAGTGAGTGCAAGATGTGTCTTGAGGTCTGTTTGAAAGTTGATCCCTTTGAAACTTGGTATGGCTCAGGAGGGTGCAGAGTAGGGTTAAAGATCCAAATTTGGGGGCAGTTTTCCAAAAAGCGTTTAAGGTTGTGAGTGTGTATTATAAGTTTTGTTTGTTCTTTTGTGCAGAGCCACCCACCCCCACCACCCTAACACACAGAACTTCTCCTGCGACAATTACCCATCCATCCCACCTCCCTGGCACACCAACTTCCATCTCTCCAAATAACCCCATCCCTATCACACAACCCCCCAGATAAACACACCCATAAAAATCACTCTGCCAAAATCCTTCCACTCCTCAAAGCCTCACATCTTCACCCAAATCTCCTCTGCCACTGCTCCCCATCCTCCCGGCAGCTCCATAACACCTCTTAAATCATCCCCTACTTTCCCATTGCCCCAATCCACACCATCCTCAATCCACATCCCTTCCCCTTTCCTCTCCATCATCCCTTACTCCCCCAAGAATCCATCTGATGCCCCTGGCACCCAAGTCTATCTACCCTACACATCAGCCCAAATGCTAGCAACTCCTGGATGCACATGCCTCTCTTTCAGTTGCTCCAGTCCCCTATGGCTTATTCAGGAACCACCACTGGGGAACTCACCCCTTTATCCCTAGCATCAGCATCCCATGTTCACATAGAAATTGGTGCCCTTTGTCCCTCTTCTACCCTCCTGCTCCTGGCTTTCTTGGGGTGGTCAAATGACTAGCTCTGCCCACCCCAGTTCAGAGAAGCCAGCTACAGCAAGTCTGTGAGTGGTTAGAGCCAACAGGCCAGAGCAGGGAGTTGGTTCCAGCCCCATGAGACAGAAGCAGTGGAGCAAGTAGAGCAGTCCAGTCAGGTACACTGTATCATTAAGATATTTATTGTCGGGATGCAGTATCATAAAGAGAGACAAGCAGAATGTGGAGCTGCTAGGTGGCCCCATGCCAGAAGTTCCTCTGGCATGGCTGTACCGCCCCCACCCCTTCCATGCAGCTGCATCTCCTGTCTGGGGTCTGAACAGTCCCGCTGGAGGACAGGATTGGGGCGCTACAACTGTGCCAGAGGAGTTGCTGGTGAGTGGCTGTGCACTGGCCCCATGTTCTACTCCTTTCGTCACTGCGGTTTGAAGAGCCCTGCGGTTCAGAAGTCTCTATCTGGGACAGTGGGAAGACAAAGCTCCCAGTCCACCAGATGACATGGGATGGGGAGAGCATGGGGACCCCTGGCTGGCGGTGGAGTGGGGAGGAATCACATGGGGGAGGGTGTTATGGGGGGTCATGTGCCCTCCCTTTAGTGGGTGCCCCCTTTGTGTTCCTCCCATGGGCCGCCTATGCGCAATGCACCAGTAAGAAATAAATTCTACTTGCACCACTTGACAGGAGCCATCACTGTGGGGGTGAGTGTGGGGTGGGCTTGCTCTCCAACCCATCCCTCCTGGGGCCTCCCCTCCACACCAGGCTGAGACAGACCCAGTGACACCCCCCGCCCCGCAGCCCCAGACACCAGAGAACAGGTTTGGTTTTTTTACTCAGCAACTCCTATGAATGTTTTCACCAGATGGCTATTCCAATGGGCGAGTAGCATGTGGGACAGGAGTGGGGCAAATGAAAGGACAGGTGAGGGGCAGAGGAGAAGGACTGGGGCAGTTGTAAGTGGGAAATTGAGGGGTCAGGTTCCAGCACTATAACACTTAACAAACGTCACTGGTGTTTTTTAAATGCCTGGAGATTGCTACAGTTTTATAGATTCCAAGGCCAGAAGGACCATTGTGATCATCTAGGCTGTCCTCCTGCACTACACAGGTCACAGAACATCCACAAAGTAACTCCTAGAGCAGATGTTTTAGAAAAACATCCAGTCTTGATTTTAAAATTGTCAGTGATAGAGAATTTACCACAACCCTTGGTAGCTTGCTTCAGTGGTTAATGATTCTCACTGTTAAAAATGTGTGCCTTATTTCCACTCTGAATTTGTCTAGTTGAAGTCGTTGAATTGTTATACCTTTCTCTTTAAGATTGAAGAGCCCAGTTAAATATTGTTCCCCCATGTGGATACTTCAGACTGTAATCAAGTCACCCCTTAACTTTTTCTTTGTTAAACTAAATGGATTGAGTGCTTTGGCTCTATCACTGTAAGGCAGGTTTTCTAATCCTTTAATCATTCTCATGGCTCTTTTCTGAACCCTCTCCATTAACGTCATTCTTGAATTGGAGGCACTAGAACTGGACACAGTATTCCAACAGCTGTCTCACCAGTGCCAAATATAGAGGTAAGATAACCTCTCTACTCCTACTTGAGACTCTTCTGTTTACACATCCAAAGATCCATTTATCACTCTTGGCCATGACGTCTCACTGGTAGCTCATGTTCAGCTGATTATCCACCATGAACCCCAATTCTCTTTGGGTGGCTGCTTCTCAGGATAGAGTTGCCCACCCTGTAAGTATAGCCTTTGTTCTTTGTTCGTACATATACATGCCTACATTTAGCTGCATTAAAGCACATATTGCTTGCTTGTGCGCAGATTACCAAACAATCCACATTGAAGTGTCAGTGACCTGTCCTCTTAATTATTTATTACTCTCCTAATTTTCATGTCCTCTGAAAACTTTATTGGTTGTGATTTTGTTTTCTTCCAGATCATTGATGGAAATGTTAAATAGTGTAGAGCAAAAAACCGATCCATCTGAGTCATGGTGGGTCTTCTTATTTAGTGTTGGACTCCCACCATCACACTGATGTGAGTTGGGTTCTGGGGCATTGCCCTTTCTGGAGAGTCTAAGGCACCCTTTGTACCCACAAAGTGAGACAGGATCTGAGGCAAGTCCTGCCCCTCTGGGTCGGGAGCTGAGAATGGATATACTTCATGCATGTCAGGGTAGGTCTACACAGCAAACTAAAAATCCACAGCTGGCCCATACCAGCCAACTCAGACTTGTATGGTTTTGACTGTAGGACTGTTTCATTGCTCTGTAGACTTCCAGGCTCGGGCTGGGCTTTGGGACCCTCTCACTTTTTCAGGGTCCTAGAGTTCAGATCCCAGTCCAACCCCCAAAGTCTACATAGCAATGAAACAGCCCAACAGCACAAGCCTCATTAGCCTGAGTAGTTGTTGTGTAGACATACCCTGAGAGGTTCTAAAGCACTCAGGAAAGGGATGGAAACACTCAATGAGAGCAATGGACTGGCTCACACGGCTCTGAGCTCCTGTTTGATGTTGCATTCGTCTCCATGAGTTGTTCTTATTTAGCTGAGAACATCATACTGAGGTCAACGGGCCACTTCACACCTTTCAGAGCCTCTTGTGCTGCAGAGGGATGAATACAAGACCTTTTCCTGTGGAGGTTTACTGTGAACACAGCAGAGTAGTTAGCTACAGGTCTGACCCAAACTTTTATTCTATTGGGTGAGTGTGGCAGGGCAAGGGCAAAAACCCTGAGAGTGCCCTGCTCCTGCAGGCTAAACCCTGCCTTCTGGCAGAAGGGCCAGGGGAGGAGATGGGGAACAGCCTGCAAGGAGCTCAGCTGAGAGCCCTAATGAGGGCTAGCTCGGACCACCAAGCTGGGCTGAGTGGGCACAGCTGGGGCGGTAAGCCGAGAGGGCTAGCAAAGCCCTGGGCTCTAGTCAGTGGAAGGCAAGCCAGGAGGGGGACAGGAGGCTGTTGTTCTGGTCCCTCAAAGCGCGCAAGGTGCTTCAGGGGGCCAGAGGACCCCAGAACTGGACTGAGAGGGTAACTGTTGGGGACATGGGGAGCACTTTGCCTTCACCAGAAGCACCAAACTGACACTGTAAATAAAGACACTGGGAAACACCAAAAAAAGGGTGTGGAAGCCTTTATTTTGGGAGTGCAGAACACAGGGCACAAGGAGCAGCCTTGTGGACCCTGTGACACTGGGGACTTGTCTGGGAACCACCTAGCCATTGTGGACTGTGGCTGCCGAAATGGAGGAAACCCTGAAATGGCTGGTAAGCATGGTGCAAGAGATGCAGCAAGCCCAACAGGCAGAGAGACAGGCACTAATGAAGTGGCAAGCGGAGCAGCAGAGTGCCCTCCAGCAGTTTATCAATGAGCAGTCCACCACGCAGCAGCAGATCCTGCAAAAGCTGGTGAGTCCACCAGTGGGGGATGGTACCAGGCCGCAGGGCTGGGGGTTCTGTAAGATGGGCCCTGCAGATGACCCAGATGCCTTCCTGGGAACGTTTGAGAGGGTAGCTGCCGTGGCGGGCTGGGAACGAAGAACCTGGGCGCTACGGTTAGCCCCCTATCTTGGTGGGGAGGCTCAGGTGGCGTTCATGGCATTGGAGGACACCCAGGCCCAGGATTATGATGCAGTGAAGTCTGCTATATTGGACAGAGTGAGGCTCTCGGCCGAGAGGTATCAGCAATGCTTCCGGGAGGCCTGTTTGACTGAAGGCCTGCGGCCCAGGGCATTTGCCCAGAAACTGCAAGACGGCCACCTGGTGGTTAAGGCCCCATGCCCGGTCCATAGAAGAGGTCATGGACCTAGTGGTTTTGGAGCAGTTCCTCCATGGGCTCCCGGACCCAGTGCGGGTCTGGGTCCGGAGGTACCAGCTGGCCCGGGTGATGGAGGCGGTCAGACTGACCGAAGAATATCTAGAGGCAGAGGGGCCCCGACAGGGGGCAAAGCCGAGCAAAGGAAGCAGGCTGGACGAGGGCCCACCGGAGATGGCGCCTCAAAGGGCGCCAGACTCCGGGCCCGCCAGAGGCAGAGAGCTTACCTGCTGGCAGTGTGGGCGCCCGGGCCACAAGAAGAGGAGTGCCCGCAAATGGAGTGAGGACTTGCGGACTTTTGCGAGTGGACCAAGGGGCCGGAAAAAGTGGGGAAGCGAGCCCTAAGCACGGTGGCGGTACTGTTACGGGGGGAGCCCCATGAGGCAGTAATAGACTCCGCTTCCACCCAGTCACTAGTGTGGGGCGCATTAGTGAAACCCCACTGGGTAGTCCCAAGGAAAAAAATGACCCTGCGATGGGTCCATGGGGACACTCGCAGACATCCGGTGACGAGGGTACCCCTAGAAGTAGAAGGGTGGCTCCGGTGGCTACGGATGGGGGTAATACGCCAGTTGGCATACCCAGTTCTCTTAGGAGGGGACTGGGGAACCCCGTCCGGCGAAGGCAAGACCCAGGTCAAGGGACCTGAAGTAGGGACTACAAGTGGCTCAAGGGAACAGAGGGAGGGGGGCGAGCAGAGCCTCAAGTCCCCTAAGGGGAAGAAACCCCTGCCCCCAGACCTGGGGGAAAGACACGGGGAGAATAAAAAGAATGAAACTCCTAGACAACGAGGCAATGCCAGGCAAGAATGCTGGCTGTGTGGGGCTGAAAAGCACTCCGCGGAGGCGTTCTCCAGGGACGGGGGAGAGTGAGGAGCGGGGGACCGAGTATCGTGACCCCAAGACAGGGGACCTAGCCGACCGGCCACCACCAGAGCAAAGGGGTGACCTCTGCCGGGAAGAAGGACATGGGCAATGGACCTGTCCCTACTGAGGATGCGGGAGGGCACCGGAAGGCCCCGGCGAGGGTCCCCAGGAGCCCACCACGGGGGTACAGGAATCCCCCGTGGAAGGGGGATTTACCCGGCCAAGAAGGGGCAGGAGCAGGTGGAGCCTAGGGGCTCACTGACGAGGGGAGATGGGTAGCAGGGCAAGGGTAAAAACCCTGAGAATGCCTTGCCCCTGCAGGCTAAACCCTGCCTTCTGGCAGAGGGGCCAGGGGAGGAGATGGGGAACAGCCTGCAAGGAGCCCAGCTGCGAGCCCTAAGGAGGGCTAGCTTAGAGCACCAAGCTGGGCTGAGTGGGCACAGCTGGGGAGGCAAGCCGTGAGGGTTAGCAAAGCCCTGGGCTCTAGTCAGTGGAAGGCAAGCCAGGAGGGGGACAGGAGGCGGCTGTTCTGTTCCCTCACAGTGGGCAAGGTGCCTCAGGGAGTCAGGGGACCCCAGAACTGGACTGAGAGGGTAACTGCTGGGGACATGGGGAACACTTTGCCTTCACCAGAAGCACCAAACTGACACTGTAAATAAAGACACTGGGAAACACCAAAAAAAGGGTGTAGAAGCCTTTATTTTGGGAGCTCAGGGCACAGGAAGCAGCTTGTGTGGACCCTGGGACAGTGAGGAAGAGACAAAGGATTTAGGTTATGTCTACACTTGCTCCTCTGTCGGTATAACTTACTTATGTCGCTTTTCACACCCTTCTGACTGACATAAATTTATGCCAATAGGAGCACCAGTGTGGACTGGGCTACGTTGGCAGGAGATGCTCTCTCATCAACAGAGCTACCGCTGCTTGTCAGAGGTGGTTTAATTATGTTGACGGGAGAGCACTACATGTGAGTTCTTACAGTGGCTCAGCTACATTAGTATTGCTATGCCACTGTAAGGTCTCTAGTGCAGACATTGTGTGCGGCTGCAGGTGTGCATGAGGTGGGGGAGGGGAAGAGAGCGGTCTGGCTGTTGCTGTGAAGAGGATGAGAAATGAGTACAAGTGATAGCATGCCTTGGATTAGTTGTCTGAGAATCTGTATTTTACTAGTACCTGGTGGAGGGCAGAAGGGGCAAGTTGCTATTTTCTGATATTGGGGCAGATTAATGTGATGTTTCCAAAGACACCGTGCAGAGGTTTAGAACTGAGTGTGAAAGTACTTTGGCCACTGAGGGAACAGAAATGTATGCTACCATGGTTGCCAGTGTGTGGATTCTGTGCAATTCCTGAATCACAAGGTTGCAGGACTGCAGGGAGACCACCATCACATGGGGATTTCTGACTATGGGCTGATTTGGTAGGAGAGGTGGCCCTGCCTTGGCATCATTTTTTGCCCACTCAGCAGCATTCAACTTAAGAGGTTGTGATATACCAGCCATTGTGGTGATCCACTGATCTGGACACTATTTCTGGTCCAAACCTCAGAATGTATGAGATCAGCTTTAGACCACACCAGAGACTTGTGTCCAGGAGCTGGGATATCTTGCTCTGATTTGGCTAAGCATCAGAATAATTGCAACAGCTACAATACTGAAGCTATTAAATATCAGGCGAACATTAATCTGGAAACTGGAGGGCTCATGGCTGACCAGAAAATATGTATTGTATGGCATAGAAACGCTACAAGCTCTTGACACCTAACCATTTCCTGACAATAGGATACATCTATTGGACAGGAGTCTGAGTATCTTAAACATAAAACTAAGCATCTTGGAACAGAAACACTGCCTGGGAGTCCTCTTGCTGGCCTTGCCACAAATTCTCCTCTCCAGCCAGGAACACTACTCCATGGTAACACAGTTGTTCTTTGCTTCAGGCAGTGCATTTGAGTAGGGTTATAGGAAGCAGGGAAAATACCGGGAATAGAAACATTTGTGTACAAGGAGTAGGGACTTCAGGGAGATGCATTCCCTGCTTGTAGTGGCAGAGGCTATTACAACAGTGGGGAGGGACCAGATTGGAGGGGGAAATGCAGTGAATGGGCCGATACATGGCTGAGAAGGGGTGGTGAAGCAGGACTGGTGGGGCTTAGCTGATTGGCGGGAAGCAGGGACTGGGCTGGCTTGGTATGCAAATTGTTGGATATAACATGTACAACTGCCTAAATGACTATTCACTCCTTCCAGCAACATCTTTCCCTGTCCAGACAACTAGGAAATTCAATGGCAAAAAAATAGCAAGGAGTCCGGTTAGTCTTTAAGGTGCTACCAATTTATTTGGACATAAGCTTTCATGGGTAAAAAACAACTTTTTCAGATGCAAAAACCAGATGCATCTGAAGAAGTGGCTTTTTACCTATGAAAGCTTATGTCCAAATAAATCTGTTAGTCTTTAAGGTGCTACCGGACTCGTTGTTTTTGTGGATACAGACTAACACAGCTAGCCCCTGATAAACAGCAAAAAATGACACCAATGGATTGTTAAGGTTGCTTGGTGGTAGATGGTTCTCTTGCAAAATGCTGAGTTGAGCAAAACTCATACTTCCATTATATAGTCTTAATTGTATATGCATGTAGGGGCTTTTTTGTGACTGAATTAACTCCTCAGATATGCCCAATATACCAGGAAGCAGTGAAAAATACCAATAATAAACCTGTTTCTATGGGGTAGATGGACCCTGCAGGGAACAGGGCACAACAAAAATTAACCTTTTCTCATGAAGCCAGAGAGATTACCTGAATGCCCTATCAAAGTGTGGTGGGGAGGGGGGAAGAGGTGTGGGTGTGTATTGTAGGTGCCATGATATTATTATGGTCAAGAATATGCAGTAAAACTGGCCAAAAATTTTCTCTGTCTCCATTTGCCACCAGAACATGTGGCTTTGTCAATCTTTTCCATAGGAAATGCCAAATTTGATGACTTGAAAATATTTTCTGCTCCAGAGAATCAAACGAAACATTTCTAGTCATCACTTCAAAATGAAACCCTGATTCAAAACAACCTTTTTTGCTTCTGTGTCAGCTCAAAATGGAAAAATGTTTTTTAAAACATTGAATCTTTCTATTTTAATAAAATATTGTTGACTTTGATTTGAAACTGAGAATTTTTCATTGGGTGGCATTTTTTGGCTATTTCAACTCTGCAGCCGGAATCAGAACAGAAACTAAGTCTGAAATGTTGAAATTTCCCTCATGATGAAAATGCCACTTCTCATCCAGCTCTTATGTGCAGAATTGTTCCAAGGTTTGTTTTTAGGTATGTCAGATTAAAAACTTCTTGTGTTGTGCACTGGAAATGGCTTCTTCTGTGCAGCTCTTGTATGCAGCTCTTAACAAGAGACTGCCAGCTCCTGTGGTTAGGTCTGTGAGCGTTCCGCTCAAGAAATACCTGTTGGCTTATCAAGGCTAATTGCCATCAGACACCTGATTTCCTAAGGTGAGGACTGAGGGCCAGATTTACTTTTCCTCTGCTGCCCTTTGCACTCAGTATGCTTGTGGTCCTAAGGCCCACTGCTAGATAGCATTGGCACAAGGTCTGAACACCAAGAACAAAGCTACCCCCTTCAGCCCTGCACAGAGTCTGCAAAAGCCCCTGGGAAACCAAGAGGAGAGGGGGTGGGATGGAGGCATGGCAGAGGCACATCCATGCCCTGAACATTCTCAGCTGCTGCATAGAGGCCATGATGGTGAGAAACACAAGTGATGGGACAGCTCACGTGTTAACCTGAAGAAGTGTAATCCCACAAACTGCCATCAGTCCCACAAATGTAACAAGGAGTAACTGCTGGGAGGCTGGAGGAGAGTACCATGGGTGTCTCGATGGGTATACCATGTCTGTAAGCATATGTAAACCTTGCTAACTAGTGAGTTTTGCTATGGTTTTTCTTTTTCCAGTTAACTTTTGTACTGTTGTTTGTGTGTTTAAAAAATAAATAGGGTATCCTATTAGTAGTAGAACAATGGGAATAGACCTCTTGATAAGGAAATGGGATTTTATAATGCCATCCTCAGACATTCATTCATGTCATTAAGGCTTTGTCTGTACCAGCACTTCTGTTGGTAAAACTTTTGTCGGTCAGGGGTGTGAATTAACACCTCGCTGACTGACACAAGTTTCACCAACAAAAGTGCCGGTGTGGGCAGCACTCTGTTGGTGGGAGAGCTCTCTCCTGCTAGCCCAGAGTGGCTACATAGAAGACCGTACAGCGGAACAGCTGCAGTGGTCCGGCTGTGCTACTGCCAGGTCTATGATGTAGATAAAGCGTTATATAATTGGTGATAGTAACTTAATGTGGATCACCGACCTACCAGTCTCACCTACTAGTGATTTCTCACCAACCCAAACTCTGGGGAAATTTCATTCTTCAGTGTCTCTAAGTTCATGCTAATTTTAGGCCTGATTTTTATAAGGTGTGTCTGTGCTCTACTTGTGACTTCATAGGAGCTGAGGAGCCTCAGCACCTTGTAAGTGCTGCTCAATGATTTGGGAATTGGGACCACGCTTTGGGCACCTCCTGAGTTGCAGAAGGCTGAGACAATGGCTCATGTGGCAATGCAACATTATAGTTTCCTATCATGAAGTCTGGTGGAAAGTATGAAATAGGTTTGTGCCAGAGCTGCAAGCACACATTCGTTTTCCTTTTAAAAAGGCACCAACTTACATATCCCTCTGTAGTGGAGGCCATGTTTTCTTATTTTCTGTATTCATTGGGTTTACTTAATTCTCTTTCTCATAACATAAGAATGGCTGTACTGGGTCAGATCAAATGTCCATCTAGCCCACTATCCTTTCTATCGACAGTGGCCAATGCCAGGTGCCCCAGGGGGAGTGAACCTAACAGGTAATGATCAAGTGATCTCTCTCCTGCCATCTGTCTCCACCCTCTGACAAACGGAGGCTAGGGACACCATTCCATACCCATCCTGGCTAAGGGCCATCAATGGACTTAACCTCTATGAATTTATCCAGTTCTTTTTTAAACCCTGGCCTGGTCTACGGTACGAGTTTAGGTCAACTGTAGCAGCATTAAACTGATATAACCCTACACCTGTCCTCATGGCGAAGCCATTTTTGTCAACTTAAAGTGCTCTTAAAGACGATTTCTTAGTCCTCCATGACAAGGGGAGTAGTGTTGAAATTGACATCTCCAGGTTGACCTTAGGTTACTGAGGACACAATTCGATGGTGTTGGCCTCTGAGCACTGTGGGACAGCTCCCCATTGTGGCCACTCTTGACAGTGCTCTCAACTCAGATGCACGAGCCAGGTACACAGAAAAAGCCCCAGGAACTTTTGAGTTTCATTTCCTGCTTGGCCAGCATGGCAAGCTCACCTGCAAAGGTCGCCATTCAGAGCTCATCAACACAGGAGACCATGCAGTCCCAGAATGGCAAAAGAGCTCCAGCATGGACCACACGGGAGGTGCTGGATCTGATCGCTATATAGGGAGAGGAATCCGTGCTGGCAGAACTCTGTTCACACAAATGAA
Source organism: Dermatemys mawii (assembly GCA_007922305.1). Classification (NCBI taxonomy): domain Eukaryota; kingdom Metazoa; phylum Chordata; order Testudines; family Dermatemydidae; genus Dermatemys; species Dermatemys mawii. The sequence goes on from ML677348.1 coordinate 503,413, forward strand.
ATGCCAATACTTCTGCCAAGGTCTCCAAGGCCATGGTGGAGAGATGCTACAACAGGGGCAGACAACAGTGCCATGTGAAAATTAAGGAGCTGAGGCAAGCATACCAGAAAACCAAAGAGGCAAATGGATGCTCCGGGGCACAGCCCCAGACATGCTACTTCTATATGCTGAGCTGTATGCAATTCTAGGCGGGCCCTCAACAATTATCCCACCAGTATCCCTGAACTCCACTGGTGGGCTACTCATCAACATGCCTGATGATTTGGAGGACGAAGAAGATGAGGAAGATAGCACACAGCAGGCAAGTGGAGAGACCTTTTTCCCCGACAGCCAGGATCTTTTTATCACCCTGGAGCTGATACCCTCTCAAGGCGGTATCCCGGATGGAGAAGCTGGTGAAGGCATCTCTGTCGAGTGTCCCTTAGTAAATATAAGACATAATTTTAAAGCAACCATTTTTTTTATTGATTAATTTGCCCTGAGGACTTAGGATGCATTCTTGGCCAGTACAGCTACTGGAAAAGTCTATTAACATGTCTGGAGACGGAGCGGCAATCCTCCAGGGACATCTCCATGAAGCTCTCCAGGAGGTACTCTAAAAGCCTTTGCAGAAGGTTTCTGGGGACAGCAGCCTTATTCCTTCCTCCATGGTAGGACACTTTGCCACACCATGCCAGTAGCAAGTCATCTGGTATCATTGCATAAGAAAGCCTGGAAGCGTATGGTCCCAGTGTTTGCTGGCATTCCAGCAACAACCCTTCTTTATCTCTCTGTGTTGTCCTCAACACAGTGATATCATTCATGGTGACCTGTTTGAAATACAGGAATGCAAGTAAGGAGACATTCAGAGGAGGCCGTTCCTACTGGGCTGTTTTCCTGTGGCTGAAAAGAAATCCTCCTCGCAGTTACCCAAGCAGCGGCGGGGGCGCTTATGCTGAGCTGTTCACGTTCGGCTAGCAGGGATCTTCCCTGATACAAGCCACAAGGTGTGGGAGGGGGAAGGAGGGAGGTGATCATCCCAGAGAAGTGTGTGTGGGCGGATTTGTTGGGTTTCCACAACACCTCGTTTTAAATTGCCAACTCAATGAGCTTTGCTTGGTATGGGAAAGGAGGGCGCTGCTGTTATGAAAGTTGAAGAAGCCGAAAGAGTATGGCTTACCATGGCCACCTGCAAGCTGAATTCTGTTGCCCAGCCCTGTGTATGTGATCTCTAATACCAAAGCTGCAGGCATTCAATAGAAGATGCAAAATGTGACCTTGTACCGAAAGCATATGTGCTATGTGATGTGAATACTTCGGTTCACAGTGAAAGACTATATATTTTACAGAACAATGGGTATCTTTTTTTATATATACTAGTCTCCCTTTTTCTCCTCCTGCAGCTGCAAATGTTTCAACCGTCCCCATATTATCTCGGTCCCAGAGGCTAGCGGTGATAAGAAGGCGAAAAAAACGCACGCGTGATGACATGTTCTCTGGGCTCATGCAGTCCTCCCACACTGAAAGAGTGCAGTAGAATGTGTGGAGACAAACAATAGAACATTACAGAAAAGTGGTAATTGAATGTGAGGACAGGAGGGACGATCGAGATGAGTGGTGGAGGGAACGCGATGAGAGGAGGCAGGATGCAATGCTGCAGCTACTGGATGATCAAACCAACATGCTCCGGCATCTGGTGGAGCTGCAGGAAAGGCAGCAGGATCACAGACAGCCACTGCAGTCCATGGGTAACCGCCCCTCCCCCTCTTCCCCAAGTTCCATAGCCGCCTCACCCAGACTCCCAAGAACGAGGATGGGTAGGCACCCAACCACTCCACTCCAGAGGACAGAACAAGCAACCGAAGTTTTGAAATACAGTGTGGCCTTGTCCTCCCCTCATCCACCACCCCACCCAGTGCTTCCCTTCTCACCCATCCCTCCCAGGCTACCTTTGCAGTTGTTCCCCTATTTGTGTAATGAATTAATAAAGAGTGCATTATTTTGAAACAATAATGACTTTATTGCCTCTGCAAGCAGTGATTGAGGCGGGGAGGGCATTGGGGGGGGGTAGGCTTAAAGTGGAGTGGGCCAAGGGGGCGGGTTTTCATCAAAGAGAAACAAACATAACTTTTACACTGTAGCCCGGCCAGTTATGAAACTGGTTCTAAAGGCTTCTCTGGTGTGCATTGCGTCCTGCTGCACTCCTCTATTCACCCTGGTGTCTGGCTGCTCGTAATCAGTGGAGAGGCGATTTGCCTCGACCTCCCACTCTGCCATAAATGTCTCCCCCTTACTCTCACAGAGATTGTGGAGCACGCAGCAAGCAGCAATAACAATGGGCATATTATTTTCATTGAGGTCTGAATGAGTCAGTAAACTTCACAAGCAAGCTTTTAAACAGCCAAATATGTACTCTACCACCATTCTGCACTTGCTCAGCCTATAGTTGAACTGCTCCTTGCTACTGTCCAGGGTGCCTGTGTATGGCTTCATGAGCCAGGGCATTAAGGGGTAGACTGGGTCCCCAAGGATAACTATAGGCATTTCAACAACCCCAACAGTAATTTTCTGGTCTGGGAAGAAAGTCCCTTCTGCAGCTGTTTAAAAAGACTAGAGTTCCTGAAGACACAAGCATCATGAACCCTTCCCGGTCATCCCACGTTGATGTTGGTGAAACATCCCTTGTGATCAATGAGTGCTTTCAGGACCATTGACAAGTACCCCTTGTGGTTTACGTACTCGCTGAGCTGGTGGTCCTGTGCCAGGATAGGTATATGTGTTCTGTCTATTGCCCTGCTGCAGTTAGGGAACTCCAGTGCATTAAAGCCATCCACAATGGTCTGCACATTTCCCAGTGTCACTACCCTCGATAGCAGCTGGTCAACGACTGCGTTGGCTACTTGCATCACAGTAGATTTGCCCACTCCAAATTGATTCCCCACTGACCGGTAGCTGTCTGGCGTTGCAAGCTTCCAGAGGGCTATTGCCACTCACTTCTCAACTGTGAGGGCTGCTCTCATCTTGGTATTCTTGCGCTTCAGGGCAAGGGAAAGCAAGTTGCAGAGTTCCATGAAAGTGCCCCTACGCATGCGAAAGTTTCGGAGCCACTGGGAACCATCCCAGACCTGCAACACTATGTGGTCCCACCAGTCTGTGCTTGTTTCCCAGGCCCAGAATCGGTGTTTCACAGCATGAAACTGGCCCAATGTCACCATGATGTCCAAACTAGTGGGGGCTGCGCTTTGAGAGAAGTCTGTGTCCATGTCCTCCTTGCTCTCATCACCGTGCTCCCATGGCCTCCTCACCTTCTTTTGCGGGTTCCAGCTAAAGTGCATGACAATGCGTGCGGTATTGGCAATGGTCATAACTTCTGCAGTGATCTGAATGGTCTCCATGGTTGCAGTGCTATAGCATCAGCACGGGCATTGCATGGAAAATGGCATGAAATGATTGCTTTCATGGAGGGAGGGGTATCATGAAGCTTGTTAATGGATTGCAGAGTTGCAGCAGCGGAAATGGCGGAGCGAGCAAAGCAACATTGCATTGCTACTCCGAGAATGGTTAAAAGTCATACATATGATGGGGCAGCTTTCAGGCCTATTGTACAATCTGCAGCTAGTTTCCAGGAGCTCGGGATGGCAGATACAGCAGCAGACCGTGCAGATCAGGATGGCAGGGTTGCAGCTATGGCGTCTGGTGGGGATTCGATAGCTAACCACAGTGCACCGCTCAGAATGGTGTCTGGTGGAGACTGCAGGAACTGTGGGATAACTACCCACAATGTACTTCTCGGAATGTCAACGCTTGCCACAGTGCTGTGGACGAATTCTGCTGACTTAGTGTGCTTACTGGGGACGCACACACTCGACTTAACACAGTCTGTTTCCAAAAATCGACTTCAAGACAATCGGCCTAATTTTGTACTGTAGACTTACCCCCTGTTATATTTCTAGCCATCACAACCTCCTCAGGCAAGGAGTTCCACACAATGACTGTGTGCTGTGTGAAGAACAACTTCCTTTTATTGATTTCAAACCTGCTGCCCATTAATTTAATTTGGTGGCCCCTAGTTCTTATGTTAGGGGAATGAGTAAATAACTTTTCCTTATTCACTTTCTCCACACCATTCATAATTTTATATACCTCTATCATATCCCCCCCATCTTCTCCTCTTGTCCAAGCTGAAAAGTCCTAGTCCTTCTAATCTCTCCTCATATAGGACCTGTTCCAAACCCCTAATCATTTTAGTTGCCCTTCTCTGAACCTTTTCCAATGCCAGTATATCCTTTTTGAGATGAGGAGACCACATCTATATGTAGTATTCAAGATGTGGGCACACTATGGGTTTATATAAGGGCAATAAGATATTCTCCATCCTATTATCTATCCCTTTTTAAATGATTCCTAACATCCTGTTTGCCTTTTTGACTGCCGCTGCACATTGCGTGGATGTCTTTAGAGAACTATCCACAATGACTCCAAGATCTTTCTCCTGAGCAGTTGTAGCTAAATTAACCTCCATCATATTGTATGTATAGTTGGGGTTATTTTTTCCAATCTGCATTACTTTACATTTATCCACATTAAATTTCATTTGCCATTTTGTTGCCCAGTCACTTAGTTTTGTGAGATCTTTTTGAAGTTCTTCACAGTCTGCTTGGGTCTTAACTATTTTCAGCAGTGTAGTTTCATCTGAAAACTTTGCAACCTCACTGTTTACCCCTTCCTCTAAATCATTGATGAATAAGTTGAATAGGATTGGTTCTCGGACTGACCCTTGGGAAACACCACTAGTTGCCCCTCTCCATTCTGAAAATTTACTATTTATTCCTACCCTTTGTTCCAAGATCTTCCCTTTTATCCCATGACCACTTAATTTAGGCAAGAGCCTTTGGCGAGGAACCTAGTCAAAGGCTTTCTGGAAATCTAAGTACACTATGTCCACTGGATCCCCCTTGTCCACATGTTTGTTGACCCCTTCAAAGAATTCTAATAGATTAGTAAAACAGAAACCATGTTGACTTTTGCCCAGTAATTTGTTGTTCTATGTGCCTGACAATTTTATTCTTTACTATTGTTTCAACTAATTTGCCAGGTACGGATGTTAGACTCACTGGTCTGTAATTGCCGGGATCACCTCTAGAACCCTTTTAAATATTGGCGTTACATTAGCTATCTTGCATTCTCTCACTCTGTCTCTGTAGTTTAAGGTATTCTCAATGTTCTAATAAGCACAATCGTGGATTGCAGATTCAGTCTAACAGCCTTGCTTCACAGGTGCCAGATTTGAATTATTCAGAAGAAAGAAACACTAGGGTATAATTACAAAAGGAATTTGAATATATTGAAGCTTTCTTGCTTGAGGGACCCTACTAATTATTAGGCCTGTACCCTATAATCCAATCCCAGCAGAGTCATAAGACTTCTAACATGCTCGGAGACGTGGAAGTTAAATTATAATCACCCCAGAATGAGCAGAAATACTTACCAACACTGAAGTTCCACTTAATAAAATGTATCGGTAGTCTGCTACCTTTGAAGCAAAGTTAGGCCATATCTTGTCTACACTACCACTTAAGTTTTGCCAACATATGCTTCTCAAGGGTGTGAACCCCTTTCCCCCCATGTAACATAAGTTTTGCTGTCATAAGTAGTAGCGTGCACAGCAGTATGTCAACAGGAGAGCTTCTACTGCCCAAATAGCTAGCACTGCTCATTGGAGGTGGTTTAATCCTGTTGACAAGAACGCTTTCCCATCAGTATAGTGCTGCTACAGATCTTGCAGCAGAGCGGTTGCATTGGTACAGCCGTGCTGCGGTAAACTCTCTAGTGTAAACACAGCCTTGTACATTTCCATGACACAGAATTGAAAAAGACTATTTACTGTCCTAAAGTTTGAGAAGATTTTAAAGCAGTCCCAGTTGCACCCTGAAATATAACTTCCATTACCTTAAACTCACACTACCAAGCCGGTTAGAGTTTTAAAATTGTTTTTCTTGTTTCTAAACAACACACAGCACCAGAAGTACCAGCCAAACTTCTAGGAATGTTAACACAATAAATTCTGCATATCAAAACAGGAAACATATGGCAGTTGTGTCTGCGTTGGGCGGCATGTCACGTAACAATATAAAAACATCGCTTTCCACTTCTCACCTTTGGGGAATAATTAGGATTATCCTCTTGCTGCCAAGGAATCAGCTTCCTCCATCTTGGTAGACTTCAGAGGTTGAGTAGTTTTCTGTCTCTGTGGAGTTTTGAGAGCTACAATGCTCAGTCTGAAAAGCTAACTCTCCATCATGGTTGTTAATCTGTGTTTCAGTGCATTTTGCAGTGGTGGAAGACTAACTTACAGACCATCTTGCCAACAGCTCCTCCACAGCCTGAATAATAGAGGGGGCAGACAGGGGTCAAGGAGCAGAGGGGGTTGGATGGGTTGGGAGTTCTGAGGGGGGCAGTTAGGGGGCAGGAAGTGGATGGGAGTTGGATAGGGGATGGGGCCAGGCTGTTTGAGGAGGCACAGTCCTCCATACAATTTTTCAATCCCGATGTGGTCCTCAGGCCCAAATGTTTGCCCACCCCGTCCTCTAACCTGAATTCACTTCAACTTTAGAATATCTTCCACTCTGTCACCATTAATGTCCTTTTATATTAGTCAGCCTACAGCACTTTCTAGGCATTTTTAAATTATGTAAAATAATTACATGCCCTGTGAAAGTATATAATTGATGTGAGAATGTTATGTTCAGAACAGGAAGAGTTGAAGATGGTGAATGCTCACCCTGTCTTTGATAAGGTGTTTGAGAGACATCATCTGTCCCCTGGCCCTCCTACACTGAAAGGACCACAGAGCTGCAAAAGCAAGGGGCAGTTTGTCAAACAGATGAACAGATGAATTTTGGTCTGGAGAGAAGGAATGGTTCAGTGGTTAGGACACTAGCCTGAAACTCAGGAGAGCAGCGCTCAATGCTCCCTGTCACCCTAGATTTCCTGCATGACCTTGGGCAAGTCACTTGTTCTCTTTCTCCATCAGTTCCCTATCTGTAGAAACTGAGATCCTTTCCAGGGTTGGCTTGATATGTGGATCTGGTAGGGAACATGTACTAGTTGCCTTAACAAGCTACATCTGGCCATAGACAACAGTTAAACATTCCAGTTAATACCAGACGCCTCAGCTTTATAACTAGGCTTGGAAGGATCAGATTTTTATCAGTAAATGTCAATAACGTTGATTTCACCTTGCACACACAAACCAAAGACAAAATATTTCCATCAATAATCACTGAAATATACAGAGGGGCAAAGTAAGAAATGCTGCTTAAAGACTTAGTAATTAGATGTAAGGATATTTACTTTGTGTATTTTCACATGTGATGTTGAAAATTCATGTTTGGTTATAAAGCTTTAACTTTTTGAATTTGCCTAGTGCCATTCAATAACTATTGTCGGACCCACTTCCTAATTTTTCACAAACATTAACTTTAAATATAAAAATGATTTAAAATAAACATTGATATTATCTGTCAAAATTCTATTTAAAAATTGACAGGATTCAGAGTAGCAGCCGGGTTAGTCTGTATTCTCAAAAAGAATGAGGAGTACTTGTGGCACCTTCAAAGAAATTTATTAGTCTCTAAGGTGCCACAAGTACTCCTCGTTCTATTTAAATATCGAATTCTGCAAAGCCTGTTTATAACCCTTTCTGCATGAGGGGGTAATTCTCCATATCAGAGATGTGAGTGTATTGCAAAGAACTGTTTAATTTGATATGCTTATCTTTTTTGTCACTAATACTAAAAATATGAAATAGACATGGATACCTCAGTGTGGGTTGTGCGCATCAGTCACATCCAGATTGGCATTGATTGGCATTTGTTTTTATACATAAACCTGCTTTATCAAATGTCTTCTGCAATCAGATGGTAGTAATACCTTGGCACTCCCAGATCAACTGTTTAAGCTGCCTAGAAATGTATCAATTCTGTGACTACTGCTTATTGCTCTTCATGGTGCTGATCACTGTGTCTGTTTGTGCTCTCCCTTTCTCTGTTGCATCCACTTGTAATCTCTCATCTGTACTTAGACTACAACCTTTCTGGGGACTATCTAGTGGATGCATTGGTATCCTGATCCCCAGTTAGTCTCTAAACTCTACTGCAATACAAATATTAAGAATAAAGTGAACTTATCACTGGACAATAAAAAGGCAAATATAATCAATAAGCTTTTGGTTTTTCTCCCATGAGGAAAACATCTGGGAGCTTTTATTTGGCAAACAAATCTTCCTAGGAAAATCTCAAAAGATTTCAGAAGCCTCCAGAGATTTTTGAATCCCACAGTCTTTGGGAACGCTATTCAAGACACTGTAAAGTGACTGATTTTCAAAGGGCAGGTGCTGAGCAAGTCTGAAATTGGCACCCAAATATGGAAGGAACCAAATTCACCAGTCACTCTGGAAAACGTTGGCCAGTTTTTCCTGTGAGAAATGGCCTGATTTACACACATGCCACTTCTCTTACTGTATCCTTCTGCAGGGCTGAAGCAGGATCTGTTAGTCCTGTAGTGGGTGAACCCCAAAGCATTTAGAAAAGCGACTGGTACTTGGCAGCAAGGTTATCACAATGGCTCACAGCACAGAAATTTCTTTTCCAAACGGGGAGACAGCACAAATTGATCTTAGAAGCTTTCAGGAAGAAAAATGGTAAAAATAGCTAATTTACCTGATTTATGTGAGCCATTAACTACCTCCTAGTACGTCTGATTCGACGTGGGTTGTAAATTTTGTGTGACAAGGGACAATTATGGGAAAACAGGCAAGAAAATGAATGAATCTATGTTTTTACTGATTTCTTCATTTAAATGATTTCTCCCCGCATCTCTTTGACCAAAATCTCTTCAAGGCAGCCTAATTTTCTGTCTGGACTTGTTTGTCACGGTATCCTGTGCTTCTTTCATTCGAGGTAATCTTGATCACCAGTCTGGGCAGGTTGTTAAATTCTCTTCTTGCAGCTTCTGTTCTCTTTTACTGGGGTTGGGGACCCTTAGACTTAAATATCTTATAACTCAGTCAGTCTGGTTTCTCTCCCTCAACCCTTACTGGTTAAGTGGTGGTATAGCAGTGATCACAGGCTATCTCATGTCTGTGAGAAGGAGCCCTGTACTTCTCCTGCAACTCCAGCTAGTGGGGGAGAACCAGGAAGCGTGAGAGAATAAAAGGTCCTGATTCTGACTTATGTGCAACCCCTGTACAAGGACTCAGGTGGTATTCCGGGGCCAAAATCCAAATAGATTAGACTGTTGGGGTGCCTATCCCAACGGGCATACAGCCAATCCTTCCCTCGCAGCCCTCGGCATAGGGGTATGCCAGCAGCAAGAGGAGGGATTGAAGCACACTATATTATGGCCAACCAGGGCTGCTGAAATGGCCATTAAGTCAGTTCAGCCTGCTGCAGAGACTCTGACAGTGAAATCCTCTTCCTTCTCTAACTACCTCTCCTGTTTGGAGACTACCAGATAAATCCTTCCTCCCATATGTGTTCCATCCTAAACAAGAACAGTGGGGGAGTTTTCCCACCTGAAGGGAAGTTGCTGACACAACCTTTGACTTGCTCAGCACCCAACGTTCGCGTAGCGCGTGCCTGATGAAACGTACAACGTTTATCAAACTGCTGCAACACTTGTGCAGTGATTCACTGTCCTATTTGGTCTGGTTCCTGCGAGCATCCGTTATGCTCGTGATGTGCATATGAGCACCACTGGCAAAGAGTGGCCTATTCAAGGGTGCTCTTGCACAGCAATAGAGGGCTAGTACTATCACGCCAGAATCACTGGAGTCTGGATTCTTTTGTTGGATTGTAAAATGTGATGGTAATTAGTTTCATGATTAGTACAAATGATACCAGGTGACTTTCAATGTTTTATTCTTCTAGGACAGGGGTGGGCAAACTACGGCCCATGAACCGGATCCGGCCTGCGGGACTGTCCCGTCTGGCCCCCGGCAGGGGAGGCTGCCCTCAGCTCCTCCCGTAGAGTCGCGCCGTGCCCTGGAGCCATGCCATGCGGGCAGCGCTGCGGGGCTGGAGCTGCGCACTCCTCCCTCCCCCGAAGCCATGCACTCACCCCCTGCCCTGGAGCTGTGCCGCGCCGGCACAGCTGCAGGGTTGCGGTTGCGTGCTCCCTCCCTCCCCCAGAGCCGCGCCACACAGACAGCGCTCCGGGGCGCCAGGTCTGCGTGCTCCCCCCTTCCCCTGGAGCCACACCGAGCAGCTATGGTAAGGGCGGGGGAATAGGGGTGGGATGCTGGGGTGGTGGTTGGGGGGAGGGCTTTGGAGGGGTCAGTCAGGGAGCAGGGTGGGTTGGATAGGGGGTTCGGTTCCGGGGTGGTGGTTAGGGGATGGGAAGGTGGATAGGGGTCGGAGCAGTCAGGAGACAGAAGCAGGGGAATTGGATAGGGGGTGGGGTCCTGGGGTAATTAGCGGTCTCTGGAAGGGGCAGTTGGGGACAAGGTTGGGGGGGTTGGGGATTCTGAGGGGGCAGTCAGGGAGCAGGAAGTGGGAGGGGGCCAAATTGGGGGTGGGGGCCTTCCCTAACCGGCCCTCCATATAATTTTGCAAACCTGATGTGGTCCTTGGGCCAAAAAGTTTGCTCACCCCTGTTCTAGAATAACAAGCGAAGTTTCTCCACAGACTCCAGCCAGCAGAGCCCATGCAGAGATACATCTTTGAAGTTCAAATCACACTGCACATTATCTGACAGGATGTTATACCTTCTGCTTCCCCCTTTCCAAGGGAAGTTTTAAAGGCTGATAAATATTTGTTTAAGCAGTTCAGACAAGCCATATATAAATTTGCATAATGGCACTCCGGGTGGTGTGATGCATGCTAATTACTGGTAACCTGGTAAAACTGAAATTCAGGAGCTGATGACTACAAACACTGTCCTCATCCTGGGAGAGCCACAGTGCCTTCGTGGTTCCTTAATAAATGGCACTACATTGGGGGGTGGGAGAAGAACAAGATTTGGGGTAGAAAAAGAGCTGGTAACAAGAGACATCTTCAATGTTCAGAGCATCCCTTCTCATCTCTGACAAATAGTGATTGAAAACCTTAGGATCTGCTCTTGGTAGGTGCTGGGACCCTCCGAGGTGGGTGGAGCTCCCTCAAATCCTATTGCTTTCAGTAGGAGCTGAGGGTGCTCGATGCTTCTAAACAGGGTCATATTTATGATGTTGATGGTGTTGAGCACAGAGCTCCCAAGGTACTGGGTATACATCATAGATCAGATCTCGTCAATGACAGGCTTTTAGAACCAGATCCTCAAAGGTATCTAGGCTTCCAACTCCCACTGATTTCAACAGAAGTTGGGTACCAAAATTCCTTTGAGGAACTGGCCTAAGAGTGAAATCCACCTCCATTGATGGCAATGGGAGAACTGGTGACCCACTGGGGCCAGGATTTCACCCTGAGACTATGTCTACATGGGATAAAATACTCACAGCATGGCTATGGCTGGTCCGGGTCAGCTAACTCAGGCTTGCAGGGCTGAGGCTGCGGAGCTAAATATTGCTCTGCAGATGTTCAGGTTCGGGTTGGAGCCTGAGCTCTGGGACCCAGCAAGGATGGAGCATCACAGAACTTGGGTGGCAACTTGAGCCTGAACATTGACACAGGAGTTTTTCAGCCCTGCAGTGTGAGTCCCATAAGCCCAGGTCAGCTGAGCCAGGCCAGCCTTGGGTTTATCTCTATGTAGACATACCTTAAGGATCTGATTCTCATTTATACTAATGCCCTTTTACACCACTAGAGCAGTACAAAAGGGCTTTAGAAAGGTTATAAATCACATTTGCACCTACTTTAAGGCCTTTTTACATTGCCTGTGTACAGTGAAGGAGCCTTAGTGAAGAGAATCAGGCCCTGAGTATAAGGATCCAGAGTTAAGCAAAAGGATTAGCTTATCAGAGAACTCTTGTCTTGTCTATTACTTCACATGGATAGGTGAGAAAGGAATCTTGGGAAACAAGTAGCAGAAAGGACCAGACTAGGCAGCTATTCTAAATGTTTGATTTCAGAATAAAAAGAGGCACTAAAATGGCGTGGTCTTCATTATTCTCATAAGCAAGATGCATTCTCATTTTGGTGGGTGCAAAGACAGGATACATATGGAGTCTGTAGAAAAGAGTATAAATCCATTAGAGCAAATTCACTACTGTTTTATGCTGGCAAATGGCAGAGAGATGGCAACCACAACTACGCTGGGAGACCATGATGCAGAGGCACAAAACATTCTATGTTCAATGAGTGGGAGGGAGATTATATGAGTCCAAAGCTGCCTAAAAGAGCTTGGTTCTCCCTAAAATGTGGACATGATCAAGGCTCTCGGTCAGTGCACTAATTAAGTGTCTATATTTACAGATGCGGCAGCAAAACGCTGCCTATAGGCACTAATAAAATTCCTACTCCCATGATAAAAACCAGACACAGCAGGGCAGCACAGAATTACTGTCTGCTGTCTGCATAAGGTGATCTCTCCTTTGATGCAAGAGGCTACACTGGTGCAGAGGGGAGTCTATTTTCAAACCTGCCTGAATCATCGTTTCAAAATCTGGTCCCTTGTCTTTGAAGAGGTTTGTCTTTGTGACATGAGGAAATAAGCTTAAATCTTCCCCTCTTTCCAAACTAACCTTTCTGCAATTGGCTTTCATTTGTTTCTCCCCCAACCAATATTTTAATTTACATTAAAATGTAGATATTTTAAAAAACATACTGTGAATTAGCCTGAAAACTCTTCAGATACTAGTAGGCAGCCTGCAGGGCTGTTCCTAGAGGGGTGTGGGACCTGAGTGGAAGTGATGGATTAGTCTCTCCTGGACTGACCACACCAGCCAGTCGCACCGGCCTGCAGGGCCCCCAAAGTGTAGGGCCCAGAGAGGTCACCCTGATTCACCCTATCGAAGGGACAGTTCTCGTAGCCTGTGTTGTGTGGTATAAGGTCTAATGAGGCCAGCTCCATCAAGATACTGAGCGCACTCTGGAATGTTCTGAGCATCTCCAATTCCTTTTGGCTTCAGAGAGAGTTGATGGGTGTTAGAAATCCTCCACTCTGGTATCTGCTGCCTATCCTTTGAGGTTTGCTTCTTGTGAGAGGAGGCAGCACCTGGTAGTGGGGGATGTGAAGCCTTAACTTGGCTTTACCACCCCTTTATTGCAGTGGTCTCCCTGGAGACTAGTTCATCCAAAGGTGACACGCTCCAGTAAGTTGTCATGCAATCTGAGAGCTAGATTTAGCTACCAACCCTACTTTTTCTGAGCAGATTCCTGCAATAAGTGTCTCTCAGAGCTACCACAACTAGCTTGGTTCAATCATGGTTTGAGAGAGAGGATAGATCTCGCAAGCAAACAGCTATTGGAATAATGTTATGATTTCTAAGTTGTGGCATCTTCCTCCTCTTATTGCTGTCATCTTCAGATGGGTTTTGCACAACTGTTTCTAGGCCTCAGAAAGATAGATGCAGATAGTAGACTGGTTTGCAAAAGACAAGCTAGAAATTCTTCAGATATTCCTGTGTGGAAATGCAAATGTGAACAGTGAGGGGCTCTTGGTCACAAAATGATTAAACTCAATGTGTGTCTCAATGTGAGAAGGATTAAAAAAAGAAAAGCAAGCAAGATCTGACTGCACTGCATGTTACAGGAAAATATTAAGCATCTCCATGCTTTGCAAATGTAAAATGCTGGCTGAAATACAGAAGTTCAAAGTGGGATTTTGATGGGTGGAATTGTGTCACAGTGCCATGGGAAAGAATCTAGGCTCAGATCCTCAAAGGCATTTAGGTTCTATGTGTGGGGAAGGGATCGGTGCCTGGAGTCTCAAAGATAGTTGGGTGCCGAATTGAGATGCCTAAATTCCTATTGTAGGGCTGCTTGGATGATGTTAGGGCCATTTCTATGTAACGTGTTCACTGATGGCATGGCTGCACTGCATTGAAACACCCATATCTGGCAGTGGTGCGAGTAGGGCATATGGTCCGGTACCAGTAAGCTATTTATAGCCAGTACAGCATATTGGAAAGACACAGGAGGAGCAGAATGGCCCCAGGCTGTCAGCTCCTCCGGTGCGGCTGTACACACAGCTGTGTGGCTGCATCTCCTGTCCAGGGTCTTTACAGCAGCCCCACCAGAGGATAGGGCTGGGGGCAGTACAGCCACACTGGAGGAGCTGCCAATGGCCTTGGGTTCTGCTCTTTTTGCTGCTGCGGTTCCCAGGAGAGCCCTGAACCACAGCGGTGAAAGGAGCAGAATATGCAGCTCCTCCAGCGTGGCTGTACTGCCCTAGCCTCCCCACTCCTCCCCACCCTGTCCTCCAGTGGGGCTGCAGTACAGATCCTGGGCAGGACTCAGGAGATACAGCTGTGTGGAAGGGCTGGGGGTGGTACAGCTGCATCAGAGGAGCTGCTGGAATGGGGCTGACTGGTGGCCTCACGTTCTGTCCCTTTCACCTCTGTGGTTCCGGACAGCCCTGTGGTTGAGATGTCTCTGGTGAAGCAGAAAGAGGATAGAGTGCCCCCCCCTCCCCCGCCCCAGGTAACATGGGATGGATCATGGGGAGAGGAGGGGGAGAGCGCAAGGCTTGGGCCAGGAGTGGGGTGAGGTCACGTGAGGAGTCACATGGGAAAGCCAAACCCCTCCTCCCCCCAGCTCGTACAGCGTACCAGTAAGAAATGAATTCCTCTGGCCCTTGAGTTGTGTAAAAGGAGCAGCAGGTACCCTAAAAGTCCAGCACTCCCACACTGAAACAATTTAATTGAAAACGGGATTGATATTTGTCCCAGGTTTTTGATTTTTGATTTCTCATCTTGTCCATTTTTTGCTCTTTGTGTCCACTTTCTTCACCTGTATGTTTACAGAGAAGGAAGCTGCAATGTTCAGCTGGCTGGATGCTAGTTGGGGACTGTGTACAGCTGGGGATTTCAGCTAGTTGGGTGTTGGCTAACTTACGCTACAAAATTGCCACTCCTTTTCAAATAGCAACCAGCAAAGAGCTAGTCGAATGCTCAAGTGCAGTGAGATATTCACTCTTCTAATATGAGAGGAACATGGAGAATTATTTAGATTGGTAGAAAAAGGTAATGAGGTAAAGTTCAGAAAAGGGGCATTTACATGAAATACCAGAACGAAGCTTTGTGACAGGGTTAGGCTAGGTAACAAACACACAAGACAAGTGGTGGAAGCCCTGTCACCTGGTTATTCAACATAATGCACTTATTTAAATGCACTGCAGCTAAGAATACGACAATGGTATTATGTAATGGTATTTGGTAAATGGTATTTAGGAGGCCTAACTGGTCTTTTCTGCTTCCAAATTTTATGAATATGAGGCATGAGAGTTTCTAAAAATTCTTGTGAATCAGATTTTTTAAAAAAACAGACCCAAATCATTCAGTGCTCATTGTGAGACATTAAGGTATAAGATTTCCAAGCTGAAACCATTTGCCTTGTATCTGGTTTTAAACCATCCAATTTCTCTGCTGGGTTAAACAGGCATAGATACAATCTACAGTACATTTATACAGGTGGCTCTGCTGGAGAACCTTATTTCTTGCTGATCTGGTAATTGATGGATAACAGGAAGTGTCTGAATGGGGATGTTAAATTACATTCACTGTGGGAATAGATTGCATTTCCACCAGTGTTGCTATATTTATTTAAACCGGTAATCATTGTTGCCATTTTCTGTGCCCTTAGGAATTGGATGTGGTTACATTTACTCAGCATGTGTGTTTTCAGGAAATATAATGCATAGAAGGGACAATGGACTATGGTCTAATCAGCTGTCACATGATGAAGGGAATTCAAGACTCACCCACTGCTTATATGGCCAGTCTCTTCCTAGCTTGTGTTTAATTGTAAAAGCATGCAGCATTTTGACATGAATGAAAATGGACCTTGAGCACTGTAAATTCACTAAATGAGTACTGAGCTCTGTTGCTCATCACCACAATCTGCAGATTGCCATAGAGAAAAGCACTGGCTCTCAAAATATACTAGAGGCAGTGTAGCTAATACCCACATATTTGTGGGTCACTTAGCCAAAGGACTCCTGGTTTATAGCCCGCCCAGTGGTTTCCTTCTGCTCACTTGTACTATTAAACTGAGAGGTAATAATGGCTGGATGAATCACAGATCTCTTGATTGTGAATTCATCCTTCAGTTAACACATCTCGGAGTTTTGAACTGAGTGGCTGAAAGTTGCTGCAGTTTGAATCACGGATGGGATTTTTTTGAGGGGAGGGGGAAGAATGTAAGAAGTGTAAGCAGAATCTGAATGAGTTCTCCCCTTATATCTAGTGATGAGCTGTGGAAGAGGACTTCAGGAGCTGATCTTGTTTGCATGGGCACACCCACCCTGCCTAGGTGCTCAGCATGATGGGATTGCTTGCGCAAATAATCACTTTGGGCTGGTGTTGGATCCCGGTCTCTGTTAACGGGGCAGGAGTAATAAAGGCTTGTTATCCTTATTTTGTACATTGAGGTCAGCAGAACTGTGCTTGGCATACCCTATTTGAGGGACTCGCCCTCACTTAAATGGCACTTGCTAGGCAGGGGCCATCGGTTTCAAAACCTGGTGGGGCAAAAGATGTTTGTATGTAGTGGTGTGGGCTCTGCTGAGGAACTACAGGCACCATTTGCCCTGTCTGTGATGAAATAACAGTGCTGATTAAGATCTGATTGAGAGTCTCGTTATACACTGTAGAGCTGATATCAGTGATACCTAGATCTAAGCATTAGAGCTGTTTTGGGACAGTGTCTCTGATGCAAGAGTGCCATGGTGCACTAGCAGTGAGGGTACCTCATGAACTGCTGAAATCACTGAGAGCTATGTTAAGTGGTGGGACCTGAAGACATCCTGGTGGCTTGGCAATCAGCTAGTTGGGTGGCTGGTAGACTTCAAAGAGAAACTGCAGAACTACAATTCATTTGCAAACTTAAAACCATCAATTTGGGCTTGAACAGGGACTGGGAATGGCTGGCTCACTAACAAAACAATTTTCCCTCTCTTGGTATTGACAAACCTCATCATATCCTCCCTGATTGAATTGGCCTTACCTTACAAGTGGAGAATCAGTGATGCCAACTCCTTTCATGTGCCAGCATACTTATGCTTATATCTGTAATTTTCATTCCATGCATCTGAGGCAGTGATTTTGTTTTTAACCCATGAAAGCTTATGCCCAAATAAATCTGTTAGTCTTTAAGGTGTCACTGGACTCTTTGTTTTTGTGGATACATACTAACATGGCTACCCCTCTGATATTTTCCACTTAATATGTTTACATCAGTAATACAAGTTTATATCTTATTCTCTGGACTTCAGACATAGAAATAATACGTGCAAACAAATAGGATGAACACACTCAGTAGATTATAAGCTTTGTAATGATGCCTTTCAATAAATCTTTTGCATAAAGTATATTCCAGTTGCATCATATTCACATTCCAAGCATATTTTCATAAAGCATATGGAATACAACATCACATAGTCTTTATTTAAAAATCATTTTTAAAATAGTAAAGATGTCAGATTTGCTGCTGCTCCCATTCATTCTGAACACGTTTATCCTGACTCTGCAGTCCTTACTCAAATATGGAAGTCAACAGGACTTTACCTTGAATAAGAATGGTAGAATTTGGCCAAGGTTGTACTTGTATTATTTCATCCTCGTTTACTATCCTCCTTTGTCCAACTTTAACTTTTATTTCCCAATTTTTCTTGTTTCCCAGTAAGGATTCATTTTAATAAACTTCAATTGCTACATTAATCCAGTTCATTATCCATGTGTATTGACATTTTACATCACTGTTTAAATCTCTGCATCTGATTTTGTGTCTACAATATATAAATAATTGTAGCTGCTGATTTTGTTAACAATATCATAGGCTGTGATGCCTCATCCATTTGTTTCTTGCCATTTAGCTAAATAAGAAAGCAATGAGTAAAATTGGTGCAGCATTGTCATTCTATGGACAGACTCAGTGACTAACATAATCTAAGGATATATTGTGTGTTTTTTTTCTATCCCTCTTTGCGTGTGAAAAGACGTGCACTCAAATTTAATTATGACATAACCAATTTTCCTTAAAACTCTGCCTTCTGTCACTTACTGTCCTAGATCTGGTATTGCTCAGTTGATAAATGATGATCTATGCAACATTTAGAACTGACTTAGTGTATGTGGTTTCTAATGTGATCATCTGTTGCTTTACAAGTACAGTTGTTATGCCTCTTGTACACTCCTCCCCCACTCCCCACTCATCCATGTTTCCATTATACAGCAGAACCTCAGAGTTACAAAGACCACACTTACAAACTGACCAGTCAACCACACACCTCATTTGGAACTGGAAGTATGCAAGGAGGCAGCAGAAGATGGGAGTGGGGAGAAGCAAGTACAGTACACAGCACTATGGTAAATGTAAACTAATAAAAAAAATAAGGGGCAAGCGGCATTTTCTTCTGCATAGGAAAGTTTCAAAGCAGTATTAAGCCAATGTTAAGCTGTAAACTTTTGAAAGAACAGCTATGGTTTGTTCAGAGTCAGGTACATTTTAGAGTTATGAACAACCTCTGTTCCTGAGGTGTTTGTAACTCTGAGGTTCTACTGTTATGTATAGCCACACGCAGCATGCCACCGAATCGTGTTTCAGTGCATACTGTGAAAAGCAGGATAGCAATCCCTGGCTGCTCCAGCTGCTGCTGCCAGATTGGTGGATTATTAAAGTGTTTTTGCTGTTGGTTCTGTTAATTACTTGGGCACTTAGAACTCTGGGGTTTCTTATGCAGATCCCAGAATCCTTTGCCTTTTTCCAAAATGGAGACCAGGCTGATAGTTAAAACTGCTGAATCTTCTGGAGTTGACTTTCATGCATAGTTGCCTAAAGGGGATCAGGGCTGCAGAGCTTATAGACGGAGCAGCTGGAAATAATGCATGAACAGGAAGCAGCTACCCATGAGGTTTCTGTCTTTTTGCACTTTGCAGAAATGAAGCAAGAATCTCACACATTCAGCTTTACTCACTACTGTAGATGAGTCAATTCAGAATAAACACTTTATTCTGTGAACTACTTGCTAAATGGCCTCTGACAATTATTAATTTGTTCTCTGTTTGCAATTACTCACCAATATTTTTGTGCCTTCATTACAAAATTGGTATGAGATTTCAGCTTGTGGGTTGCTTACAAACTGTTCACTGAGACGATTCATTTGAGTATTTGTTCACTTAAACCAGGCCTGGATGCCAGATTGGAAATAATACCATGGGACTTAGTTACAGTCTTTGGCTGGATAACCTAGCCTTTATAAATTATTTAATAATGAACTGAAATGAATTACATCTTGTCACAGAAATAAGTTTAATAATTTAACTTCCGCGACAATCTCGAAAGCAGTTTGCTCATATGTATGTCCATGAAAAAACTGGGGTCACCCAATAAAATTAAAATAGGCAGCAGGTTTAAAACAAACATAATGAAATACTTCTTCACACAACACAGTCAAACTGTGGCACTTGTTGCCAGGGGATGTTGTGAAAGCCAAAAGTATAAATGGGCTAAAAAGGAATTCAATAAGTCCATGGAGGATAGGTCCATCAATGGCCCTTAGAAAAAATGGTGATAAATGCAATCCCATGGGTGACCATAGGCCTCTGACTGCCAGATGTTGAGATGGGATGAGTCACTTGATAATTACCCTGTTCTTTTCACTCCCTTTGAAGCATCTGGCATTGGCCGTTGGAAGACAGGATATGGGGCTAGATGGATCATTGGTCTGACCCAGTATGGCCGTTCTTTAGTATTTTACTGCTAAGCAGACTAATGTCAAGATAAACCCTTTCTTATGAACAGAACTAGGTACAGAAATGAGGTAATAAAACTTTCTACCTCCCTGTGTGACTGCAGCCTAAGACTACCCTGGTCTGAGCTTCTTTGCATCTATAGTGTACAGGAAGCGTGGCATCCTTTACACTTCCTGAAGGACATACTCTATAGCACATTTTTCCTGTGTTTAGATCCCTTTTCTGAGCTAAAACACTATGAAATTGAACTAGCAAACTATGACAAATAGAGTAATTGACTTAGCAAACCTTCAGACTGATTAAACACAACTTAACATGTCTCAATCAGTCTCTTAGGGCATTTCAGCAGTCTTCCTGATCCGCTGTATTGCAAGACCTCAGTAGGCAAGCCTCTGTTTGTAATGAATTTCTTCTTTGAGCTGTGTCCCTATGGGTATCCCACTTCAGGTGCGAGTGTGCCCCATGTGCCTTTGAGTGGAGATTTTTGCCAACCGTGTCTTTTCAGCTAGCGAAAATCTCTGATTGAAGGCACATGGGGCCTACATGCACCTGAATTAGTGCCACACAACTTGAAGAACCATGGTTGCTGCACAAGGAGAGAAACCTTTTCTTCAGTGAGTAACCAGGTCAGTTTGTGAATTGTTTTCACCTTGTATGTCTGCGTTCACTTCACTTGTGTTGGCCAACTTGTCAGGTATGTTGTAAGATGTTTGATTCCTTTGTAAGATTTTCCTTAACCTGTGATCACTGCAGATGAGCAAGGTGACTCTTCTTTGGTCGCTATAGTTTTGACTGCTAGTGTCCACCTTGCCAAATTCTCACAAAATATGTTTTTGTAACTGCGGAAGCTCCTTTATTGTAATATTTTGCACTCTACAATATGATTGTATTTCTCAGTCTTGTTCTTAGAATTATGCCTTAGTCATCTTCATTTTTGTCACATATCTGGCAACAAAGTATTTTTATGAGTTCACTTTTCACATTGCAGCGGTGTAGCTCTGTAGTTGAGTAGTACTAGATATGGATCTCTTCTTGTATCCATGCTTTTTTGAATAAGATCTCTACTATAGATACTCCATATCCAGCTAATCCATTAGCTTTGAAGATATCTGGATTAGATCAGGGGTCTCCAAACTTTATGAGACAAGGGCCATATTAGATTTTTGAAGGGGCTTTGCGGGCCAAAGCGACTGTGAAAAAATTCAATATATGCAAATATATGCAAAATCCCCCCTTTGCTCCTCTGGCTGCTGCCATGGGGGCATTCACCCGTTCGCACATGGGGCCACTGGCAGCAGCTTGTGGGGAGAGGGGAGGGGCAGCAGAGGCTTCTCCATGTGCCTGCTTGACATGCCTGCTCAGCTGGAGGGCCGAACAAATCGAAGCCACGGGCTGGATCCGGCCCTGGGCCATAGTTTGGAGACCCCTAGTTTAGATCATGATCATGTCTTCCCAGGTTGAACATGTCAATTCTGACTTTGTCCCATGGGATTGCAAATGATTTATGGGGTATAATTCATTTGTTCTGTTCTGAACCTCTGTATTTCTGACACATTCCACACCTTCTCACCACTTCTTCAATGTCACTATTCATCTATAGCCAGAACACAACTTCCCTAGCTCTCCTCCTTGATTAGGTCATTCCCAGGTACCCGTTCTGTATTTGTTCTAATATTTTCCTTCTTATTTCTGTGGGAACCATGATCTGTGTCCATCTCGGGAGCATCTTGGCTCACTGAGAGCTCATTTTATAGTGGGAGCAGGCAGGTAGGAAGTGTTCCCCCCTGTGGTGGGACAGACCAGCCCTACACTGGGACAGATAGGGTTAACCCTTTACTCTTAGCAGAGGAAGCCACGCCCCGGAAGCTCTACTGGGCATGCTCGAGCTGTCAGAGCAGTATAAAAACCTGCCACACAGCTCACTCTGGGCTGGCGGCTGAAGAGGAAGGTCACTCTGCAGCAGCTCCAACCCTGGACCAGTTACAGCCCTTAGCAGGGAGAATTGAACAGCCCAGATTGTGGAGCAGACGCCCACGGCGAGTGCAACCCCAGCAAGCAACGGAGACTGCTGAGGAGCCCAGAGACAGTAGAGCTACCGGGAATATGCAGACAGGAGAACTGGTGGGAAGTGACCCAGGAAAGGTAAGGGAGTGGTACCTCCCACCACTGTGAGGTCAGCGTCTTGCGGTCAGGATTTCCCGCTGACCCCGGGATGGACCACTCGTCCATGACAGAGCCCTGGGTCGGAGCCCAGTGAAGGTGGGAGGGCCCAGGCTCCCCCACCGGGGGTTACAATCCTTCCCCCGTTTTTGCGACATAGTACTACAACTCAACTCCTACCCCAGGCATTATAGAGACTCTGGCCATTCGGCCACACTGCTATAGAGACTCTGCACTTAAGACTCTGGCCATCGGGCCACACTGCTATAGAGTGGGTGCTTAGAGACTCTGGCCGTTAGGCCAACCTGCCATAGAGGCATAGGTTAAAGGGGTTTTGGCCACGCTTTCCCATAAGGGGACAGGGTTACAAGGATGCTGGCCATCAGGCCCCAGAGAACTGATCCCCAAAAGGGTAGTAGGATAGTCGGAGGTGTAGAGGAGGTGGGGATCCCTTGTCCCCCTGACCCTACAGGGGCCCGACGAGGTACAATCCCCGCCACACCCCACTTTACTTATTACATATTTCACTGATTGCAATATATAATGTTTAGATGTTTGTCTCCAGTTCATCCCATATGCCTAGAGATGCAGCACATTACACTTTTATTGTGTTCACATTTATGTTTATTGCTTTGTTCCAGATCATAAGGCTGTGTATTGTCATCTGGAGCAGATGTTCTGAACAGTCTCTCTCTGTGATGGGGTCCCTGAGGTGTGACCTGGACTGTGGGACCTCTAAGCCCTCCAAATCCACCACCTGGGCTGCCTCTCTCACTGTGGTGCTGATGTCAAGCTACAAACCTCTGATAGGCACTTCACTTATGCAGACATCCACAGGCAGGAGGACAGTCAACTGTTACATGATCTCCCAGCCGTTCATGAATCATGAATAGTGAGGCTCCAGCCAACTTCCCCCAGCTTTCCAGCCTTGCACCCCAGAACTGTACCATCTTGCACCTGTCAGAAGTCTGGCCTATGTTAGTTCATTATCCAGTTCGCCCATCCCTCAAAGGGGAGAGGACACATACTAGCCTTTGTAAACTGAACTGAGATTTCCCAAGCACTTCAGCCAAAACACCCTGTTTTAGGTAAAATATAAAACAGATTTTTTTTAACTACAGAGAGATTTTAAGTGATTGTAAGTAGCAGGTATAGAGATCAGATTTGGTTAGTTAAGAAACAAAAATAAATTTTCAGTCTAAGTTTTACAAACTAAGCAGGCTTTAAATCAAGCAGTGTCTCACCCTGACAGACAGTACAAGCAGGTTACAGATCCTCAATACATAGGCTGTGACTCTTTTTTTTCATCCTGGAACCACACTTCCCAGTTCAAAGTCTTTGTCCCCGAGACATTGCTCTAGTTATTGAGTTTGGAGGGGAAAGGCCAAGTGATGTCACTTCCCCACTTTTATAGTTTCTTCCAGCTTTCTGGAAAGATCTTTGCTTTGATGTGGGGATCAGGCAGTTTCCATTGGTCAAGCAGCCTCCATTGTATATAGTCTCTGTGGTAATGGATTCTTTCCTTGATGTGTGTTGATGAGCCCTTAATTCTGTCATTCTATCCATTGCTACTCCATTGTTGTATCTGAAAGGCTGGTTGTGGGTGTTCCCAACCTCACAACATATTTCAGTGACACATACAGCAATATTGCATAACCTCATATATGAAGATTGCACATCCAGTCCAATAGGATATTAATTTTTAGCAGATCAAGACTTTAAAATGATACATCACAAGGTATGTTTTGTACAAAACATCATCATATCACCCTGGTGAATATGGGTGGGTCAGGGTGCTACTCTGAGGTGCAGACTGTCAGTACTATGTGATGTCCAGATTGGAACTGCAGTGTCCCATCACTTTTCATTTTCAAGATTAAACATGCCCAGTTTGTTTAACAATTCCTCATGTCAGGTTTTCTAAATATTTAGAATTTTTGTTGCTCTCCTCTGAGCTTTCTCTAATTTATCTACATCTTGCCTAAAATGCAGCATCCAGGCCCAGAACAAGACACAATATTCCAAGTGAGGCTTCCCCAGTGCTGAGTAGAGTGGGACAACTACCTCATGTGTATTATATCACACTCCTGTTAATACATTCCAAAATATTAGCCTTTTTTTTTATTGCAATTAAATGAAAATGTTGACTCGTGTTCAATTTGTGATCCACTATAACTTCCAGTTACAGTGATGCATGTTTACAGGCCAGGGAAAGAACCTCCTTTTATTGCCTTTTATGTCCCTTGATAGGTGTAACTCATTTTGTGCCTTAGCCTTTCTGATTTTGTCCCAACATGCTTGTGCTATTTTGTACTCGTTCTTAGCAATTGTTCATGTTTCCACTTTTTGTACACTTCCTTTTTGATTATCAGGTAATTAAAGATCTCCTGATGTAGCCATATTGGCCTCTTATGATTCTTCATCTTTGTACTTTGTAAAGGGATAGATTACACCTTTGTCTTGTTGAGAAGTTGCCAGCTCTCCTGAATTCCTCTATATCTTAGATTTTCTTCTATGGGACCTTACCTATCAGTTTTCTGAGCTTGTTAAAATATGAGGGGTTTTTGTAGTATATAGTCCTCATTCTGATGCTTTCACTCTTTCCTTTCCATATTTCATGAGATCTATAATATCATGATCACTTTCACCCAAATTGCCTTAAACTTTCAGATTTGCAACCAATTCCTCCTCCTTGGTCACAAGCAAGTTTAAAATGGCTGTCCCTCTGGTTACTTCCTCCACTTTCTGGAACAAAAAAGTTGTCCCCAACATATTTCAAAGAACTTACCGGACATTTTATGTTTTGGCATGTTCCTTTCCCAATTGATGTTTGGGTAGTTAGAGTCCTCCATTATTATTAGGTCTTGTGTCTTGGATATTTCTGTTACTTATTCTAGAAATACCTTATCTACCTCCTTCGGATTTGGTGGTGACACTTACTAAGACATTGCCCCTCTTCCCCCCTCCCCCATCCTTTTATCTTCACCCAGAGACTTTCAACTGCTCAAGCTCTAAGCTCCTTCTGGACTTCAAAACAAGTGTATATATTCCTGATGTATAATGTAACACACCTTCCCTCTTTCCTTGCCTATCCTTCCTGAACAGGCTATTTCCTTTTTTACCAATATTCCAGTCATGATATATAATGTACTAAAACTTCATGTTCTTCCTGGCATTTATATAAACCTCTAAGATGATCAAATTCCCCCAATGTTATCCCTCTTTTTGCACCTATGACCCTATTGTAATTTTCCATTTCTCTCTCCCAACTTTTAGTCCTCTGTTAAGGTCCCTTTTTCTGTATCCTAACTGTAGGCTTTTGTCATCTACCCCCTTTGAACCTAATTTAAAGTCCTCCTCACCAGGTTGGCAGGTTGGTTTGCTCTTCCTCTTCTTGGTTAGGTGAACCTCATTTCTTCCGAGCAGTTCTCCTTCCAATGGTCAAGGAAGCCAAAGCTCTACCATCTACACCATTTGTATAGTCATGCATTCATTTCCAGAATGTGTGTCCCCCTACCTGGGCTCTTGCCATCAATCAGCAAAATTCTCTGAGGTAACATTCTCTCCCAATAATCAGAGGGGTAGCCGTGTTAGTCTGGAATTGCAGAAGTGACAAAGAGTCCTGTGGCACCTTAAAGGCTAACTAAAGTATTAGAGCATATGCTTTCGTGAGCTAATACCCACTTCGTCAGATGCAAGTGGGTATTAGCATCCCACTTCGTCGGATGCTAATACCCACTTCGTCGTCCACTTGCATCCGATGAAATGGGTATTAGCCCATGAAAGCTTATGCTCTAATACTTTAGTTAGTCTTTAAGGTGCCACAGGACTCTTTGTCCATTCTCTCCCAAGTATGTTATTTCTTTTGACATTTGGCCTTATTCTGTTCAAGGTTATTAGCTCTCACAATTTCCAGAACTCCCTCCAGTCGTTCAGTGCTCAATGGGAGTGCTGCCCCAAATCATTATGCCATCTATGTACACTATTGCACCTGCTAGATCCTCTGGCATTGACTGATTGTATGATGAAATACTTCTGGAGCCAAACATATTCTGAAAGGCAGTCTTAGGGAGCTGTATCTGCCAAATGTTGTGTTGAAAGTACAGATTTTGGAGCTCCATGTCCAAGTGGATCTACCAAAATGCTGCCGAGGCATCTAATTTTATAAACAATTTGGTTCCTGCCATATCAATAATAGTTGACTTATTGTGGGCAAGTAGCAATGTCCTCTTATATTTTTGTTCATCTGCTTAGGTCCAAACACAACTATAAAGCCTCTCCTTTTTTACTCTTGGTTTATTGATGAGTAATTGTAATATTCTTCTATTCTCCAAGTGATAACACTCTTCTCCTGGCCTCATCTTTAAGGCTTGTGGAATTTTTCACAGATCCTACAATTAGGAGAAGATGCATCTTGTATGTTACTGGGAGACAACCATTCCATGTGAATACATCTTCATATGATGCTATTAATACTTTCATATCTGGTTCTAAGTTGTGTCTCTGTGGTATATTATGAGGTGAGACCAAGCACCTCACATGTGTGTAGGCCCCAAACTGACTGCAAATTTACAATAAAGAGTATGTGCAATTGCTTTGAAGAAAACTAGAAATGTTTTTCAAGAAGATATTTAAAATGCAAAATTTGCAGCTCATTGTCTAGGTTAAATTATGTAATGGCCTTCTTTGGGTATACATTTTCATTTGCTTGTTGCCCATGAAGGACCTTACTTCATGGTGCCTTGCATGCACAGGTCTCTGTTGACTCCTCGATGTGATTAGAATCATGGTGCTGTGTAATCAGACAAAGATGATAAGGAATAAAAAGGGCACAGTACTAATAATGGGGCGGGGAATCCATTCTGAACACTCATGCACTGTAGTGGTTAGCTATGATTTCTCTTGTTAACAAATATTCTTGCTGAGGGGAAACTTTTTTCAATGTATTTAAACTATATTAAATTATTGCAAGCAAGACTTACTTATTGTGAACTTCAAACAAAATCATCAGTGCTTGTGAAAAGGCGTTTAAAGAAATCCAAGTACACTTTAAAGGACTCTGGAAAATGACTGGAACAAATGTGTGTGCAGTTTGAATTTTTCAAGGCTCTTGATATGTGCTGCTGGTGGTGATTTCCAGCACTAAAGGAACTTGTGCAATTCTGTCTAGCACAGTGTAAATCAAGCAATTAGTGTGACTAATTTTGTAACATTTCAATTTCATCTAATCTGAGTGGATATTTTTCCAATGTTCTGAGTGCTCAGATCCATGAATGGGAATGATAGGGAATAAAACCAAGGACCCAGTAATGCAGTTGTATCTGTATAGGGGAACATCTGTGTATATATAACCCCATTTCAATGGGGCTTTGTGTGGCTTCTCATGTTTGCCATTATGGACCCAATTTTAGGACTGGGGCTGTATTTTGATAGACAATAAGATGGAGAGTTCCATGATCCCAGAATGAATTTTCATTGCATATGAGGTATAATGAGAGTATTATCTTTTAAGTATGTAATACTTAAGTTTTTTTGGTGGGGAAATTCATTATTTGAAAATGAATTTTGTCACTGAAACATGTATGCAAACTTTGGTTTTTAGCAGATTTTTCCACTTAAAAATTCTGACTTTCAATCAGATGTACTTTACCAAGTTAAAATACTGCCACTATAATCAATACTTGAATTTCTTGGATGACTGAAGATGCTTGACTTTCACCTTCTTGTACCTAGATACTCATGAGATATATGGATATCTGGCCTAGTTACATGTCTCCTTGTTGTCTCTGTGGAATGGGAGTGATGAAGAGAGTAGACCCGAGGGCTGAGTGTGAATGGAAATGCTGCTGTGAGCTGGGATGCTAGTAACGTAGTGGGAGTAGGTTTGCCGTGGGAGATTAAATCTGTTTGTGACCTTTGAAACATACTGAATTTAATTAACCAGAAATGTTCTATACCTACAAATTGTGCAACTGATCTATGATAAACATCATTATCTTCCTATTACCACCTCCACCCTCATTCCTTTGCATTGTTTCACTTATCTTAGTTTTCCCTGAAATTTAAGATTGACATTTCCTTTTCGTATGGTCAAGATTTTCAGAAATGCCCTGTGATTTTTGCCTGCCCAGATTGTTGGTTGCACAGTTAGAAACACCTTAAAGGGAGTCTGCTTCTCACTGCCCCCAGGAAGATGGGTGCGCTGCAGTTTCTGAAAATAGAATCCTTTCAAAGTGTCTCAAATAGGGCAGAGCAGAAAACAAAAATTCCATTTCACACAACTTCAAGGTTTCAAAATTGTTATTGTTCCAATGTGGATAAACCAGATCTTTAGTGTGTGTGTGTGTGAGAGAGAGAGAGAGAGAGAGAGAGACAGAGAGGGGGGGAACAGGCAATGAAACTACCCCCAGAATAGTCAATAGCCTGGTAGTTAGGGCATTTGCCAGGCATTAGTATAGACAGGCCAATTCCCTATGTTACCTGATTCAGAGTATTCCTGCTCTAAAACATGGGGGCACTAGAGCAATGGTCATATGAATTCTTTTTTAATGGGGGCAAAACAATGTATCTTTCCCTAATCTTGTTGTGAGAAATGGTGGGGCTGTGATAGCTAAGGCTTTACAAAACAAACAATTCAGCCTTGGGCAGACAATCAGCATGGGAAATTTCAGCCGAATGTTAAAATTTGGCAAAATTATAATTAAATGAAAACAAGGTCTAATAATGGAAAGTGTTTGTGCTGCCTTATGATGATCATATAATCAAAAAAGTTGTTGCTAATTAAAAAGTAGTTTGATGACATGTTTATCTAAAAAGAGACAGGACTGCCAGAAATCCCTTGTACTCTGGAAGAAGAGAGACTTTGTCCCCGTTCTTGCGTTTTTCAATGTGAAAGTACTATATTGGAGAGAGTTTCTTGAGGACAATAAAAAATTTCTGAAGTGAAGAGCAATATATATTGTCATTTGTGGGAGCTTAAATCTCAGCATTGGAGGCTATCTTGCACACGGGAAAACTCCCAAAATCTATTAAATGTATGCAGCCTCTGGGGGAAAAAAATAAAGGAATAATTGCACTAGAGAGCAAATTATTTACCTTCTTTTGAAGGCTCTTATTTAGAGCAACTTCAGTTGCTGAGCTAAATGCACTTGATGTAGATAGTCATATGTCTGAGTAACAAGTGTGCTGTCTGAAAAACTTGAATGAGAATTGACTGCAGAGCAGGAAGTGAGGACTCTAATGATGAAGTGACATTTGGAAGTGAAAAGCTCAGGTCTGAGAGGCAGGAGATGAGGATTTCTGAGAGCAACCCCCTGCGTAACCGTGGGCAAGTCCCCAAACTTCTTTATGACTCTTTTTTCTCTCATCTTTTAAATGGGATGATGGTTCTTAATTAAAAGGAGTGTTTATGATTGTTTGTGGATGGAAAGTGGTATACTAATGCGATCTATAATAAATCAGAAATAAAATGACAGTCCTTTACTACACTGTTTCCCCTCCACTCTTCCTTGTACTTATACTGTAAGCACTTTAAAGCAAAGACCAGCCTGGAGTCTGTAATTGTACAGTGTGTAGCACAGAGGGGCTTGGATCTCATCTGAGGCCTTTAGGTGCTACAGTAATATGAATTCATATCCTAACACTGTGAGGAACTCTACTGCATTGCTTTCACCCACAGATAGGCCACAAAATGGTATTAGTGGGTGGGAAAGGTAGAAATAGTTTCTGCTTGAGTAAATTAATTAAATAGAGGACATGAAGGAGAAGGATGTTCCTCTTGTGAAAGGTTTGCTGTTTGTCTCCCAGCAGCAACTGAAGTGATGCTAGTTTAAAACTTACTCCAGAAGGAATCATGGCAAAATATAGGTAGGGCCAGATCTTCCACAGGTGTAAAGTAATGTCTGATCCAGTGCAGTCAATGGAACACCACAGCTAGACAGCAACAGGAGATCTGACTCATTAAATTCACATAGGTAAAGTAAGAGAGAGGCATCACTTCATTATTCAGTTTGGTGTCTGCCTAAGCATAGCGCATTCTGTGTCTGAAAGGGATAATTACCAAAACTGTTGCTATAGGCAAAACTTGGTATTGTCAATAAATTAAACTGCTACAGCTCAGACGGACTGGGAGCAGATACAAAGCATAAGTAGTCATTTTGCTTTCTAACGATAACCACTCTTTAAAGATAGTAAAGGGGAAAAGTGATATATGTCTCGACTATTCGATTAATTGGGTAACATGCACAGCTAGTGTGAACAGAAGTATATCAATGGCATGGTGCCCACTCCTCGGAGCAGTGCATTTGGGCCCTATTCTCTATTGCTGACACTGTTCCAATCTTTCCTGCTCCAGTTCCCATTATGATGCTAAGAATGAAGGTGTTCTTCCTCAGAAACACAGACCACAATGCTTTCCATCAAGGGGCAGATCGATTGTGAACGCTTTCAAGAGCTCAAAATGTTGGTCTCATTAATTCCCAGGCAAGGCCAAAAAAAATGAAAATGGGCTGATCTATCAGCAGCTCACCAGATGAATTTTATTGTCTAGTAATTAGTTGCTATCCCTCGGTTGCATTTGTCTGATTGAAATTGTCCACATAAGAAAGATGTATAACTGAATGCAAATACTCACATGAAAACTTAATCAAACTTGTATCATGGGGTTAAATGTGTTTAGCTGACTGAATACTCATTAACTTGAATTTTGCACCACTTTTATCCACACCACTGCTCCCCCCTACATGGGCTCTTTGTCACTAGAAACCATCTTAAAGCTGAAGCACATATATTCCTGAATATGTACTAATAAAAACCCAAGCTTCCTAGCAGAATGCATGTAGATGGGAATTTAAACTAAGAACATTGACATGAATGGATTTGTGGAATCACTGATTTAATTTTTTTGTAATTTAAACTAAGTCACAAGAAACTGACTTTTGGCACATATAAACCACTTCAGAATAACAGCGGCATCAGTATCATCATTTATATTACAGCAATGCTTAGGTGGCTCCAGCTGCAATTAGGACCCGTTGTACTAGGCACTCTTCAGAGACATAGTAAAGAGATCACCTCTGTCCTGAAGAGTTTACAAATAAATAGACCGGAGGTAGAAGGGGAACCAGAAAAAGCACACAGAGGTGAAGTAACTGCTGTGTGATCTTAAGCAAAACCAATCAGAGTCAAGGATAGAAACCAGGTCTCTCAGTACCATTCTCATTAGATCACACTGCTTCTTCTTCCTAGTTTCTTGCACATCTTTTGTATATAGCCCATTACTAATGATTATTATGTACATTGCTGTAACACACAAAATGAGCTAGATGCATTACAGATACTTATAAAAACAGAGATCTTATCCCCAAAGGTTACAGACAGAGGGTAGGGGAAAGGGATGAAACACACATAAGCAAAAGCTTATTAGTTTTGTGTCTTATTCTTTTGAATCTAATCAGATTTTTTTAAAATAAATAAATAAAAATAAATTGTTCCCAGCCTTTCCTCTACCCAGCTATTAGTAGCTAATGAGCTAACTTTCCCACTCATTAGTTAGTCTGTTTTGCTGAAAATTCCTCTCATCCTTCTAAATTGGGGGAGAGAAAATCACAGCCCTCTCTATTAAATTAAACAGAACATTCCCATCCGGTTTGAGACATGAAGATGGTGATTCCTAACTCTGTGGTCAAAGAGTTAAATTCTGTGGTCTTTAATCACTCAGCGTTCAAATTGACATCAACAGAAATTTTGCTCAGCTGAGACTTTAGTTGCTGAGTTATCCTAGGATCTCCTATTGAAGAGTGAAAGGAAACCACCTCCCCAGAAGCCTAATTTGGGGATAGTTATTTAATTGTTTATATGCCTTTTTACATGCTTCCTCCTACTCTTGCCTGGTAGCTGCACAGGCCCATTCTCCCCTCTCCATATCTGCTGCTTAGAACCCACTTTATTTCCCTGGTCTCCCATCTCAGATAGACTAAGATGCTATCTTCTCATCCTTCATCCATCTGAGGTGGTGTGATGTGCCCAGCCACTTCTGGATTATAAACTTCAGGATGCAGGAAATTGTCTAAACTGGGTGTTTTCTAAAGCACTCTGTATACCTGGGGACTATATAGATAATAATACATCTTCAATGCACTGTGCAAAAACATTAACTGATCATCCAAGGTAGTAGGGTATTATCATCCTTATCTAACTGCTGAAGAAACTGAGGCAGAGATGGGATAAGCAGCTTATCCAAAACCACCCAGGTCATTGGTAGAGCCATGGACAGAATTCAGAAGTCCCTGGTTCCTAGACCACTAGAAAAGTGTTGGATAAAAAGGAAATTGTAAGAGTAATCTGACTGCAGTAATGCTCATTATTTAATATATGTTTTAATTAGTATATACAGGATGAGAAAGTACGTCTGAGTCACTTTGGAGGCTAGTATGTTATTGACCCACTTATGTAAAGAAGCAACATTTTCACTATGGACTGAATGCAACTCGAATAAGAGGCAGCACAGAACTGCACTGCCAAGGAGGGCAGAAATCAGACCGTGGCTCAGTCACAACGTGGTTCTTCTTTGTGCCTTGCTCTGGTGGGGGAAGTAATTGAGCTACCAAAAGGGCAAGCTCAGAGTGGCTTTCCTCTCTGCTTTGACTCCACTCTGTGGCCTGGTGCATGGGGTAGGGGTGAAGTCAAAGCTCCACCTATCTGCACAAGATGAGATGGTGGTGACTGGTGATTGCTCACCCCCCAACAGTGATGCAGGTAACCCACACAGCTGTGCTGTAGAGCACACAACTGAGCCCTGTGAAAGTCAGATCTTTGGTTACTCGGTAGAATATGGTAGGAATCATACTCACAGCTGGGGAAAACAAGTGGAAGGCAAGCTTTTGCATGGCTTAAGCTTGGATAAAATACTGAAACCAAGCATGAGCAAGACGTAGCTTGAGGGTCCTTCCTAGCAAGAGTTGTGTGGAATTCGGCAATTTGTTCAGGTTCCAACAAACTCTAACTTTTAAAGCACAAAACTGTTAATGGCAGAAACCAAGTATGTGATGCTTCCCGGGTGCATCTCAGCAGGCCTGGCTCCTTCTGTACAGGTTAGTGATGGGCACAAACCAACCTCTGAGTCCTCTGAGAGTCCCACTGGAATGATCAGGTCCATGCCACTGTACACACAGAGAGCTCTCAGATTTGTTGCTCCCAAAGGAATAGTACACCCCAGCTTCCAAGATTGAACTCAGTATCACTGCTCTGTTTAACACATAGCACTTGAGAGAGAGAGAGAGCAGAAACAAGAATAAGTTTATTATCAAAGGACAGAGATTTAAGTAATGGAAAGTAAGAACACTGGAAATACATGGTTACGTATAAAACAAAATCACAAATGCTTACTAAAACCTAAACTTAACCCACAAGGGTTTCCCTTTGTTTCTTACAAGATAGCTTACCCTATCCTTTTCCCCAGTTTGGCTGTGTTTTCAACCAGTTTGGCTGTGATTCCTTCTCGTAAGAACAAGCCTGCTGGCTGCTTGTCCTCATAGACTGAACAAATAACTGGGGGTTCATCTGCACCGCAGGTATAGTTTCAAAAGTTCATTGTCTTACTCTGAAACAAGATAACCCTTCCTGTTTTTCTTCTTCCTGCAGTCCCCACAGACTATTAATTTAGCAATTTGCTCAGAAGGTAATTGGATATTTATTGCGAACCATATAATACTCAATTTGCACATTGCCAGCAAGAGTGAGATAAGCATCTCTACCATCCTGCATGGCAGGAGCATGTGGATTACCTTTAACTCGCAGACCTAGAGAATGTAAGTACACTGTGCAATGACCATAGTGATACAGGCTTTAAATAGAGAATTTAAAGGGCATTTTTGAGGGGAGTAATATCTAGATTCCAGACCAGGTGTTCCCTGTAACCCATATCTACCCCTCTGCCATCTGCTAGTTACTATCAAGATGTTCTTGGATTACTATAAAATTTGGTTTTCCTGTTTTCCACCCCAAAGCAGCATATTAGCCCAGGATCTGTTCAAGACTTGGGCTGTGCTCACTAGATGCTTCAAAAAACTGAGCCATGGTATGAGTTTGTAATGAAATTGAAAACTCAATTTTTCTGCAGCCCAAACAACCAAGAAAATGTTCTAAAAAGTGGGCAAATCTTAAAATGTCTCTGTGAGACTTTCTTAAATGAGCAAAGATTGGTCTCAAAATGCCTCTCCTCCCTTTTCATTGAGGCACCTGTCATAAATACCATAACTTCTTGACTTAAGAATTGCAGCTTTGTGAACAATCATTTTGCTCACGTCACCAGGAAAATGTATTCCATGTGGAATGTGTATAATGTGCTTCCAGAAGTGTAAGTAGTATAAAGCTGCTATATTTTTTTATGAAAAATAACTAAACTACTGCTTTTAAACACATTAAAGGTAGATTTGTTGCATTATGCGATAGTTCCTGAAAACTGTAACACGATGGAGGAGAGAATAAATGCCTATATCATCCTCTCTATTTATTATTATTCATGTGGTGCTAATACATTCTTACTGTTGTCTCTTCCTTCATGTTGATTCAAGATTTGGGGACATGGCATTAGAGAGTTGGTGTCTCATTTTCCCCCAAGATTAAGAAAAAGATATTTTTCCAGAGTCAAGGGAAACTCTCTAATCCCTTAAAAATTCGGTTTTGACGTGTGAGATTATTTTTATTGCAAAGAACTTTTTATCAATGCATGGAAGCACTCAGATTTCCTGTCCCCACTATATATGTCAATGTAGTTTAAACAAGAAAAACTATCAAGCCCAACTCCAAGGAAATCCAGGATGTATATGGTTTTTCTTTTCCATAACTAAAACTCTGAAATCCTGGGCAAGGAAATACTTTCTGTCAAAAGATGGTGGCTCAGATCCTTGACTGCACCTGTGGGCTGCATGACAGAACTCAGTAGGGAGAATCCAGAGGTGGCTTCAAACCATTTTTGTCCTTTTTTGTTTCTGGGTCAGTTATACACAAGGTTAGTCCTCAGAGTAAATCAAAGCAGCCTAATTTTGCTGCTTATTGTACTGGATGCCAGTGGCCTCAGTGGTTTTGGATCATTGTGACACATGGCTGTCTTGGCCTTGACCCTTTTTTCTTATGCCAGTAACTGGAGAGGATGAAGAGGAATCACACTAGTGCTATGCCGTCAGAGGATACTCCTTTGCTTTTGGCTTGACACACCAGGGTAAAGGCTGCTTTGTACTAGTTGTGTCCAAAAGGGTGCTAACCACGGCCAATTATCTGGCTCATCATAGTATTTGGAGGACATGATGAAAGGAGACATTTATAGTTTCTTTTCTTCACTTTTTGGACACTTGATGGAACAGTATCCTATTAGATATTTCACTGAGTTAATTGGCATCTCTCTTACACCACCCCCCTCAATGAAAGCAAAGCTTTTGATTTTCATCAGGACAGCCCTTATAAAACTTTCATGCTATTAAGTTCAATGTTTGATAATTTGTTTTTTGTCATGTACACAGGTGTTGTGGAGGCCTTCAAAAGATGCTTGCACTTTATTTTTCATGAAACATTTAGAAAGAAAACTTATTTTGTTTGAAACTTTTCCTTTTTTTCTATTTTGACAAAAATATTTATTTGAAGTGAGATTTTTTCAAAATGAATGCTTTCATCTTGACAGATTTCTGATTCCTTCCCCCCTTCTCCCCCCGCCCGCTCATCCCCCCACCCCACATTTTCTCTCTCTCATATACTTTTTTCCAGGGGGGAACTGGGGAGAAAAATGGGAGTTATGGGGAGTAAAAAACTATGTTGAAGATCCACCTACGATTTCATTCTGGAATCAACATTATTTTTTAGACTTGCCTAAAATGAGTGTAGATATCTACAGCAAAAGTATTATTACTCATGTGAAAAAAAACATGCAGAGAACTCTCTTCTGTCTAATTAAAAAGGAGCTAAAATTTTGGTGGTGGTTATATTATCTGGTGATGGGCTGTACTTGGCCTTTGTGGCGCTCTACCGGAGGCCCTGTGGTCCTACTACACACTGCCCCAGGAAATAGTGAAGTGACAGACAAGGAACAGGGAAGGTGGGTCCTCCAGTCCTGCCTGGAGAGGAGTCATGGAAACAGCCAATCAGAGCTCAGCAGGTTCAGATAAAAGTTGCTGCAGGGCCATAGCAACTCAGTTCCTGGTTGGGAACAGAAGGACAAGGAAAGGTGCTGCTTTCTGGCAATAGATCAATCTGGGTTTGCAGGGAAAAAGGTCCTAAGGAACTTAACCCTGAAGTGAGGATGAAGCTCCAAGGGACCTGTAGGAAGAGGTGAAGGGAAGAAGGAGTATTGAACTGAAATTGAACTGTTTATGGTGTGCCTGGGTTGAAACCCAGAGTAGTGAGCAGGCCTGGGTTCCCCTACCAGCCACAGTAGCATAAACCTCGAAAAGTGGATGGCTTATTTGAGAGCCCAAACCAAAGGCTGAATTTAATGGTCCAAAAGCTGGGACTGAAGACTCTACTGAGTGCAAATGGGCTGATTTACTGGACTTTTTACCAGCCCAGAAAGAGTGCATTTGGACTGTGATTTGTCCAGAGGGCCAAGCCACTGAAGACCCACCAAGGTCAGCCAGCAGCCTTCAGGGGGTGCCAGAGCTGAGAAAAGAAGTGTGGTACTACACTTCACCACTAGGAGGTGTTCCCATTACAGACACCCACATCCCCAATAAATAAATCTAGGAAATGCATTCCAGCACTCTGCAGAATCTGACACAAGTGGGGATAATACTTTGTGGGCTTGATTTTCATTTACATTGAGGCCATTTTACACTGCTCTGGAAGGACCAAGAAACCTTATAAGTGGGAATAAATAAAACCCACTGTTGGATTCAGGGTTGTATGTATATAAGAAATCATGTGGGTTTCGTGTGGGTTCAGGTGTAAATTACACTTGCACTTTAAGGCCCCTTTACACTGCCAGAGTTCTGGTAGGGGACTACTTCTACTGCCCCTAGCATCGTGGAATCCTGATCCATGACAGAGACTCCTAGATCTTGTACTGCAATGTAAATAAGAGGCATAAGTGTACCTGAGAAACAGGATTTATGAACTTATCGGCAAAAGTGTTTGAGCATTTGACCATTAAATCCTAACATTCCGTATATTTCTAGTTTTCTTAATTTGATCCCTTCACTCCTTGCGCCACTTCGTGCTTCTCAAATAGGGCCATGAAAAGAGATCATAAGAGCTGAGTAGAGCCGGTTTGGCTTCACTCTATATTCAAAAATATTTGTATCAGATCTGCAAGGTTCCACTCTGTATTTCATAAGCAGCTATATTTTGTAGCCCCTTATCCTTAATTTATAACACCATATGTTTCCCTACTCTTCCTCATTATTGACTTGCTCATTGATATCTTCCATTTCTGCCCCCTCCCATTAACTTCAACATCATCCTGTTTATTAGGTGATGTAGTACTTGTGTGAAATCAGAACTGGTGTTGTCATCTTCCGTGACTAGTGCATCAGTGCCTGGCTCTTCTTGCTTCCGAAGTGGAATGGCTCCTATTACTGATTTAAAGACAACAGTTCTTTAGCCTTTAGAACTAAAATCAGCTTGCTGGAAGGTGCATGATAAATAAGGAAATGTTATTGTTCCAACTACATAAATCTGGACACAGTCTCTTTCTTTCTGAGGAATGCATTTTGCTATTGGCCCTGTTGTGATGATGAATGGAGCCTTCTTCAGGAAAGAGGGCAGCAGGTTTAAAGCAAATAAAAGGAAGTTCTTCTTCACACAGCACACAGTCAACCTGTGGAACTTCTTGCCTGAGGAGGCTGTGAAGGCTAGGATTATAACAAGGTTTAAAAGAGAACTGGATAAATTCATGGAGGTTAAGTCCATTAATGGCTATTAGCCAGGCTGGGTAAGGAATGGTGTCCCTAGCCTCTGTTTGTCAGAGGAGGGTGATGGATGGCAGGAGAGAGATCACTTGATCTTTACCTGTTAGGTTCACTCACTCTGGGGCACCTGGCATTGGCCACTGTCGGTAGACAGGATACTGGGCTAGATGGACCTTTGGTCTGACCCAGTACGGTCTTTCTTATGTTCTTAAGATACTATAATACTCTGTGAGCCATTGTCAACTATGCTTCTAGAAAGACAAAAAGAGGAGACCCAAAGAGGGAACTGAGTGCATTTAAAAAGTCCATTCTTAAAAACAGTATTCAGGTCTGGTGTGGCATCCAACATTTCCAAAACCAATAAGGTTCAACTTTCAAAATCTTCATCAGCAAAGGTTAATGACATTATCCTTTGTAACCAATGACAAGTAAACACACCAAATAAAAATGGATATTTTTAACAATTCTCCCAGAATAGACTCTAAAAAAATACTTCCATGTCAGATTTGTTTATTAAAGTGCCAAAACAATATTCTTTTGCAGTTTGGCTATTCATTTTGTATTTCAACTTCAACAAACTCATACAGAATTGATTAATTCATGTTGTGGTATAAACCTTCCTATCTCCAATGACATTTAAATACCCATACATGACTCCTGGAGCTGCAGTTTTAAGAAAAACCATCAAGTATCACAAGACTTGTGATAACATCAAGTTGGTACTGTTGCTTTTCAAAGGGGGAAATTGAGGCTAGTGGGCAGGAAATGGGAGAGGCAAGTGGATGCTAATTTGGGACAGATGCTGATTAATTTAATCCTCTTCTATCTGCTTCCTGTTCCTGATAGGTGATTTGCGCTTTCAGGCCCTGACAGATGGTGCTCATGCAAGGCAGTAGAAGTTCTGTGCCAGACTCTCCAGTGTGACTTTAAAAGGTACCCAATGAAATGATAAATGACTTTCAAAAGTTGATTTGAAAAAAAACAATTTTGGGTTGTCTGATCTGGAAACAAGAAAACCTGAAATGTTAAAGTTTTGCAAAGGTAGGAGGGTAATTAGAAACACTGAATGAAATGAACAGAGTGATTAAGCTCGTCCAAACATGAAAAAAGATTCACAGGAGTGTTAAACAAGGTATTAGAAGCTGATGGAGTTGGACAATCTGAAAGGTGTTATAAATTTTTGCAAATGTATAGCTGGGGAAATTGCCAGGTTTATAGGGTTGTTGGATATCAGTCTCTCCTGACTTCTTCCTTGGAGCAGGGCAAGGCCTGTGGTCATCAGGCCCCCAGTATCTAAAGTAAGTTCATGCTTTATGTAATGGAGGACCCTAAATTGTACTATAGCTAGTAGATACATTGTAGGGAGTGAATTTATTTAGGAGAACCCTATCACTGCTAAATGACTCACTGTGCTGAAACCAACTGGGAATACTGAGCCAAATTCTGTCATTGGAAGTATAAGCAAGAATTTCATATTAGTGAGAGTTGTGTTTGCTCATTGGAGCAGAATTTGGACCCTTCTCTTCAGAAACAGCTGAAACATGATTAGCTGGAATTCATCTCTAACTCTGTTGCTGCCTTTGAGGGTCACAGCAGGGATCAGTTATGTTTGTTTTCTCTGATGAAGAAATTGTTGGGATCCAATTACTTGATCTGTTCTTTCTAGTAAAAGGCTACATCAGGGGTCAGCAACCTTTCAGAAGTGGTATGCTGAGTCTTAAATTAAAGTGAATAAATGAAATTTTCACATGCCTGACTCTCCAGTGTGAGTTTAACATTTTTAGAAGGTCTCTATAAGTCCTATATATTCTATAACTAAACTATTGTATGTAAAGTAAACAAGGTTTTCAAAATGTTCAAGAAACTTCATTTAAAATTAAAGTAAAATGCTGATCTTACACTGCCAGCCCACTGCCGGCCTGGGGTTCCATTCAGCTAGGTTGGCAGTGGGCTGAGCAGGGCCTGTGGCTGGGACCCCGGCTGGCAAGAGGCTGGCGGCCGGGACCCCAGACCAGCCACAGGCTGAGCAGGGCCAGCAGCTGGGACCCCAACTGACAGGAGCTGACGGCCCAGCCTGCTGCTGGTCTGGGTTCCTGACCCTGCCCTGCCATAGAGTGGGTACTTACCTTCTCCCTAGTTCTAGTCCATTCTCTTTGACTCTCTCTGTACTGAGGGTGCGGGTGCACTGAGCACAGGACTGGGGGTGAAGGAGCAGGTTGGGAGTTGGGGTGTAGGGTCTGGCCAGGAACTAGAATGAGGGAGGGGGTTTGGGGTTGGGGCAGGAGGTTTAGTTGTGGAGCACTTATCTGGGGCAGCTTCCATTTGGTGTGAGGGATGCAGGTGGGAATGTGTGTGAGTGGGTGTAGGAGCTCCTGTTTGGTGCTCACGGTGGGAGTGGGGATGTGTGGGGGTGAAAGAATCAGGGCATGGGGTGTGGGAGGGCTGGGTATGTGTGGGGATGTAGGAGTCAGGATGGGGGCTGGGGATATGTGAAGGGGTGCAGGAGTCAGGGCATGGAGTGGCTGGATATATGTGGGCAGTGCAGGAGTCAAGGCATGGGGTGTGGTTATATAGGGATCCAGGAGTAAGGGCATGGGATGTGGGGGGCTGGGTATGTGTGGGGGTGCAGGACTCAGGATGGGTTCTGGAGGTATGTGAGGGGGTGCAAAAGTCAGGGCATGAGGTGTGGGGGAGCTGGGTATGTGGGGGAGTTCAGGAGTCAGGATATGAGCTGGGTGTGTGTGAGGGGTGCAGGAGTCAAGGCATGGGGTGGGGTGGCTGGGTATGTGTGAGGGGTGCAGGAGTCAAGGCATGGGGTGGGGGGCTGGGTATGTAGGAGGGGTGCAGGAGTCAGGGCTGAAGTGTTTGAGGGGGTTCAGCGGTCCGGGCAGAGGGATGGGGGTGTGGTCTGGGGTCGTGGGGATGCTCCCAGTCGCCTGCTCTGAGCGGCTCACGGCAGAGGGCTGGAGGAGATATGCCCTGATTCCACCCTGCTTCCCCAAGGCTCCTCCTCACCTCCTCCCCAAAGCTGTGAGCATGCTGTGGCTCCTCTTCTCCCCTTCTCCCTCCCTCCTTCCCTCACCTGGGCGATCAGGCCAGGTGAGGAAGGGAGGGAGGGAAGCAGAGGAATGCAGCAGGCTGGGGGAAGAAGCGGGGGAGTGGGGAGCTTGGCTGCCGGCGAGGGGGCAAACTTCCTCCCCCTGTCCCCGTAGGAGAGAGCGGAGGGCGGGGGCGCCATGGTAAATCTGGTACTGCAGGGCAGCAGCAGCGTGACATTAAAAACTGGCTCACGTGCTGTCTTTGGCACGTGTGCCGCAGGTCGCCAACCCCTGGGCTACATGCTTGAGTTATACCAAGGATACAAATAGCCCACTGAGTTGAACTTGTTGAGGCAATAGTTCTGAAACGGCGGGTTTGAGGGTGCTCTAGCCTTCGAAGAAATATCTACAAAAACCTCTGTAATGACCCAAATGAATGCAGTTGTCAAGAGCTCTGTAAGGATGTAAATGTAATAGAATGGTGTTTGGAAAAAGTGTTATGAAATTATGGTTTAATAGATCTGTCTTGTTCCAGTTCTCTTGGTACTATGAGGCCTGTGGGAACATATTTCAAGGAGTAATTGTGCTTAAACTTTATGGTTTATTTTAAAATCTTGTGTCTGATATTTGATTGTCTTTTATATAACTTGAGCGACTTTATTGAGCAATGTTGCTTGTCCCTTTAATGATTAGTCTGTCTTGAAAGTACATTGTTCCAACCTGAGACTGGTTATTCACTTATTGGTTATTCACTTTCTGAACAGTAGTTGTAGTATTGTTTGTATGGTGAGTGGAAGAATGGGAAAATCCCTTCGCTAGTTGGTTTCAAGGAGAACTCTATAATATTTTCATTCAAATTAATTCTCAAGCCCTGGAGTATTAGAATATGACAAAGTCTCATGTATAGGGCTCAGCCAGGTAGAGGCTAAATAGTTTATCTCTGTATTGCCATATTGGAATTCTAGGTTCAGTCCCAGTTCTCAGTCTCATACTCCCTGATCCTGCAGGGACAAATGGGAATAGGTAAACACAATAAGTTTCCCAAGCAGCAGTGCTACTTGAGGAATTTAAAAGTTGCAGATCATTAGATTTTGGCTTTTGTGTATGTGGCTACCTATACATTCTCCTGTGATTCCTCTTCCCCCACCCCCACCCCAAAAAAGCAACAAACCTGAGACCTGAATTTACTGGAATAGGGAGTCAGGACACATTTTTTTCCCCCCATCCCAAATACACATTTCTGAAACTTACATAGGACCTTCTACAGTGGTTCAGCTAATCTGATTTCCTGTCTCTCTCAATAGTCAGTACTAGATACTTTCCTCTGAAACATTAAAATCTTCATAAGGCAATAATTTGTTCATGGAGAGACTTCGTCCTAGATTCTATCAGTTAGCAATTGGCTTATGTCCTGAAGCATGAAGGGTTTTATCCTTTTACAATTTGTTCTGGGCCCCAAATTACCTCCCTATTTGACTAGTGGCATACATCTTGCATAATATTTCCACCTGTTATAAATAATTTTGATAAAAAAAACTGTTCTAGAAGCTGAATTACCTGTAATGAAAAATAAGATTTTAAAAGTTACTGCATTAGTTATAAAATCTAAAATTTTATAACTCCCTCATTAACTGTTCGGTGGCTCTGAGTAAACCACCATTGAACCATGTAGTTATATAGTAACATAGTAAAAAAGCTTACTTAAACTGGGCATGTAAACAACCTGTAATCTACTTTTAGGAGAATCAGGTGAAAAGTGAGAACAGTTAATATGACTAAAGGATGTCACTAAGATGTGCAATGTGCTTGAAAGTGGTGGTGTTATGACCTGGTAG
Source organism: Dermatemys mawii (assembly GCA_007922305.1). NCBI lineage: Eukaryota > Metazoa > Chordata > Testudines > Dermatemydidae > Dermatemys > Dermatemys mawii. The sequence continues at coordinate 546,167 of ML677348.1, forward strand.
AAAGTGAAGAATGAATAGGTTTCTCCAACAGCAATGTGAGTGATATCTCATCACTTCAAGAGAGTGCTTTGTTAGAATTAATAGAAATCTTGCTGCTAACTGGTTATTTAATCACGTCATCATTACTTAATATTAAATCACACAGCCAATACATGGTTAATCCAGCTATATTTTCCCCCTCAGATGATCATATTATTCTCGGGATTGGATCGGGAATAATTAAACTGAAGAGTATTGTGAAATCAGGCTTTCACCTCTTGCTGTGTTTGGCACAAGCAATGTATTTCCAAGTTTCAATGAATTTTCAAAAAAGGAATTATATTTTCTGTTTTTATAAGTTGGTCTTCACAGAGCAATGCCAGTACAACATGCTGGGTGATTTTTCCCCTTGTGGTTTTCAAGTGCATTGTAGGCAGGGTAGATAAATCAACTTTTTTAAAAAAATCAGTTTTTTAATTTAAATGAAATACACTTCTTTTTTAAAATAAACCAGTTTTAAAACTGTATTTGAAATAATGAGAATCTGTGTTAAGGCCTAAGCTTAATATAACTTATTACAGTTTCTTTTTTATTTAAATGATTTTATTAATGAGCCCTCTTCAAATCATGAGTTAAAGGGTGCTGCTTTTTTAATTACATGCAGAATCTAGGGAGAAAACATCTCTAAGTTTAGAGCTCAACGCAAGCTTTCTAAATGTCACAAAGTCATATAATACATTAACTATCTATATTATTATCAGTCTTTACAACGGAGCAAATGCTGGCATTTGCATTTTTTCATTTGTGAGTACTTTCAGTTTCTATTGTGCAGAAAAGTTTTTGCTCTAATTCCTTTTGATTTCACTTTAGCTAGCAGGTGCACAGAGAAAATATATATATTTCATTTGGACTATTTCATTCAGTGCTGCAAAACCAATTTGGAGTTGTAATGCAAAAAATCTTGGTTTTCTCTTTCAATCTCTGAATAAAAACCAGATGCAAAAGAATGAGATCTACAAAATATCAGGTTCTGAAAGACACTGGGCCAGGTAGTCAAAGTATTTGTGCACCTAAAGATGTAGACAGAGATCCAGAATTTTGGAAGTGCCTGAACAGATTAGGTGCTTAACTCTTTTGATTTCAAAGGGAGTTTTCTGGGCAACTAATTTCTAAGGGAATTAGGCACCTAACTTGCTTAGGTGCCTAGAAGGATTTTCAGAAGTGCCTATCTGCATCTTTAACATTTAAATACCTTGGAAAATCTGGCTTATAGTGCCATCCATCAGTTCACTAATTATGATTATTACTTCCTTTTGATTAATAAAGAACTGCTTTAAATCCCAAACATATATTGATAAACTTGTTTTTTCTTCTGTTTCCAGCACATTTAAGGTAATTCGATTTAAGTAATAATTTTTTTTAAATGCTGTGGTATATATTTTAAGTGAATTCCAGTTTTCATCCAAATTCAGCTTTACCCAAATAAAAAATTATAATCTAGTAAGTAAATGTCATTCACTAATTTATAACAAACTGTAAAAATGAAGAATCGCAATAAATGCATATTAATGGATTACATTTGAATGTTAATAGCCTAAATGCATATAGATATAGTGTAAGCTTCTGGCTAGCAAAAACTACCAAATTTGGATGCAAATCTATATATTTTAATGGTTATAACCCATAACTATGAACTTCTCTTTAAAAAATTAATTAAATAGTACAAATGCAAAACAGGGTTAAAATCAGTGATTTAAATCAGTTTCCTGCTTGCTGATTTAAATCATGATTAAAATCAGTTATTTTAATCACTTTGATTTAAATCACTCCACCTGATTGTAAGTAACAGCTTTTTCTAATCAGATATAAATATTGCATTCATCCTAAAGTCTCCTGGTTCTTGCTGGGGAGAAAATCTCTGAGCGAGGCATTAAGCAGGTTTTACAGAGTAATTCAATGTAAGCTTAAAGGCATTTTTAACAATATATCACACTTGAAATAAAGCTCATATGGAACTGGGTGCATAATTTTATTGAAAAATGGATACCTGATTTTCCAGAGCAGTTCCATCGACAATTAAACTTCCTTAAAATGGTCTGATCTTATTTTAATATCTTGAATCCTAACTTTAGTTGTTGTTACTACAATGCCTGTAGAAGGAAAATGTTTTTCACCTGATGGAAAGTGACATTGTCATATGCTATTAAAATATGGTAATATGTATTTCAATATGTTGAAAAATATATAGGCTTGAAATCTCATCTCTAGATTCCCATCATCTATCAAAACTGCATTGCATAGTAATAAGTACATTGTTCTGTGGCATCCTTTAGACTGGTGATCTGCTTAGGACAGACAACAAAGTACAGAACTACAGCGCTCAGCACCCATCATGCCCTGGAATTAGTTTTATGGGATGCTTTATCTGCTGGTTCTACATCACCGTAACATTCAACTGAGATCAACAGACCACCAGGAGGTACTTTGCACAGCCAACAGCACAACATGCATGTTTTTATTTGGTCCACGACAACTATTAAGCTAGTTTTTTAATCAAAAAGTCATCATTTCACCACTATCATTACTCCTGACTTTCCACTAATGTAAGGGAGAGCAGAAGCAGGCACATTTTGCAGTGAATTATATACTGATAGGCTCTTGATCCTATAGGGAAATACTGTAGCCTCAAGTGCTCAGAAACCTCTTTTATACAACCTTGCAAATTACAACCTATTTTATGACAGGTTTAAGATTAGCTGCCGTGTTAGTCTGTATGCGTAAATAAGATGAGGAAGACTTTGTAGTACCTCAGAGACTAACCAGTTTATTTCAGCATAAGCTTTCATGGGCTATAAATAAACTGGTTAGTCTCTAAGGTGCTACACAATCTTCCCCATCTTATTAACCTATTTTATGAAGCAAAAGGGAGTACTGGACAGGATACTGTGGTTAGCTCCTAATTTTTTGAGAGAGATCCTTAGATGCTACTTGGATAGCAGACCTTGGTCATAAGAAGAACAGCACATCCCGGTACTACACAGGAATATTGAATAAAATCTAACATTGTGATGGGGAATCTGGCCCAAAGCAGGACTCCTACCAATTCAACCATGCCAACAGCTGAATTTGCTCTGGAAGGTCAGCAAGGTATTAAAGCATTGAATAGTTTCATTGACTTTAATGTTGTTACTCCTGTGCTTAAACTTAGGTGTTTGCTTAAGTCACTTGGTTAAGTCAGGTGTACGTTCAGGGTTTGTACAAGACAAAGGAATTTACAGATTTAAAGAACTGACCCAGTGTGGTTATGTATTTTTTTATATGGTAGCCTTTGATTATCCTTTCTTTCATTAGCATTTCTGGCAAGTTGTGTATTAAATTTACTTGACTATTCCTGCTTTAACTATATTATGCTTTTATGAACTCTTCACTCCATTAACTGAAGGATGGATTATGTGGAACCAAGAGAGAGAAGAGAACCCCCGACTATCCCTTTCTGTATTTATAAGCAATAGTGAATGGAGAACCATGCTTTGTGTTCATGAAAACATTGCACACTTCCCTGAACTACTCCTGACATGCATAATCCGAATGCAGATCACAGCTTTATGTTCATTAGAGGTGCTATAAAGTAGCAGTAAGTACTGAAATTTATAACCAACAGAATTTGCTATAAATGATGTGTGCTTTATCGTCTGTTAATGCATAGTTGCCGTAGTAAACTTTGCAGTCTTGTCATTTTATAACTTTTCATCATACATATTAGAGCAGCATGTTCACACTGGCATAGTTAAGGATGAGTTGCAGTTTCCATTATAAACCTCTGTTTTCAGCCATAAAAAGTCACTCGGTGCTGCAACTTGGCACATAAGTTTTAGCTCAGTGTTGGTTTTTCTCTTAAACAGCCAGATTGGCTAATTTCAAATAATTTATACAGTAGAGTCTCGATTATCCAGGACTGGGTTAACCAGAAAGTGGATTAACCAGGATGTCAAAAAAAAAAAATACACGTAACTCGCAGGGGCGGTTCTGGCTTTGCTGCCGCCCCAAGCACACACACAACCCCCCCCCACCAGGGCACAGGGCAGCCAGTGAACCAACATCCCTTCCGCCCAGCGCAGGGTAGCTGGTGAACCAACCCCTCCTCCCCATATTTCCTATGGATGGTGATTATCTAGGATTTTATTAACCAGGATTAATTTTTTCCCTATCATCCTGGATAATCGAGAGTCTACTGTATATGAATACAAAAAAGTTCTCTCTTTGTTTTTCAGATTAATTTTTGATTGTACATAGAACTAAACAGTAGCTTTAATTTAAACTAGGAAAACAGCTGTTTACTGGAGCCATTCTGTTTTAGTGAAATGAATTAATTTCTTCTGTATCCCAATAGAATAACAATGTGCTTACATTTACTATAAAAATCCATAATAACCAGTGGCCTCAAAAGGCTATTACCAAGACTGATACCTCTACACAGATCAATTTAATTGGCCAAAGGGAGCTTTGACTTTGAAGAGTCCAGATCAGGATCTGGCTCATTATATATCTCTCTCTCCAAGGGCAGCTAGACTCCCATGTGCAAATCAGGTTTTTCCCACATGTGAGAGAAGAATTTATGAAATTATGAGTATTTAACAAGGAATAAAACCCAGATTTTTTTTAATAATAATTTTGCACTTAACTGAATTTTGCATCAAGGATCTCTAAGCACTCTATATAGTTGTGCAAGTGTCATTACTAGAGCTGGGCAAAACTTTTCAACTGAAAAATGAAGATTTGGCTTCACTGAAACATTTTGTGAATTCCTGTTGATTTTGACAAACTCTTTTGATCAGGAGGAAAAAAGAAAACAAATTGGAAATATCAAAACAAACCATTTTGACAGTAACTATATTGATATTGTTGGGGAGGGTCCTATGTTCACAAGAAGACTAACATCTATCTCAAATGTTTAGACACCCCTGGCATTCACAAACCCAAGGAGAGGATGGAACCCCTTTATACTCAAAAGCCCAGTAGAATTGGGAAATTTCTGATATTATTTTTGTGAAAAAATATATGCAACTCTGTTTCCCCCTCACATTGTGTTGTTACCCACCAAGGTGATGGGGTTAACCTTTTTCTCTTCCAATGGGGAGGTTTGACAGACATGAAACCCTAGGAGTGTGGAAAACTTCAAAGACTATTCTACTGAGATGGGGCATATGATGTGGGCACATTGAATATTCATAGACTTTTCTTTCAATAAGTGTGTTTATATATTTGTATTCCTGGATCACTGGGTGGACTTTCCTGTGGAATCTGGAGTTAGTGTGGGATGATAAACGCAGAGTCCCAATGCCAATTATGTACATACCTTCTGTAGTGGGGTAGTTACCCACTCCAGCCCTGGAAAGGTTAAATGCCAGCCCTTTGAGAGGGCTGGGGCTGAAAGTAAGGGCTAGGCTGATTGGGGAAGCAGCCACAGCTGGGCCATGCCCCAATCAAGCCATACCTGTTCCTGGTATAAGGGCTCAGGGAGGAGCTGGGTAGAATAGTCTCTCTCCAGCTTTAGAGGGAGATGGACTTAGCTGCCTGAAGGAGCAAAGGGTACCGAGGATACAGCAGTGCTGGGAAGGGGCAGCTGATCTGGGAAGCTAAGGCCTGGTGACCTCCCAGGCTGGGGCCTAATAGGAAGGCCTGGAAAGGTAGTGGGCTGCAGGGAATGGCAGCAGGTCCAAAGCCCCCTTGCCAATGATGAATGGTGTTTACACTGCAATCTGCCCCAGGGAGCAGGGGCTCGTTGCTGACTGGCGATAGCCATAGACTGAGGCAAGATGGGGATAGAGGGTTGGGGGTTCCCCAGACAGGGGAGACCCAGAGAGAGAGTAGGGGTATTGCCAGCAGGCAGCGCCCCAGATAGAGGGGCCCTGGGGGTCTGGTAGGGAAACGGGGGGTCAGTGACACATGAGACACCGGCTGGCAGAGGTTGCTCCAGAGCTGCTGAAAAGAGCTAATTCCCAGACAGCCAGCAGGAGGTGCCGCAGAGATGAGTCTCGCATCGTTGCACCCACCCTTTGAAGTTTTGCCTCATTGTGAAAGGGGCATTAGCTTTTCTCAGGAGACCAGAACATAAATGCCCTAAATTCTAGAAAGTGTCTCTCTGAACTTACTCAGGAGCCTCACAAGACTTAAATGAAGAAGACAAAACCCTGCTGAAAGGGTTTGACAGACTTTTGAAACTTATTGGGGTCTCTATGTAGATAATGGGTGGCGCCTGGTAAGCTTAGCAGGCATGTAGCGTGTTTGTTGTTTTATGGTACGTTTTCTCCTTAATAAATATATTGTTCTTTGTGGAGGTTGGCTAATCAGTGATAAACACTGTCATAGCCCTTGAGAGAAAGCATAATTGCTTATGCTGGGCTACAATCAGTGCTGCTAGGATAAGTACACTGAATTGCAAGGGGACCACAACCCTAAACCTCTGGTCTGGAGGAAGAGGAATGTGATTTCCTGCTCATAGAGAGGTGTCAGCTAGAGGCCTAAGGGGGTGTCTTTGAGGAGACCCACAAAGGTGCAGTTCACTTCAGAATTGTGATACACATGGTGCCTCTCCTCTCCCATATACAATGGTTAGGGCACACAGCTGGGAGAGAGATGTGGGTTCAAGGCCCCACTCCACCTCATTTGAACCCAGGTCTTCCTTCCTCCTAGGTGAGTGACTTAACCACTAGGCCATTGGCAATTCTGGGGTGGGCTACTCAATCTCTCCTGTTGAAGCTGTTCCATTTTATTTAAAGAATTAAATATACTGTCTGGCCCAATTAATATATAATTATTTATTAAAAATGGAACTGCTTCAAGAGGGGAGACCTAGACTATTCCATGCCAGAATAACCAATAGCCTAGCGGTTAGGGTACCTTCCTGGGAGGATGGGGACTGTGGTCACATCCCTGCTTAAAATTGGGCAGAGCAGGGTTTCAAACCTAGATCACCCCCCATTACTGGTAAGCACCCTGACCACTGGACTTTGGGATATAAGAAGTGGGGGAGCAAGAATACAATATGTTGGAATTAGATGACTAAATCACCTTGTGAATCTACCCTTTTATATCCATATTTCCTTTGGGGCAGGGTGTTTGTTTTTGTTAAAACTGACTAAAATTGAAACCAATCTTTTAATTTCTGGTCAAATGAAATGTTGTTGTTGTTGAACCCAAAATAATTTTTACTTGACTTTTCAATGGGCTAAAAATTCCAAAAACGTAAGTTTCAAGTAGACCTGAAACCATTCCCTCCCCCAGTTTTTTGTAACTGCCAATCAATTTTAAAAAAATCAGTTATTCACTGAGCTCTAATTAATACCCCCATTTTAAAAATGGGGAAGTGAAAGAGTTGTTCAGTACCACATAATGATCTGGGTAGAAGAGGAAAAGCACCTAGATCTCTGGTTTGTTGCTGGACAACATGGTGCTTCAAGTTGGCCCCACTCTCTCCACAAATAGTTCTGAAGAGATGTAGAAATGAAAATTTCCTAAGCAGTAAAACTAAGTGAAACTGCTGTTGCTTTGGAAAACTACAGTGAAGAGAGATGAAAAGTCCTGAAATGTCTGAAAGTCACTACAAATTACAAAGGTACCTGGTTGTCATTACCATTAATTGTGACTGAAGGAAAATAGTCATTTGCTGATTGGTAGGAATTGAATGTTAGATCCAGTGGGGAAAATGAAGAGAGAGCATGCATTTGTGTTTAACACAGATGTAGGTTTTACAACATGTGGTTGAAAAAGACATTATTACATTTCTATAGGTTCATCCTGTGCTTTATTCTTTGGGAAATTCATGAAGTCTGGTGGAAGAATTGCAAAAGTAGAGAATAATTTTAGCAGTGGAGTTCAGTGAGTGGTTTGACCTAATTGTGTTCCAAAACATGTTGAAGTATAAGAACTTTTCTTCGAGGAGTGTCCCTGTTGGTGTTCTGCTTTAAGTAGACGGAGATTTTCAGTAGCAGTGCCTGGTTATGTCACATATGTATTGTCCCTGTCTCGCACTGCCTCAGGCGGTTACATAGTGCTGTGTGACCAACACTCCCTCAATTCCTTCTGTACTGCCCTTGGCTTGAGACAGAGCAATTAGCAGCACCTTACATCTTATGTAGCTTTAACTTTAGAGTATTAGCTAGTTAATTAATAGTTAAACAGGGAAGAAATAGGGTAGTTATTTCTTTTTTTATAAAATGTCTTGTCTTAGGAATTTAAGTTTCAGTTGTCAGGATACCCCTTAGGGTAGTATAGTTACCCTCTCCCATGGGAGAAATCCTATTTGAAGGGGCATGCCCGGCTCCCCAGGCTTTAAACATTGCCTCACTTGCCGGTCATCAGCCCCAGTTTCTGATGGGCATTCACGGTGTGTCTGCTGCCTCGGCGAGACACACATACCACAAAAGCGCTCCCACTGCCACAGTCTGAAGGCCTGTGTCATGAAAGCAAGGGACCTACAGCTCCTCAAAATGGAGAAGTCTTTGTGCTTGGCATCTGATCTGGGATTACTGACCCTTCCTGTGTCTCTAACGGTGGCATCTGACAGAGATTTCTCACCACCCTCTGAGATGAAGGAGCTCTCCTCCTAGGAGATGACAAAGAAATGGGTTCTGACTTCCCCTTTCCAAGAAACCACCAAAAAGAGACATTCTCTGACCTGTCAGACCCCCTCAGTACCAACCACACCGAGACCATCCATCTTTGAAGTAGCAGGACCAACCGGTACTGTGAGTACCATGCGAGCCAAAGACCCTAAGCGGGCTGGCTTGGAAAAAGGGTACAAAAGGGAAACCTAGTATGTAGCACTGAGCAGCTCAGCAGTGGAACAGTCTGTGGTGCCACCTTCTGCCTCCATAGCACATCGTGCATGATCTTTGGCATCAAAAACCACGTTAAAGGCACTGGTACCACTGACAACACCCTCCTCGCTACTGATGCTCAGGGGAGGGCTCTTTCTGAGGCAAGCAGTCCAGGCTGATCGGGGGGGAAAAAGGCACAGCTGGGGCCACACCCCAGTCAGGGCCCAGCTGGCCCTTTTAAGAGGAGAGTGGGCCAGGAGTACAGTCAGTCTCTCTCTTGCCTTTTGAAAGAGAGGAACCTGGCTGCTGCAGCTGGTACCTAGACTGGAGCAAGGCTGGGGAAGGTCAGAGGAGCTGAGGAGCTCTGGCCAGGAAATCCCCCAGGCTGTGAGCCTAGTGTAAGGCCAAATAGGTATGGGAGTTGCAGGGGGCATCCCAAGGGTAGGCGAGAAGCAGCCAGTCCAACGCCCCCCTTGCCGGTGTTGAGTGGCAATTACACTGCAGTTCGCACCAGTGAACGGGGGCTAGGTGGTGACTGGCCCTGTACTGAGGCAAGGCAGGAATAGGGGGTTGAGGGTTCCCTGGGGAGGGGAGACCCATCAAGACTGTGGGGTACTGCAAGGGTGCAGAACCCCGGGGACAGGGGAACCGGGGTCCGGGAGGGACAAGGGGCCAGCAACAGGAGAGACACCAGCAGGCAGAGGGCGCTCAAAGCTGGAAACAGAGCTATTCCCCAGAAGGCCAGCAGGAGGCGCTGCTGGGTGAGTCGTGACCTGTTACAGTCCCTTAAATAAGGTAAATCAGGAGCGAGTATGTGTGGCCAGATATTATTTCTCCGTGCTGCTCTTCACACATATATAAAAAATAGTGGAAGTGATTAACATGTTAAAATGTATATCATCTGTATGGCCTTCCAAGTAAACAGAGGTTGTATCAATCTTGTCTTTCCAGGCAGCAGAGCAAATGCATTGTAATGGATACTTCAGTTTCCTCTCTTGCAGGCAATATAGTGCAGAAACTCACTTAAGTAGCCACAAGGCCTGATCTGATATTCCATGTTTACCCAAAACTTGCATTTAAGTCAGTGGGAGATTTGGGCACCCAATAGGGTGACCAGACAGCAAGTGTGAAAAAATGAGATGGGGTTGGGGGGGTAATAGGACTCTATATAAGAAAAAGACCCCAAAATCAGGACTGTGCCTATAAAATCAGGACATCTGGTCACCCTAGTGCCCAAGGACTGCAAGAATTAGTCTTTAGTGTTATTGATTCAAATGGCAGGCAGTTCTTGAACTGCGAGAAAATGTGGCAGTCTGACCCTTACAACCTGCATTTTCACTCGCACTTTAGAAGCTTTGAATTAGCATTTCCAATCAACAGTAATGAGAATGTAGGGCATGGCATGGCCCATGTACCCGCTCCCTCCCATTTCAAGCACTGAGTGCAGGATAAAAAAGACATAAGTCATACTGAACTTTGATTAGAGACTGTTGCAGTCACATTTAGCTAAGTACCAGATGCAGCCAGGATTCTAGTCCATACGTGATCCCCTTTATTTTTTCCTTGTTGGGGTCATCAAACAGTATTTCAGAAATGTCACGTTATTGCATAGCGGGTCTCTTGGCACAGACACACTGCATTAGGCACATCTAACTGCCAGCAGAGGGAAAGAAAAACAAACTATTTATTAGTAATGTGGAACCTGCAGTTACCTACCTATATGACTGGCCTGTTCATGACACCTAGAGTAATCAGAGGTGACACACCAGGCTTTGAATCAATACATTTCTTGCACTTTGCATTTGCATCACATATAACAGGGGTAGTATAGATGCTAGGCCCTTGAGAGATGTGAACTGCATTTATTTTCCATCTACCCAGTTGTGACCTTGCAATGATAGAGGCCATTTGAAATTTATTTTAGAGAGCTTCTAGCTTGGCAAAAATTGAAGGGTAATTAGGAAGGAAGTCATTCTTCTTGTGAAGATTAATGTATTTCTGTAATATATGTGGGCAGATCCTGACTTTTGTACATGTAGAAGGTCCTCTGTAGAGACAGGGACTTCTTCTCTGTGGCTGCAGTGGAAATGGTTTCAGAGTGGTAGGCGTGTTAGTCTGTATCCACAAAAAGAACAAGGAGTACTTGTGGCACCTTAGAGACTAACGAATTTACTTGGGCATAAGTTTTCGTGGGCTAAAGCCCACTTAATCAGATGTATAGAGTGGACTATACAGTAAGAAGATAGATATAGATACAGAGAACATGAAAAAATGGGAGTTGCCATACCATAAGAGACTAATTCATTAAGGTGAGCTATTATTATTATTACCTTAGAGACTAACAAGTTTATTTGAGCGTAAGCTTTTATGGTCTAAAACCCACTTCATCAGATACAGAGAGTGGAATATACAGTAGGAAGATATATATATATATATATATATACACACACACACACACACACACAGAGAATGTGAAAAAATGGGGGTTGCAATACCAACTCTAAGAGGCTAATTAATTAATTATCAGCAGGAGAAAAAAAAAACTTTTTGTAGTGATAATCAGGCTGGCCCATTTCAAACAGTTGACAAGAAGGTGTGAGTAACAACAGGGGGGAAATTAACATGGGGAAATAGTAACCGACCTAAAAGTGGCTGTTCTTCAACAAAATCTTCAGAAACAGACTCTAATATGAAACTGCTGAACTGGAATTCATTTTGAGACTGGATACCATTACGTTAGGCTTGAATAGAGACTGGGAGTGGCTGGATCATTACACACACTGAAATCTATTTCCCCATGTTAATTTTCCCCTGCTGTGTGTGTGTGTGTGTGTATATATATATATATATCTTCCTACTGTATATTCCACTCTCTATATCTGATGAAGTGGGTTTTAGACCATAAAAGCTTATGCTCAAATAAACTTGTTAGTCTCTAAGGTGCCACAAGTACTCCTTGTTCTTAACTACTAATGTAGCCTGAGAGCAGTAATACCATATGTGCTCTCCAACTGATAATTTTCTGGGGGTTTTGAGGTTTTGACCTATAGATCCATGAAACTGTCCTGTCCTCAGCTGCCTGCAATTACCCTATGGCATGGAGAGATCTAACACAGTACATGCTTTTAAGGCATGCAATGTCATGGATTCCCATACTGGGCCTCTCCATAACTTTGACCCATATGCAGCATAATTGCCCTAGGACTTGTCAACAACGACAAGAGCAAAGTCCTGCACTTAGGAAGGAAGAATCCCATGCACTGCTACAGACTAGGGACCAAATGGCTAGGCAGCAGTTCTGCAGAAAAGGACCTAGGGGTTACAGTGGATGAGAAGCTGGATATGAGTCAACAGTGTGCCCTTGTTGCCAAGAAGGCTAACGGCATTTTGGCCTGTATAACTAGGGCATTGCCAGCAGATCGAGGAACGTGATCGTTCCCCTCTATTTGACATTGGTGAGGCCTCATCTGGAGTACTGTGTCCAGTTTTGGGCCCCACACTACAAGAATGCTGTGGAAAAATTGGAAAGAGTCTAAAGGAGGGCAACAAAAATGATTAGGGGCCTGGAGCATATGACTTACGAGGAGAGGCTGAGAGAACTGGGATTGTTTAGTCTACAGAAGAGAAGAGTGAGGGGAGATTTGATAGATGCTTTCAGCTACCTGAAAGGGAGTTCCTAAGAGAGTGCATCTAGACTGTTCTCAGTGGTGCCAGATGACAGAACAAGGAGTAATGGTCTCAAGTTGCAGTGGGGGAGGTTTAGGTTGGATATTAGGAAAAACTTTTTCACTAGGAGAGTGGTGAAGCACTGGAATGGGCTACCTAGGGAGGTGGTAGAATATTCTTCCTTAGAGGTTTTTAAGGTCAGGCTTGACAAATCCTTGGCTGGGATGATTTGGTTGGGGATTGGTCCTGCTTTGAGCAGGGGATTGGACTAGATGACCTCCTGAGGTCCCTTCCAACCCTGATATTCAATGATTCTATGACTTTTGCCTTTGAGTCCTTTTACGGCCCTTCTGCAGGCCTCAGCTTTGGCCCTACAAGAGGAAAAATACATAGGGAAAGATTACCCCATGTTTAAATCCTGGGTTTCAAGAAGAGGGAACAAAAGAAAGCAGTAAAAGAAAGCTAGATAGCAGCATTAATACACAATCTTGAATTACTTGTAAAGAATCCCAGACAAATGTCATGGTAGTACCATATAGGCTTATGAAATATACTTCTCTTGCAACTAGTATGATCAAAATGATACTGTCCTTGAGGGCCACCACTGAAAAACAACTGTTCCGTTCTATTGAATACAAAGGATCTTTTCCAATTGCTACATTTAGTTGCTCCTCCTAATATCCTTTAACTTTGTTGCCTGAGTTAGGTAACTTCAATGATTAAAGAATAACTCAGAAGCCTCAGGCAAAACCACACAACTCCCAATTGCTGGAAAGTCAGCACAGACCTGAGGGAAAGTAAAGATCAAAATCTGAAAAAAGGGAAAAAATACCAAGGTAGTAATATCACAGTTAGACAGTTAACAACAAAGAGAAGGAAGTAACCCCTCCTCCCCCCCAAAAAAGAACAAAGCAGCTTTAAGCTGCAAAAGGAAACTGCTCCATGATGCCTGTATTTTTAAGAGCTCTTAATTTCGGATTCAGATTAGCATAATCCCTGCAGCAAATAACCATTTTTTACTTTTTGCTTTTCAAGAACAGTTAGAAAGTAAAATCCTGAGGGGGAAAAATTGTATCTTTCTATGGCTGAGCAAATCTTCCATTCAGCACAGAGTGCACAGTACTGTCTGCAACTCTGGGAGGTATGGAGAGTCGTGGTGTCTTGAGACATAATAGTGAACTACAGTACTGACTTGAGGAAGAAACTCCAGGCACCTTGAGTCTTCTTATTTTCATTTCCTTCTCAGGTTCCAGGAGTGGTGATGTATTTTTAATAGCATTCATGTGCAGTAGGTTTAAAACACACATTTTTTTAAAATAGAATTTGACTGTCATTTTAGTCTGATAGATCAGATTTCTCCTAGCTAGTCTGTTAAAAGCTCTTTCCATAATGCAGAATCTGGAATGTGTCAGATAGTTTGGACATATTGCAAGTCTGGATGAGAGCTTGAGAAGCACAGATATTTCTTACTAATGCATGATGCAAAATATCTGTTGATCTGTGGTAGAGAGATAAGTGAAAATACCACTGAATACCTGGGCCTTAGGCACTTTTGAAAACTTTATCCTGAAGCTTGTCCTCTGCACCTGGAAGTTCCAAGTTCAATTTCTGCTGCTGTTCCATGATGGGTAGTTCATTACATATGGATTAGCAAAAGACACAAAGGCCCAGGTCCTCAAAAATAATTAGGTTGCCTGATTCCCACCAATCTCTATTTCCATGGTAGTTATGTACCTAGATACTTTGAGGATCTTGGGCTTGAGTGACTTAGGCTTCTAAGTCCCATTTTGAAAAGTGACTAGCTATTTAGTAGTCTAAGTTCCAGTAAAAGTCAGTGAGACATAAGCTCCTAAGTGACTTAAAGCAAGATTTTCAAAGGTATTTAACACTTAAAGATCCAGATAGCATTTTGTGGGGTTTCTAAAAGTGTCTAAATGGGTTAGATGCCAAATCCCATTGAAATCAATATCTTTGAAAATCTTAAATCCTTTTGAAAATGGGATTTAAGCACCTTAGTCACTTAGACATGTCTGAACATTTTCTTTCTACTCTTTGGGATAAAGAAGTTGCTCTGTTAGCTGGTGACAGAAGTAGGCTTTTATCCTTTCTGTGGACCAGCCACTGAAAGGGGACATGCCACACTTGGCAGTTCATTACATATTCTGAATTCCAGTGTTTGAAAAGCAATACATTTTATACATGTAATTGTATAAATGTGGCCAACATTACCTCTCATACTATTTTCAGCTACCCAGTTAGTTATACTAGGAATTATAAAGTGGAATTATAAAAGATGAAAACAAGACTTCATATCAGGATAAAATGTCCTAAATGTGCAGGCCATTAGACTGAGGTATGATAACCTAAGGATAATGGTGGACAGCTATTCAGACTCTTTGGTCATTTAAAACTAGTCTGGGCAAAGCATTGGAAAATATACTTTAGGGAGATATCAAGTACTGGCCAGAAAAATGAACCTAACAAGCTAATAGTTCTTTTTTTCTTCTCAGTGTTCTATGATGCGGTTATTTAAGACAAATTCATATTTTTAATCCCAGTTTGATCAATCTGGGAATGTTGGCACAAAATCTGTATCTCCAATAAAATTACAATACCGGTTTTGTTGGCAGAGCAGTTTTCTGTGGCTTATTTATTGTTAATTTCATGAAGCTTCTGGCAGTTTTTTAGGGAACAATTTCCAGCAGTCATTTGAGAAACTTTAATAATTAATAACACATTTGCCCTGTGAACCAAGCTAACAGACAGTGTCATCTTAATCTCCTGCTGTCTTTTTAATTGGCACTTTTGAACTGTGAAATGAACAGAGCAAATGAGTTAAATACCAGCTCAGGCTTACATCTTTGTAAGAAAATCTGGAGTATCAAGCTACTAGAGTCTGTGTAAGTGAGATGATATGTTGTTATGGGAGTGACTCTGTTATAGTACTAGTAAACCTCTTTAGATTACTGATATGAACTAGATGTTTCCAGAAGTGTGGACAGAGTCCTGTCTGAGCTGGGCAGTTAATAGCTGTGGCTTCTCTTCAACCATTGTGCCCTCCTCACCGCTTTGAAAAAACATGAAGCAAAAGTGTTTATGCCCTGAATTATCGGTATAATTAAGAACTTTCATGGTCACCACCACTGTAGTATTTGAATGCCCCATAAATATAAATGGATTTATTCTCATAATGCTCCTGTGTAAAAGGACCTTATTGGTTACTATCCATCTTTTTCTCCATCTACATTTTTGGAACCAGACCCTGGAGCCTTGGATATGCATCAGACCCTTGTCTGTGTCTGAAGAGCTGCTTGCCATAGCTCATGTTGGTGAGGAGATGAAACATCTTCATTTTTGGGACTGTTCTGTAGACAGCTGGATCCACAACTGAGTTAGAGCAGTCCTGTGGTCTCTCCAATGCACATGGGGTGCCAAATACCGCAAGGGGCAGTTGCATCAGTTAGGGTTTACTAGTAGTGCAACAAAGTTGAGTCCATGCCCTCTTCCACCTGCCTGTGACCCACGTATCAGGCACTGGGAGGGGATGCTTCTGCCTCTGTTACCCTGAGGAGATCCCCGTGGGGTCTGGACAAGGCAGCTTTATGGGCAGTGTTGTGCCGGTGAGTGGTGCAAATCTGTCCTAAAGCAGATGAGAATCTGGCCAAAACATCTGTCTGTGGATATAGAAAATTAATCTGTGGTCCAGGTCCCCTTCATTGAATGAATTGCATCTAACAATCGTTCTAAATAGAGGACTCAGAGGGATTAAGTGACTCAGCCAAGGTCACAGTGAAAGTCTGTGTAGTAGACCTGAGAACTGAACACCAGTATCTGGAGTCCCACTCCAAGATCATTCTCCCTCTGAGCCTTCCAGTGCAGTTCTCTATGCAGGGGAGCATATACATGGTAGAGCAGCAGGACCGTTTGACTCGACAGTCTGGGAGGCATTCTAGGAGCCATCTTTCCTGTTACTCCCACTGGTGCACTGTGGCTCCACTCAGTGCAGGGCTGTGGCTAAAGGCACCCTCAAGCACGCTATATACACTGCACTTTCAGATTCTTCAGTCCTCTGAGGTTTGGAAAATTCTGTCCAACAGAGAAGTGCATTGTTCATTTACCTACTGAAATACTGAAGGGTCTGTGTGCTCAGAACTCAATGAATCAATCATCAGCATGTCATCAGGGAAAGATATTAAACTTCCTAGAATCATAAGCTTTAATCAAGAGATCTTAAAGTGCAGAATTGCTCTGAGTAGTGTCTCTAAAATGGCATCTTACGGTTCCACATTCATTATCTCTCAATTTTTGTATCAAAAGTGCTCAGTTGGGAAGAAAAATGCATCTGGTCATCCTCCCAGGTAATAAAAGAACTGCAGGCCAAATTGTGTCCTTAGTGCCATCTGTGCAACCCAACTGCCATCGCTAGGTTTGCACAGATGTAATTGATTTGATGCATTAAGTGCCAGTATCAAGACCATTCTTTTGATAATGCACCAGAAGGAACAGAATCTGCAGGATTCATACTCTTAGCTGTGCTGGCTCTGCAGGGCTCACAAATAGTAGATGATTGGGATGAGGATGGTCTAGCTTAGTGGATGGAGCAGGCATCAGGCCCAGTGGACGGAGCAGGCATTAGGAATCCAGCATTAGAAACCAGGGGCTGGAGTCAGAGCTGGAAAAGTAGTCAGAAGCCACAGTCACAGATAAAACTGGAGGTCAAGAACTGGATCCAAGAATCAAGAGTGAAAGCTGAAGACAGCATTCAGAGACCAGTGCCAAGGGTCAAAACTGGAATCCCCAGGAGCAAACAGAATAACAGGCAAGATGGGGCCTCAGGCAGGGACCGGTCTGAGCATGGCTGTGTGCAAGGCAGAGGCACAAGGCAACACAAGAGTAGTCACAGAGGTGTATATGAGTATTGACTAACCCAGGGGTTGGCAAACCTTTTGGTCCGAGGGCCACATTGGGGTTCAAAATTGTGTGGAGGGTTGGGTAGGGAAGGCTGTACCTCCCCAAACAGCCTGGCCCTGCCCCCATCCGACTCCCTCCCACTTCCCGCCTCCTGACTGCCCCCCTCAGAACACTTGACCCATCCAACCCCCGCCCCCATTCCTTGTCTCCTGATCACCCCCTCCGGAGACACCCACACTATAGCCCCCCCCCCCCAGGATCCCACCCCCATCAAAGCCCCCCTGCTCTTTGTTCCTTGAATGCCACCCCCTGGGATCCCACCACCTAAGCCCCCCTCCCTTGCTTACCGTGCTCACCCGGGGGCTGAGCCCCGCGGCCTGCCGCGCTCAGCCTGGCCCCCCGGCTCAGGAGTATGGGGCTCCGTGGCTTGCCGTAGTCAGCCCAGCACCCCGGTCCGGGAGTGCGGGGCCACTGGCACTGCTCCCCCTGCCCGAGCTCACAGGCCAGATAAAAATGGCCAGCAGGCCACATATGGCCTGTAGGCTGTAGTTTGCTCACCCTTGGACTAGCCAGTGAGCTGCTGCTTGCTTAAGAGCCAGTGCTGGCCCTTCCAGCCAGTCAGACAATCAAGCAGTCTGCTGCTGGCCAGCTGTACTCTTTAGGTTGCCTGGAGGCCCCAATTGCTGACAAAAAGCGTGAACAAAAGGAAGCATCACTAATTTTACTAATGCCAGAAATGACAACTCTGAATACGCTCAGCAAGCAAATCTGTTCAGTAACAAGGTGCTTGTCAATTTTTGGAGCAGATCAGCATTTTAATTTTCCTACCCAACCCAGTGCTGGGTTACTCTGAGCCTCAGCCATGAACATCACTTAAGTGAAACAGTACTCGTCCATAGTGCCCAAGTATTCTTCTGAGGGAAACCTGAGAGCTTGCTTCTCCAGGGCCCTGGCCTGACCCTTAGCTTAGACTGGAACATTGTAGTTGCTCATTTCAAGGGAGAAGCTCATTAAAGTTCAGTAGCAGGCTTTGTCCTCTGGAATTTGCATCTGCCAGATGTGAATCTAACTCCAAGCCTGGCTTTATTTAAGCTCAGATATTCAAAAGATCCCAGCTCCCTATTAGGCCTCTAAATGAAGTGTCTAGATTTTCAAAAGAACTCGGTCTCAGTGAAGCAATAAGAGCTGCTGAGTGCAGAGTTCTTTTGAAAATCTGGCCTGAGTGCTAGGTATGTTGTATTCTTTTTTTGTCTAGGCTTTCCACTAATTGCAGGTTCCAGAAACTCCTAATGTTTGGTTGTTTAGCTTTTCCCCACATCTGTCACATATAGTGAGACAGTTTAGTGCTGCAGGGGGGTTGCAGAGAATGTGCTCCTTGTTTTAGGAAGAATAGCGTAGACCAAAACAAATCTGGCATTTTTCGTGTGTGGGAAAATAAAATCAAACAATCCCTTATGCAAGGACTTAGTGGAGTTACACAAGAAATGAATGTAGCCCAGTGTTTCAATAAGTTAGACAGTAGATTTTAGATGATAATTCAGACCTTTAGGCTATACCCAAATTCAAGCACCTTTTGATATTTATCCATCATATGCATTCCTATGGTTGATACATACCACAGACCTTTGTACATAAACCTGAAAGTCTCATACAATCTTCATACTGTGAGCCCTTTTAGATCTTTATTAAAAGACTGTTCACTTGCAGGTTTAATTCTCAGTGATTATGTAGAACTTTTAGCCCTGACTTGTATTTCAATACAGATTTTTTTACTTCCTGCCCTTCGCTGGTGGCATATGAAAAGGAAAACGAAGTGGGGTACACAGGCTATTTTGAACTTCAAATGAGGTCCAAGGTTCGGATGATGATTAAGGACAATTGTTATTTAAGCCAAACTGGTTCTTCCATCGGTGTACATACCCAAAGCTATTTCCTATAGACCTCATCCTGCAACATACAGATAAGTACTGCACACTCTCAACGCCCAGTGAAATTACTGAGAGACATGTACAATACAATGTAAGGTGGACCGGCATGATTTTTGGACTTCAGACATGCTATAACCAACTGTAAACCTTTCAGTATTTCAAACGAATTTATCAGGAATGGAAACATTACTACTCTGTTCTTATAGGAATGCCAAATGGCCATATTTGATATTCTGTGTCTCTACCCACTTTGTTCATTCTGCCTGAAGACCCTTTTTCTGATCTCTCGAAGTATCTGAAGCCCTATTTGCTTTAAAATGCACTTAAGTAAGTGTTAATCCACTTGAAGTTTTCTGGCTTTGTTAGTGAGATACATTTTTGTAGTGGATTCCTTTAATGGCCACTTTCACCCAATGAGAAAGGCAATTTGTTCTAAAATTGCAGTTACCAATATTAGAGATGGGCTGAGTCGGTTTGGATACCCCACAATAACAGGCTATTAAGTAATGTGGACTGCTTTCCCAATAAAAGATACACATCCCCATGACCCATGTTTAACAATGGAGTTAGGAGAGCCACAGATGGAGGAGGCAGGGCAGAGGCAAACCATTATGAATGCTTTCATAATTCACTTATAGACCTCGTACAGTCCTCACACACTTCACGTCTGTTTGTATGTCTAGTCTGTTGCATGTCTAATATCTCAAGATGTGCCAAAAGGGATCTCTAATCTGAACCCATTTAAATTCCAAAGGGTTATATTTGAATTCCCAGATCTGAAGCCACCACTATCATATTGGTTCTGAGCTGGATCCAAACCAGGAATAAGCCTGAGGGTAGTTAGACTTCAGTTTGGATGCCACTGAAATTGCACAAGAGTGTCCCTTTCCATGGGATTTGAATGCATGGTGAAGACAATTCTAAAAGAACATCTGTTCCTGGGCCATTCAAGAAAACAGAAGTCTCAAAAGATTAGCTGACCCCATAACAATTCCAACATTTAAGATGGAAATCTCATGAGCATTACTGGGGAAATGGTGATGTGTTTGAACACAAACAATGAACCCTAATTTAACTCTAATCAGGATCCAGACACTAACTGGTAGTTGTAGGTAAACTAATTCAGGCAAATTAAGAATTGACCTGGACCTTTGGCCAAAACTCAACGGTTAAAAAATTCAGTTAACTTTTATTCCATGTATAAATCCTGTTAGATCAGGTCACGGAACATGAAAGACCTCAGTGTGCAACAACTCCAGTTAAATGTCATAGGTACAGGACCTGGGACTTTCAGCAGCCAAGAGCCTGATCCAGCTTCCACTGAAATCACCGGGGTCTTTCCACTGGCTTTCATGTGGATCAGGAGTTAAAACTACAAGTCTCTATTCACTGAGTTCTGTTTACTGGTGGTGGTAAGCTTTTATTCTCAAGGGGCCAGCCACCAGAGGGAAACGTCCTTAGGGTATGTCTACACTTCGAGCTGGGAGCTATACTCAAGCTAGCTCTCAGCAAGCTTGTGCATTGAAAATAGTGTGTCTCCGCCATGGCACAAGCAGCAGGATGAGCTAGTCATCCTGAGTACATGCCTAGGGTCTCTGCTGGATATGTACTTGGGGCAGTAGCCCCTCCCGCAGCTTGTACTGCCGCAGCTACATTCTATTTTTTAGCATGCTAGCTCTATCAGAGCGATGTCTCCTGGGAATCACGCTCCCAGCTTGAAGTGTACTGTAGACATACCCTTAGAGTGTCACACTCCCACTTACATCAACGGGAGGTCTACACAATGGGGTTCAAATCCAGTTGTCCTTATTCAGCTATTGCTCAAATAAAACTCCCTACTGTAGTTGATAGCGGTCTGTTTGCCTCAGTAAGAACTGAGTAAATACAGAATGCTGACAGAATAAGTGCTCCAGGACTTGTCCCACTTCCTGGATTGGGCCTGATTATTTATAAAGTGTGGTGCCATTTTTTGAGAATGATATAAATGTTTGTGAATAGGACTGTAATTTTCACCTAACTTGTGCAATTCCTGGTTCTTGGTCAGAAGCAGATATGAGGAAATCTCAGGAGAAAGTCTGATCTGAGATTTCCAGCCAACTTTTGCAACTCCATGTGGTTCAAATAGTTCAGAGAAGTATTTTGATGTTGATGGCTTAGCTAAATTGAACTGAATTGACGTAAATAACTTAAACGTTTGATGTTCACCAATAGATGGCTTTTATGCATTTTTCCGCTAATTCAGCAACGGAGATGCAAACTCTGGCTCTTAGACATATAATTTTGTTCATTCCCTGGAGAACATGGGAATCAAAAGCCGATGAATGGACTTTATTTGTCCAAAGATGTAGTTTTGCATTTTTAGCTTATCCGGTAACAATATAGGTGGTTAAGTTAATAGCAAAAGTACTACTGATTTCAGTGGAACCAAGACTGGGCCCTGCATAGATAGTACAAATATATGTTAAAGATTTTCTCATATATGAAAATATTCCTCTTTAATTAAATTCTTTTGAACATCTTGTGTACGAAAACAACCAAATGGAAATTTCTCTCACTGTATATAGTATGAGCTACTTGTATTTTATGATAGCTAGAAATAGAATGTGAGAAGTAGGGGAATACTGTGTACTGTATTGGTCAAATGGTACATAGGTTTGATTATACAGTTTGAAGCTTGCAGTTTCAAGTGAAAGTTTTGTCAAATGATGCTAATTACAACAATTATCACCAATGTAGAAACATTCACATACTTAGGCAACACCATCATCCAGGATGGTGGAACAAGCCAGAGCATCTGGAACAGAATCAAAAGAGCCAGGAACACCTTCAGGAGCTTCAATACAATTGGGAAATCATCAAAATACAACACCAAAACCAAACTCAAGTTTTATCAGACATGTGTACTGTCAACATTACTTTATAGTGCAAAATGCTGGGGAATGAGAAAGTATGACATGTCCAAATTGTCTTCATTCCTGCTGCATTCAACTTGCCTCAGAAAAATTCTCTCTATCTTTTGGGCCAGAACAATCTCAAACCAAAACCTCTTCACACAGTACAGCCATGAAGATATGAGCACCATCATTACCAGGAGATGCTAGAGAGGAATTGGCCATGTGCTTCAGACGGAAATTGATTCCATCACCAGAGTAGCGATAAGATGGACACCTGAAGGCAAGCAAAAATGAGGCTGCCTGAAAACATGGTGAAGAGCCATGGAAGCCGAGCTGGAAAAACTCTGAGCACAGCTGGGGAACTATTGAAAGACATGCGAGAAACAGACAGGATGAAGGAGCTTTGTTGCTGCTCTAAACACCAGAGACATAGTGGGAACATGATGATGACAATTATTATTCTGATTTTGGTTGGGCAGAATTTGTCTCCTGTGTAGCTCTATTGTAATTAAATCAAGTATTAATTTGGCTGATTATGTTTGGTAAAGAAACCATCATAATTTGCATATATATAATGCTTGGTACGCAGGATCTCAACTGTTAATTAGATCTCATGATCCTACCCCATGGAGATATTATATTCATTAAAAATCTAGTAATCTCTTTTGACTATGCCCTTTCTCTGTAAAACCATGTGGAAATTGATATGACAATACTCTTTCGTTGCACTCACTGTGCAGTTTTTTGACTACAAGGCTCAGTTATTGTAAATTCCTCTTAGCACAGCTTCCAGCAGTGAATCTTTGTCACTTGCAACTTATTCAAAAGGCAGCAACTTGTTTACTCAATGGTTTAACCAGCCATGATTATATTATGTGCACTCTGCAATCTGTTTTATAAAGAGGCAGATTGACTTCAAGTGGACAGTATTGGCTTTTAAAGTCCTCACTGCTGCAGGCTTGGGCAGCCTTCGGCCTCTCCTCCTTAAGCCTCATTCCGATATTTGTTCCTTTGCAGCGCCTGCTGATTATTTTACAGATGGTGTGATGATGAGGTTAAGTGATGGAACTGAGGTTAAGAGATGGAACTGTGGAGCGATTCAATGAACAGTCATAAATACAACCCAGGAATCATGACTCCCAGTCAACACTGGGCTACAGTACTTCAGAGGAGCCTGTTCTGGATTAGACAGAAAAATGAAGCACAAAGTAGACATGAAAGGGTTAATTCTGCCTGTATATACATGGTGCAATTGTGTAGTTGCATCTGCCCATTGTTGGACTTCATTAGGGCCTCCACTTTATTTAGTGACCTAGAAACAGTGGTGAATGTTACTGTCAGCACTTACTAAACATTGGCACACATGACTGGTACTGTAGTTATTTCCTATTCCAAGTACAGGAGAAATGCAGAATCTTGAGTAATACCATTACTGAACAACTGTATGGGACATTCTTGCCTAATTACTGGCCATTGAATAGCTATGCACAGAAGACTTGGAAGACTTCCCATGGGTTGCTGGCACTACACTGATAGGTCAGACAGCCAACTGGGGGCTGCCACCATGAGTGGAAAACAGAGGCAAGAGACACTGTTTTCTTTCAAGCTGGATATCGATTCATTTACTGACGAGATTTAGGGAGACAATCAGACTTCTGCCGTTACGCTTTGTTTTCTTCTCTGACATTTTGCCTGCTGGCCTGCCATCAGCGGTTCAGAGCAGTCTGCAGGGCTGAAACCAAGGTGCACAACCGCACACACATGCCCCTTTACAAAAATGAAAACATAAAGAGCCCAATTAGACTCTTGTAACTATCATTTTGTGTTGGTTGGCTTAGTGAGTAGATGGTACTGTGCAGCCCTTTACTTTAGCTTATTGCTTGGCTAGGCCGGGCTGAGCTCAGCTGCCGGGGCCTCATCCTCTATATCAATCAGTCTTCCAGCAGGTGAACTTTAATTATCTTTCAGTTCAAATACTAACTATACAAATGCCCTCTTCTGTGAGCTGTCTTATAAGTTTATGTGATGACTAGTGAGTTTGTGTGATGATGACTAGTACACTGATTCTGGTATTATGAGCATTAGTCTGGAAAACCCTTATTCTCCCTCCCTTGTCAAAAGACCTGTACCCATTTCTCCTTCCCGTCCACTTCATCCCCCAGGATCTATTACAAAAGAAATGGATGCAGGATTTTGTCTATTTTAATTTTTGCATCATAGGACTTCATAAGTTTTTCTTTTGTTCTCCCCTATAATAAGCATGATTAGTGTATGTGAATCCATATAGCAAATAAAAAGCAGATATTGACTTCTGTTGTGGTAAATAGCAACCGTTATTGACCAGGGTGAAGTCAATATTTAGGTCAATATTTCTTCAGATTCACCAAAACAAGAAGTTATTATGGAACAACTTCTGTCATTGGTTGTGTGTATGTAGCGCTTAATAAAATCAAGTGAATGTGTGTGCACGTATTTGAAGGTAGAATTGGACCCAGTCTGTTTTGCAGCATGCATTTATAGCTATATGCACAAACCTGCTTTTTTTCTAAGTTGGAATTCCATCTCACTGATTCAGCTGTCACTTTTTTTACTCTTTTAAACTAACTTTCTGAAGGGGAGATGAAGCTAGTGACCTGGGAAAAAACACAGTACTTTACACTTGGAAAGTGAGTAACAAATTTGATAAAACTCACTCCACTCAATGAGGGTGCAGTCATTTGTGATAGGTGAACATGGCTCCACATACATTACAAATTGGACTTTATTTCAGCTATTTTCTGAATACTGTAATAGTTGCTTCTGTGCATGCCCTTCGAATTGATGACTTAAAAAACAAAAAACAAAATCCAAACCAGACCTCTGGAATATGAATAACATTGTTGCAGATATTTCCCCTAAATGTATGCATTGCATAAATATGGTTAGTAATTTAGGTATCACTAGACACTTATTACAGATGGGGCTGATAGCATTGCCTATGATTAAAGCCTACAATCCCTGACACTTCCCATTGTATGACTGTGGATTTATATACTTTTATCTTTGCCAAATTTCAACTATTTGGCCTCATATTTTCTAAGCTGGATGTCTGGCTCAGGCTGTTTTTTTTCCCCCTTAAATTTCAGCCAACATAGTTCAGCTATTTCTGAGACAGAGGATAGGAAAAACGTACTATTTTGCTCATGTTAAAATATTCTTAGATCATTTATTTTAAGCACTTGTATGTTTTGAAGTAGAGGCTTGAAATTCAGCAGGGGGCTGGCCTTTATGTCACTGATGAGACTTTTGTTGTTCTCATGAAAATTTGGCCTAGTTGTAAGGCTTTTAAAAAAATCTGTTTGCATGTACTCAATAGAGAGTTGTAGGAGCTAAGGCTCTGTCCATAATGAGCATGTACCAACCCCTCACAACTCCTGTGTGAGACCAGACTGTACGTGTGCCATCTCCACAGAGTGAATATGCATGCTGCAGCCAAGGCAAAGCTGGACTTTCCTTGTAATGGCTGCTCCGGGCTGGGATAGGGCTGGGCACTGGAACTGAGATAAGGGAGTCTCCTGTCCTATCAGTGATCCCCTGTTTGCGGTCAGGCAGCATGGCATGGAGGAGAACATGGCTTGGAGGAAATGCAGAGGGGTCAATAGACAGACCAGGGAAGAGGGAAAGAAGTAGATTAGGAAGAGGAGTCTGGTGAGACTGAGGTAAGAGAGAAACTATGCCTTTGGGGAGGAGGGCAAGACTGGAATTGGCTGGGCAAGGAGACTGGAACTAGGGGCTGAGTGGGGGAAGAAAACTGGGACTTCATGGGCAAGGAGACTGGGAGGCTATCTCTGCCTCTGGCACAGAGTCCCTGTGCGATGCTGTGCAAGTCACGTAAGCAAGGCGTTCACAATGGTCACTAATTGTGTGTTCCTCATTTTCTGCATGCCTAACATAAGACCCTGGGGTCTGATTTGGAGCAGTGCTGAGCAGACACAGCTGTAACTGAAGTTAATGGGAGCTGTGCTATATAATGCTAAGTACGCTGAAAAATCTGAGTCTCTCAGGTTTGACACCCAAGATTAGTTCACACATTTGACCGCAATCTCTCTGTGCCTCAGTTTCCCAGCTGGAAAATAAGAATAATTTTGTCCCCTCAGCTCACAGAAAGTTTGTGTAGATAAGTTCATTAATGTCTGTGAAGCTCTCAGGCAACATAGCAAAGCCCGTGTGGAAACTAACAAGTCTGTCTTCAGATCAGGATTTGAACAATGTGCAGTAAATAAGGCCTGGGGCCACACATTGTACAATGAGGAGAAAATAAAATATTGAATAGCTGCTCATTAAATGAGCACTGTCCATCCTGTGTGCTGAATGAGGCAGAGGTTCTATGGGAAAAAAAAGTATGTGATTGTGCAATTAATTACAAATTGTATCATATGTCCAATGGGATCAAATTGCAGTTACACAGGCAACATTAAATCTGGTGTCTCCTAACTGTTCAGTGCTTGACTTTGCTAACCTAATATTCTTTCCTCATAGTTCTTCATGTGTAATATTTTATACAACATTGTAGTAGCAGGGGTATTAGAAGGAATGAGATGAGATCAGAGGCGATATGTAGGGTGTACATGGGGGTGAGGGGGGGTGTCAAGTGCCCCTCCAGATTGGCCTGATGGGGAGGGAGAAAGGGGTCTGTCCTTCTCTCCCTGCACCTCTCACCCAGCTCATTTGGCTGTTCTCCTTGGCAGCCGGGCGGGGATAAAGACAGAGCCGCTTCTGCCTGAAAGCTCTGCCTACCAGCCAGGCTCTCTCAGTCAGAAGCAGCTGTGTCCTGCTCACCGCCTTGCTGCTAGAGAGAGCAACCAAATATGACTGACTGGGAAGGTGCAGGGAGAGAAGAACAGAGCCTCCTCCTCACCCCACCCCCCCACCCTTCAGGTAACATGAGGTGTGGGGACCACTGTGGCACCATGCTGGGCACAGGATGGGAGGGGTCACTGGGCATGGGAGACACGTGGGGCAATCACGTGTCCTCCCCTTTAGCTGTTTCCCCTCCACCACCAGTAGGGGGTGGCACCAGTATCTATGGATGAAACTACATTGTTTGAACGTCCAATGAACAGTAATGCGGCCAGAACCATCCTCTAGGCCTGACAACATATAGCTCTCTTAGGCTTGCCAACTTTCTACTCGCACAAAACCAAACACCATTGCCCCATGTCTGCCCCACCCTCCTCTGAAGCTCCACCCATTCTCTCAG
>ML677348.1:573612-814117 GCA_007922305.1 Dermatemys mawii
CAACTCCTGGAAGCAGCGGCATGTCCCCTCTCTGGCTCCTACACATGGACACCTAGATGAACATCGTTTGTTGGGGAATAGAGAACATGTTTTTTGTAAAGGGAAAACATGACTCAACAATCTACTAGAATTCTTTGAGGGGGTTGACAAAAATGTGGACAAGGGGGATCCAGTGAATATATTGTATTTAGATTTTCAGAAAGCCTTTGACAAGCTCCTTCACAAAAGACACTTAAACAAAGTAAGCAATTATAGGATAAGAGGGAAGGTTCTGTCATGGATTGGTAACTGGTTAAAAAATAGGAAACAAAGAGTAGGAATAAAATGATCAGTTTTCAGAATGGAGAGAGGTAAATAGTGGTGTCCCCCAGGGCTCTGTATTCGGCCAAGTCCTATTCAACATGTTCATAAATGATCTGAGAAAAGATGTAAACAATGATGTGGGAAAATTTGCATATGATACAAAACTACACAAGATACTTAAGTCTCAGGCAGATTGGGAAGAGCTACAAAAGGCTCTCTCAAAACTGGGTGACTGGGCAACAAAATGGCAGATGAAATTCAATGGTGATAAATGCCATGTAATGCACATTAGAAAACATAATCCCAACTATACATATAAAATGATGGGGTCTAAATTAGCTGTTGCCACTCAAGAAAGAGATCTTGGAGTCATTGTGGATAGTTCTATGAACACATCCGCTCAATGTGCAGCGGCAGTCAAAAAAGTGAACAGAATGTTATGAATCATTAAGAAAGGGATAGATAATAAGACCAAAAATATCATATTGTTTCTATATAAATCCATGGTATGCCTACATCTTGAATATTATATGCAGATGTGGTCACCCCTTCTCAAAAAACATGTATTGGACTTGGAAAATATTCAGATATTCAGAAAAGGGCAACAAAAATGATTAGGCATATGGAATGGCTGCCATATGACTGGGACTTTCAAGCTGGGAAAAGTGATGACTAGGAGGGGATATGATAGAGATCTATAAAATCATGACTGGTGTAGAGAATGTAAATAAGGAAGTATTATTTACTCCTCTCATAATACCAGAACAAGAGCCCACAAAATGAAATAAATAGCAGATTTAAAACACACAAAAGGAAGTATTTTTTCACACAGCGCGCAGTCAGTCTGTGGAACTCCTTGCCAGAGGGTGTTGTGAATGCCAAAACTATGACAAGGCTAAAAAAAAACCCGAGGTAAGTTCATGGAGGATAGGTCCATCAGTGGCTATTAGCCAGGATGGGCAGAGATGGTGTCCCTAGCCTCTTTTAGCCAGAAGCTGAAAATGAGCGACAGGGGGATGGATCACTTGATGATTACCTGTTCTGTTCATTCCCTCTGAAGCACTGGGCATTAGTCACTGTTGGAATATAGCAATACTGGGCTAGATGGACCTTTGGTCAGACCAGTATGACCATTTTTATGTTCTTATGTCTCCATCCGCAGGCGCCGCCCCACAGCTCCCATTGGCCGCGGTTCCTGGCCAATGGGAGCTGAAGAACTGGCACTTGGGGTTGGAGTAACGTGTGGAGCCTCATGAGTTCCCCTATGCCTAGAAGTTAGAGGGGGGCATGCCGCTGCTTCTGGGAGCTGCACGGAGCCACTGCAAGCAGGAAAGCTGCCTTAACCCTATTGCACCATTGACCAGACTTTTAACAACCCAGTCGGTGGTGCTGACAGGAGCAGACACCTGACAACCCTAAGATCACTTTGTTTCCATTCCTCTTGTCCCATACCTCTCCTGCCTCATTTTCAAAGGCACCACCTGCAGCCCAGCTACAGGGTCAGAGAAATCCTATTATGATATTAAGGGTGATGGCTAAAGTAAGAAACAGAAATATCTCAAAGGTATTATACATAGAGAAGGCATACAGTAGAACCTCAGAGTTATGAACACCAGCATTACAAACTGACCAGTCAAAAACACACCTCAACTGGAACCAGAAGTATGCAATCTGTTAGCAGCAGAGACCAAACAAAAAAAGAAAAGAAATAGTTAATACAGCACAGGACTGTGTTACATGTAAACTACTGAAAATACAGAGAAAGTTTAAAAAAAAAAAAAGATTTGGCAAGGTAAGGAAACTATTTCTGTGCGTGTTTCATTGAAATTAAGATAGTTAAAAGCAGCATTTTCTTCTGCATGGTAAAGTTTTAAAGATGTATTAAGCCAATGTTAAGCTGTAAACTTTAGAAAGAACCATAATGTTTTGTTCAGAGTTATGAACATTGCAGAGTTATGAACAACCTCTGTTCCCAAGGTGTTCGTAATTCTGAGGTTCTACTGAATATAAATCCCACACATATCTGGCCCTGTGGGTGTCTCAGATAGTGAGGGCATAATATAAGAAAAATATAATCTAGATCACATCCAAACAGTGAGTGTAATGAAGCATCCTATTGCTGGCAGGCGCCAGTACCAGATACATCAAAGGAAGTTGCAAGAAGTCCCATAATAGCCAATTATGGAATGGCTTGTATATAGTGGAAGGTTTTTTTCTAATAACAGACAGTTAGTTTTTAATGCCCTCAAGCATGACATTTTATGTCCCTTATGATTTTTATAGCTACCTAATATAACTCTCTAATTTTTCATTCTACATAACTTTGAAAAATCCTACAAAGCCTTAAATGCTATCATTTCTTGTAGCAATGAGTCCCACAAGTTAATTATGCATTGTATAAAAAGTATTATGTTCTGTCGCTTTCATTTGTTGCCGTTTAATTGCTGAGAGTCTCCCCTTGTTTTACTGTTGGAAGTAAAGATGAGTGGCATCAGAGGCATCTCCAGAACAGGAAGCAGACTATTCTTCTATGCAATTCTTTTTATCGTGAGTCCTTGCATGCCTTAATTCACAGTCCATGTGATGTAATTCATTGAAATTCCTCACAAAAACAAAGGGTTTCGTGTAGCGCTTCTTATTTTAGAATATGGAAACTAGCCACAGGCTACATTTTATTTTATCAGCGCTTCCTCCTTTTTTAAAGTTTAGTTTAAAAAAAAATGAAACTGTAAAATCACTTCTTTTGTTTGTTCCCCAGCTTCCGGAGTCTGTATAAACATGCCAATCAGCTCCAAATCCTCTGTTTCTGCCTTTCATATGGCTGAGAAGATAATGAATAAAGTAAGCCTTTTTTTCTTGCCCCTGTTTCTGTTTTCTTGAGTTCCAGTCCACAGAGTGATTGTGGAGAACTTTAAATGTTTTACTTGTCTGATCTTTATAGATCTGAGCCTGTTTAAACTAAGCATCCCCTAGGCCTTACGTGCAAACAGTTCGCATTAGCACAAAACTAACAGACATTAGTGCTTGGCATCATGAAGGTTCGATTTACTAAGTGGCACTAAAATGAACTCTACCACATTTTATGCAGATGGGCACTTTAAAATCACAAAACCCAAAACCCAGACAGACCAACCAGCAATGTACACATGTGCAGCATAACGTATTTAACAAAAATATTTAACACACACGCCTTACAAGTTTAAATGTCTCTGACAGTGGCCAGTACCAGAGTCTCAGAGGAAGATAGAAGAACCCTGCAGTAAGCAGATATGAGATACTCTGTCCTTCACGTTAGGTCTCATCCTGGTCTCTGACTGTTAGAGATTGGCTTAAACCCTGAAGCAACAAAGCTTGCATCTCTTCCTGAATAGTCTGATTAACGATAACTGAATATTCTTGATCTCTGTATAAATATGAAATCCCCCTTTGAATCCTGCTACGTTTTTGGTCTTAATGACTTCTTGTGACAATGAGTTACAGACTACTTATTTGCAGTGTTGTGGCTATGTTGGTCCCAGGATGTTAGAGACAAGGTGGGCTACAAGAACATTGCAAACAACAGTGGAGAATATCAAATTTTGCCATCTGAAATGAAAACTCCACAACTTGAAGAAAAGGGAAGCCAAACTTAAAGCAACAGCTATTTGCTAAGCAATTTAAAAAAGAAGAAGAAATAATAATCTATATAAGCTCAAAAGCTTGTCTCTTTCACCAGCCAAAGTTGGTCAAATAAAAAATATTAGCCTATCAACCTTATCCCACAGTACTCGATTTCCTTTTATCGTTACTGACGTACCACCTTTTTAATTTCATTGAATGTCTCTTCTTCTTGTGATAAAAGGCAGGGAGAACAGAAGTTCCCGGACTGTCTTCAATAGACCATTCCTAAGGGCTGGGCTACACTGGGGAGGAGTGGGTCGACTTAAGATATGCAACTTCAGCTACACAAAGAAGTCATAGTATCTTAGGTCGACTTACCTGGCCATCCCCACAGCGGCGAGCTGACTGCAGCTGCTCCCACGCCAACTCCAGAATTCCATCTCAGCAAGAGGAGGAAGCGGAATTGACAGGGAGCATGTTCAGAGATTGATTTATCATGTCTAGATGAGACGTGATAAATCGATCTCCAATACATCGAACACTACCTAACAATCCAGCGGGTAGTTTAGACGTATTCTAATTTTAAATGCTTTTATCATTTTTCCTCTTATTCATCTCGTTTCTAAGGTAAACAATCACATTTTTTGAATCTCTTTATATGAGGGATTTTCGTGCCCCTAATCATTCTTGTCACCCTTTTCAAAACCCCCTCTAACTTTGCAGTCAAACAATAGTCATCACAAAATAATGACAAAAATTGTGCCTGAGTCTGGGAAAAAGAGAGAGGTAGAAGAGATGGCACTGCCACTAGATCAGAAATAGTACTGATCAATGGATACAGGGGATATAACAACAAACATAGTGGTAACCCTATCCTGAGTGGATCTGACCTTCCGCTGCCTCTTTTTCTCTTTTTCTACACTTGGTCTCTTTTTACTCTTTTACTCTTGGTCTCTTTTTCTACACTTTACTACACTTGTATAGCTTGCCACGCCACTAAAATCTCATCGAACTTAACTGTATTCACTAGCACTAGAAGGATTCCAAGACAGATTTTTCAAAAGAGCTCCACTCAATTTAGGCCCCTAAATGAAGTGGCCAGATTTTTAGAAGTGCTGTTTGCCTTACAGCTTCCACTGTTCTCAATGGGAGCTTTTGGGTGCCCAGCAGTTTTGAAAATCTGCCTACTTTTTTATGTGCCTGTATGGAGCTGAGCTCTTTTTAAAATTCGGCCTCTCCCTCCCCGCCCCCCAAAAAAGAAACTCCCTGCCAAAAAAAATGAAACAAAATGGCACCACCCCATTGTTTTAAACATGCACATTTTCTTTTTATTTATTGAGTATTGCATTTGGGGCGAGGTTGGCAGCTGTGTAGTGGGAAGGCCCCTTTATTAGCTACAGAATAGAGATAACACAAGGAGCAATAGGAGCAAACTTTTCCTTCCGTGCTGTGTCTGTAACCACCCTTCTGAGAGTTTACTTCAGGCTCCCTAGTCCAGTCGCTTCTTGTCCTCTCTGTTGTGACTGCCAGCAGGATTGCCATTTAATACCAGTTGTGGTGGTGGCTTTTGCAAAGTGGACACATCCACTGGGAACTACACTGGGATTCTTCCATCCTAAGTGCAGGACTCTGCACTTATCCTTGTTCAACCTCACCAGATTTCTTTTGGCCCAATCCTCTAATTTGTCTAGGTTCCTCTGTATCCTATCCCTACTCTCCAGCGTATCTACCACTAGACATGGAGCCATTGATCAGTACTCGTTGAGCCTGACAATCTAGCCCACTTTCTATCCACCTTATAGTCCATTCATCCTGCCCATACTTATTTAACTCGCTGGCAAGAATACTGTGGGAGTCTGTATCAAAAGCTTTGCTAAAGTCAAGGAATAACATGTCCACTGCTTTCCCCTCATCCACAGAGTCAGTTATTGCATCATAGAAGGCAATTAGATTAGTCAGGCATGACTTGCCCTTGGTGAATCCATACTGACTGTTCCTGATCACCCAACTTATTGTCCTTCAGAGTTGTTACAGACTGTGCTCTTGGACCTTCTTACTAGCTCCTTGTTCTGGCAACCTTCTAGCCCAGAGGTGGGTAAACTCTGGCCCAGGGGCCACATCTGGCCCTCCAGACATTTTAGTCCGGCCCCTGAGGTCCCACTGGGAAGTGGGGTCTGGGGCTTGCCCTGCTCTGGCACTCCAGCTGGGGAGTGGGTTCGGGGTCTTGTCCCACTCCGCACAGCTCCCAGAAGCAGTGGTACATCCCTACTCCAACTCCTACACATAGGGGCAGCCAGGGGAGTCTGCACACTGCCCCCATCCCAAGTGCCACCCCCGCAGCTCCCATTGGCCGGGAGCTGCCTGGATGCTCCTATGCATAGGAGATGGAGGGAGGACATGCTGCTGTTTGATGGGAGCTGCTTGAGGTAAGCGCTCCCCAGAGCCTGGCCCCCTGCTCCTCTCCTGTGCCCCAACTCCCTGTCCCATCCCTGATTCCTCCTCCCACCCTCCGAACCCCTTGGTCCCACCCCGGAGCACCCTCTTGCACCCCAA
Organism: Dermatemys mawii; assembly: GCA_007922305.1. Lineage (NCBI taxonomy): Eukaryota > Metazoa > Chordata > Testudines > Dermatemydidae > Dermatemys > Dermatemys mawii. The sequence goes on from ML677348.1 coordinate 580,069, forward strand.
ACCTCTCATTCCCAGTCTCACTCGAGAGCCCGCACCCCCAGACTGAGCCCTCACTACCCCTGTGCCCCAACCCCTGCCCCAGCCCTGAGCCCTTTCCCACCCTCTGAACCCTCAGTCCAAGCCTAGAGCACCCTCCTACACCCCAAACTCCCAGTTCTGAGCCCTAAACCAGATCCCGCACCCCCGCCGAAGCCCTTATACTACCCCACCCCCTGCACCAGCCCAGAGCCCCCTCCCACACTCCAAACCTCTCATCTCCAGCCCGAGCCCCCTCCCACACCTGAACTCCTCATTTCTGGCCTCACCACAGAACCCGCACCCCAGCTGGAGCCCTCAGCCCCTCCACCAGCCCAACCCCTGAGCCAGCCCAGTGAAAATGAGCGAGGGAGGGAGGATGAGGAGAGCAAGTGACAGAGGGAGGGGGCATGGAGTAAGTGAGGGGAGGGGCCTCAGAGAATGAGCAGGGCCTCAGAGGAGGGGTGAGGCAGATACAGGGCAACGGTTTTCGGTTTTGTGTGAGTAGAAAGTTGGCAAGCCTAAGAGAGCTATATGTTGCCAGGCCTCGAGGCGGGTTCTGGCTGCATTACTGTTCATTGGACTTTCAAACAATGTGGTCTCATCCATAGATACTGGTGCCTTCCCGTACTGTGGGGGGGGGCACAAGCTAAAGGGGCAGACATGTGACTGCCCCACATGTCTCCAATGCCCAATGACCCCCATCCCAAACTGTGCCCAGCCTGGTGTCATAGTGATCTCCCTGCTCCACGTTATCTGCAGGGGGCAGAGGAGGGAAAGAGGCTCTATTCTTCTCTCCTGCGCTTTCTCCACCACATTCGGTTGCTCTCCCTGGCAGCGGGGCGGTGAGCAGGACAGAGTTGCTTCTGCCTGAGAGAGCCTGGCTGGGAGGCAGAGCACCCTCCTGTACCCCCAACTCCTCATCCCTAGCCCCACCCCAGAGCTAGCATTCCCAACCAGAGCCCTCATGCCCTTCTGCACCCCAACCACCAATTTTATGAGCATTCATGGCCCGCCATACAATTTCCATACCCAGATGTGGCCCTTGGGCCAAAAGGTTTGCTCACCCCTGTTGTAGCCGCAAGTAAATGTCTCTATCCAGTGACGTCAGATAGAGCAGGAAAGAGGAGATTGTTATAATAGAACAGCTGATGCAAGAGGAATATAGTAACATGAGTAGAGACAGGCAACTAGCATCATTGAAGACTAACAGAAATTTGTCCCTTTGGTTACTGGCTTTAGACGCTCAGCTTCAGGACGCTACTTCCAGTTCTTGGAAGAAATAACCCCTTCTTAGAGGCCTTGAACAAAATATTGTTCTTCACCCCTGTTCAAGGGATGGAGTCAGTTACTCTCCCTCCGCCAGATTGCCATTGAAACCCATGAGATTTGCATTTGTAAACAGATTTGCATCTGCTGTCACCACGTGTGATTTTGGCCCATGGTGTACAGCTGAAAAGCGCACAGAGTTAACATTTCTTTTCTAAGGTGGTTCCTGTAGGCATCAGAGTCTAACATCTACTACCTTAATATCTTTAGTGTTACTTAATTTCCTAGCTAACTATACAGCTTTGCCCCCACCCATATTCCTCACCTTAAATTGAGATGTACCTTGCAATCCCCTTTAACTTATTTTTTGCTGCTTATTTTGTATTCTTCTCTTAGCCACAATTTGAAAGGCACCTATCAGCAGAAACAATGACTGCACCTTTTCCCTCCCACCTCAATATATAGTTATTATTCTTTTGTTTTGTTTTGATGCTACAGAAACTCTTAATTGACTTTTAATTAAATGCCAAGCTGGTTACAACTGAATAATCCTTAACTGTCATATGCACCCTTAGGATTTATGCTCCACCACTAACTCACTTGAAACTTTGCTCCAGTGTACTAAGATTATGCAGAATTATGCACAGAAGATAAAGCAAAGAAGGGCAGAGTTGCAGCTGTACGCTTCATGAGAATTTATCAAAGAGGCACAAAGACTATTTTTTTAAAAAACACAGTATAGGTTTGGCCTTTGTCTGGACTAATCTCTTGTGCTTTGACAGTTCAAAACTGGAATGTGCCACCAGCTCTAAGTAGAGGGAACTGCTGTAAACCATGAAGTTAGAAAAGCAGAGAGAATGATTTTAACAGTGAGAGTATTTGGGGTTCACAAACTTCATTTTGATAACAAAAATTAATACACGACCCCAGGAGATGGGACAGAAGCCTCAGCCTGCCCAAGCACTGCCACTTGGGGGGTGGGGGGAGAGGGGCAAAGCTAAAGCTCAAGTCTCACCACCTCAGGTGGGGGAAGGAGAGGGGTAAGCCAAACCCCAGGGCTTCAGCCCCAGGCAAGGGGCCTGTAATCTGAGCCTCACTGCCCAGGGCTGAACCAAAGCCTGAGCCCCAGAGCCCAAGGTTGAAGCCCTTAGCTTGGCTTCAGCCCCAAGCCCCAGCAAGGCTAACACCAGTCCTGAAGACTCCATTAAAACAGAGTCGTGACCCACTTTGGGTTCCGACCTGAAGCACAGTTTGAGAACCCCTGGATTAAATGACTACAATGGTCCTTTCTGGCCTTGGAATCTATGACTGATCCTCAGAATAAGGCAAAACAGAAGAGGGGAGGGGAGGTGTGTAGCTTAGAAGTAGGTGCACAATTGTAGCTCACAATGCTCATCTTCCATTCTTCTAAGTGGGTACATACTTTTAGTCTTGGATTTTTCCCTATGAATGGCAATTGATTTGAGGCTTTACACAACTCATGATTCTCTCTCTATATTTGTGCTGGATGCTTACCAAGAAAACTAAAATAATGTTACCATAATGCTATTCAGACAGAGGCCAGAACAGAGAGCTCTTTTATCTGCACTTACTTGCACACTGAATTCCTTTATCTGAGGATCTCAAAGCACTGAATATAGACCACATCTATAAGGAACAGTCATCCTCATTAAAGTGTTTAGTGAAGAGTAATGCCGCCATAATGCTAATCACCTTCAAGCAGTAAATGTCAGCATTTTAATGGTAACTGTTGTAGGTAAATCCTGCCCCCTTTTACAAATGGCTAAATTGAAGCATAGGGGGATAAGCAGAGATTTCTAAAGGTGCAAAGAACAGCCAGGTGCCCAACTCCTATTGTAGATCAATGGAAAATGAACACCTCTCTCCCAGTTGTGCTTTTCAAAATTCCCCCAATTGTTTTGAACATGTCCATTCAGCAAGTGAGTTGCATAAGGCAGGACTAATAATTCTTGGCTCCCAGTCTCATTCTTAGTCCATGCTGCCTCTCTATACAATGTTGTTTGGGATTATTCACTTTTTCTCTTTCTCAAAAGTGAGGAAACTTGAGGGGAGAATGATGATAAGGTATGTTACTAACATATTCATAAAGTCACAGGAGTTAAGGGTATTGAACTAAAGTAAAGACCTGGTTCAAAATCAATGGTATGTTGAATTGGGCCCTCAGCAGGAGAAAAATCTTGTCTGTTAACATTTGTGGAGCCTATGGAGATTTTTGGATGGAAGAGGCTATAGAAATGCACAGTACTCTTATCAAATACCAACAAGTCACCTGCCTGGCTTTATGTCTGACATTCTGCGCAGCTTTCACTACTCTCATGGCATAGTCCAGTTGATCTGAGAAGGAATGAATTTTGACATCATCCTGGATTCCTTGGGTCAGATTTTAACTTCTCAACATTTCATCTTCATTGGAGTTATTCGTGGTCTAAAATGGGATCAGAATCAGGCTCTTAGTTATTATGAACCACTATCTGCCCTGAGCTCTGAGTAAGAGGCTCCCATTGATTATAACCATGCACACTTCATATATCCAAGGATACAGTTGACCCCATAGCAGTCATCTGATATTCTGCATGTCTCACAGTCCCTGCATTCTGAAAAAAAGTAAAAGAAGTTTCTTTTGCTTAAATGTGCTTTATAACAAGGTGAAGCGTGAACAGTCTTGTGTGCACAGTCTGTAGCACCTAGGACAAATGAGAAATTAACAATGACATAGAATTAACACATAGCTTGCTGCTCCTGTATCTCTTGGAAATGTAATTTGAATGATTAGTTCTCCTGAGCCTAGACTATCATCGGCTCAGTGAATATGAAAACCATTGTCTGGCTAACACTTGTACTATTTCCAGTGGTGGTTTGAAAGGAGCCTATAGCTAGAAAAGCCTAAAGCTATTGTTGTTTTAAACACTACAGACAAAATTTGTCTTCTATTAATACAAACGCTTCCAGCCTCCTTTATTCTTTACAGGAGTAAATTTAGTGTATTTGTGGAAACTAGGTGCCAGATCCTATGCTGACATATACCCTGTGCAATCCTGTTTAAGTCAATGGGACTTGACAGGATATAAGCCACTGCTGAATAGGGCCCTATATCTTTTGTAAATTGTCTTCTCTATTAGCTCTAGTGTAAGGATATAATTTCCCATACCTGTCCCAATGTATCCTCTCAGTAGAATTCTAGCTGGTCTCTGAGAGCTAGGAACAGTCAATTAGTAGTTAGTGCCATCTGGTGTATTTGAAAACTGCTCAAATTGTAGACTTTTCCTTTAATTTGTAAGGAGGTTCCTAGTCCTTCTGCCTGTAGGGAGGGGTCAGTTAGTAGATAGTTATCCTAGAGTAAGGTGGGGTGAATTGTTCCTCTCTGTTTTAGGGGGCACCCTGCTTTGTGTCTCTGTTCTTTGGTTCTCGTGTGTTGGTGTTCTCAGTTCTAAGAAATAAAGTAGTGTTCCATTGCAACCTTCCGTAAAGAGTATTTATGTTTTTATCTAACTTCTCTGTGTGTATGCATGAACATAACAGAGAAAACTGGTGGTGAAGATGAGCTATTAAAAACAAAAACAGAAGAAAAAGAAGAAAAGAGTAAGGATAAAATTGCTGCTTGTGGCAATAGGGACAGTTTCTAATTTAATGAAAAAAGAGGAAATGTTTGCAACATATATTCAGAGATTTGATCAGTGTTTTTAGGCAAATACTATGGAAGATATTGGTAAACAAAGGGCAGTTTTCCTAACACTGATGGCAGAAAATCAGTATTTGCAATGCTTAAAAATTTGTTTTCCACACAAACCTGATCTTGACAGAGTATAAAGACAAAACAAAGCTTCTAAAGAAGCCCTACATGTCTATCTCTCTTTTTTTTTTAACAGAATGCTAAACATTTGGTCTAAGAAGCCATTAAAGGGAGCTGTAGAGACTGCTCCCTTGTTAGCCTCCTCAAAGAAAAATGTGCCAAAATTCAAAAATAAACAGCCCCCATGTACCATTCTTGGGAAGAAGAGCCTTAGGAGGGGGTGAAGAAGATAAGGACATAGGTTGGCACCTCTCACAGAATCCAAACAAAACAGAGGGAGCCATGTTTCCACTGTTTAGGGACATCACACTGGCAGTAGCTGTGTCTTTAATAAGTTTAAGTGAAAAAGGAGTGGTAAGAGAGGGACATGCCTTCAGGGCTTGCTGCATTGCACTAAAGCACATCAAAGGAGATGATGAAAGGAAGCCATCGGTGCCTACAAGTAGGATCCACCAAACTAGTTGTATGATATTGTAGGAACTGGACTTGGAAGCAAGCTGGTCCCTAAAACAGAGACATAAGTCACTGCAGCTTGACCCTGTGCTAACTGCTGACTGACTGACTCCGGTTACATGCTTCGGTGATGTGAAGTGTCTATCATTATGTGTTGCATGCATGTTGACAGTATTATTGTATTACCCCATTGTGCTAGGTGCTGTACAAACACAGAACAAAAATACAGTCGCTCCTCCCGGGGACTTATAACCAAAGTGTAAGACAAGAGACAATAAATGGAGACAGACAGATGGGGGAGTACAAGGAAAGACTGAAACAATAATGTTGATAATCATCACAACGGCCAGCAGCCTAACTGTTTTCAAGTTGATTGTAAGCATCAGGGCAAAGGAGTTTTGAGGAGTGATTTGAAAGTGGATAGTGAGAGATATTTACTGTAAGGCTAAACTACCTTTAAAACACATACCTTTAACAAATTTTATAAATTACATTTAAGTGCCTTAAAATAAAAATATCAACAAATAGACAATTAACAAGTTTTATGAAGTTATTTTTAGGATTGATCTCATGACTGTGTTATATCTGCACTGGGAAGTTTATTGATCACCAAAATCACTACCTTTCTTGCCTCCTGTTAAATGGTTTGTATTAGCTGATTGTTTTCCTGAAACCCAGGCTGCTTCATTGATGTCTCTTTTTACTGTTTTCCTTACCTTCCACTGAATTTATTTAATTTGTGAACTATCACTTGCTGAATCATTAACTTTAATTAATGCCTTCTGTTTGGTGGACACTGCACCGAGCTGTTTTTGTTCATTAACTATTTTAGAGCAATTAATTTTTCAGTAAGAACAATTAAAGTATGTTCTTACTGAAAAATATTAAACTTCTTTCTACACACAGTTTTTGGACCTGTCATGAAATTTGCGCTCTTTATGTAAAAATCATGTGAATGGCTGTAAAATAATGAGATTTTTTTAAAAAAAAATCCTGAGAGATTCTTTTTATTTGCCTTCTGATTTCTGAGCCTTAGGACTACACTTGGGTTATGTTTTCAAACTTGTCTTTATTACTCTGAGAGCTAAAAAAATAATGTTTATAATGAAAGCCCCAAGGTTCTTATGCAATCCCTTGATTCCAGTAGCTGGGGCTTTAAGAAAAACATAGATTGTGAGACTTGTGATAAAATTCCGAGAGTTGGCAACACTGCTCTGGCTTTAGCATCTATGAATCATTTCTGGGTGATGCAAAAGGATTTCAGTCCCTATACCTAAACGTTTGACTCAGTTCGTCCCTTCTGTAGTAATGCTGTCCATTGTCCCATGATTTTAGAAAGCACCTATCATGCTTTTAGGTGCTATGAAATAAATACATTTTGTGCGATGTGCCAGGCCAGAAATCCTAAAGGAGGAGAAGAATTATGACATTGCTAATTATATCTTGTTTATGAGAACATCATTTTATGGTTGCCACAGCTTCTCTGTGTATAAGGTGATTTGTTTTATTTATTCTTCAACTGACATGAAATTAAACAATGAAGCAATAGCCAATGTCATTTCTCCTGGTTAAACATTCCACAGATCCTGCAGTCAAAAGACAGATTTAAAGCTACCTTTCACAATGTTATGACTACAGCAGGATCTCAACATATTTAATCCCAAAAATAGGAATAAACATAATGCTAATGTGTGCGTGTGTGCAAATGGCAACACTGGAAACTGGATGGGTTTTGCTGATATTCGTACTTGAAGGCATGTTTGCAAATGACTGTGCTGCACAATTAAAATGTCTGAAGTTCACACAATTAGTTCCCAATCTCACAATCTGGATATATTCTAAATAAACCTGCTTAGAAAAGTTCATTAAAATATACAGATCCCGCTGACTGGTAATGACTGAAAATAGGGCAGTGAAAAAAATCCATAGCTGCGTGTGGTTTTTCATCTTTTCTTAGAACTCCTGATATGGCTCACTGAAATAATCCCAACTATTTGCTGCGTTGTAACTTCAAAATCTTGTCAGTATTGCACAAGCTCCAATGTGGACTTATAGAAAGCTGTGATGAAAGAGAAGGAAACCCAGAACAAAGTTTGAATCTTTCCAAAATGAACTTGGGGCATTTCAAGGGCTTTGTAGATAATCCACAGCAATGTTCCTATCTGTACATACAGAATAAGAATATTTTTAATATGACTAGTTTACGTTAGATTGTAAGGGCCTGATATAAAACCAACTGAAGCCAATGCAAGTCTTTTCCAAAGACTTCAATGAAGCCTTAAACACCTTCCATCCCATTTAAAAAATAAAAAGAAAAGAGATTCTCCTTTTGAACTCTGCAATCATTGCTGGAATGATTCAGCTTTTAGATCCACAGGGGACTCTCTCACTTAAGAAGAAAATAAAAAGAAACTTACCTACAGGGACTGATTTATTTATTTTGTGGGTGGATCGTAAAATACCAAATAAAAGTCAACAAATATTTGTTTTCCATTTGCCACATTCTGAGAGCTATATCATTCTGGTGAATTTGAGATTTTCCATTAATTTTGGAAAAAGGAAGGTACTCATTGCTGTCTGCTAAACAAAAGTATTATTTGATTTTTAAATCACCACAGAGTTGTTTTTTAAAAATACAATTGCAATAATAATAAAAAGATCCTATCCAAGAAATTGGAAATTAATGTGGTGTAATGTTATTTTTTTTGCACAAGATCTGAAAACTCAGTATTAGTCATTTATTTTTGCTTGTATTTTGTAAAAAGAGAACGCTCTTTTGAAGTTAAATCAAGTAACATATAGCAAGACAAAAAAGCGATGTCCCTAATATCTGCCTATGAAGGGATCTTCTTGTATATGTAAAAGGTGACAGTCAGTTGCATCCATAGCATTCCCCGACCCCATCGTTCCTAGGACTCATAGAGGCCTGTCACTTTGTAACTTGTTCTGCTTCTGTCTTGAACTGTGATGACTATTGCTGGGTAAGAGTGCTAGAAAGAGTGAAAAGGAGCTGAGTGAGTGAAAAGTTACCAGAGAGTAGCAGCCTGGTTTAGCTTAGAGAACCAGCAGTATCTGCAGTCTAATCTTGACTGACTTTGTGCTTAACTTTGAGCACGTGTCAGTCTTACAAAATGGGGATATTTAATGTTTACTTTCACCACAGGAGTGTTGTGTGGCTTAGTGATTTAGACCAAAATGGCTGAATTTAGGCACCTCAATGAAAGTAGCCTGATTTTTCAGACATGCTGAGCACCCACAGTTCCTGACTGAGTTAACAGGACCTGCCAGTGTTCAGAACCCTAGACAATCAGGCCACCTATGTCCCTAAATAGAGCCGTAGTAGCTCAGCTTTAAGCACTCAGTAATGAAAGTTTTGGCCTTAAATAACTGTACAGTTTTTTGAACTACTTTCAAAGTAGCATATAAATGCTCAGAGGGAGATTTTTCAGAGGCCCTAATAGGAGCCAGATGTACCACTCCAATGACTTTTAGTGGCGTTTGGGCACCTAACTACCGTTGTGCCTTTGAGGCTGTCCCTTTAAGTCCTAACTCTTCCCTCAGACTGCTCAGTCGTAGTTGAACCTATGGACCTGAAGATGGAATTAGGCCCTGGAATCAATGGGGGTTGTAGGCAGCTGGGAGTTTGGGTGCATGATTAGCTGGAGGGCTTAGCATCAGATAGGCTGGCTAGGATCTAGTTTCAAAAAACAACCTGTCATGTCAGGGATCCTCACATCTGACAGGGCAGTTCATTATTTGCATCTTCTACCTTTCTTGGTCTCAGGATCTTCTAGCTCTCTATCCAGGTGCTCTTTAACTTAGCCTCTCTCTAGCACACAGTATACTCACTACTCCCTTTGTGTCATTTTTTCTATTTTTATTCCCCTACCTTTATGGTTAAATCTTTAACAACTGGCTTTAAAAATATTCTGTCTCTGTCTTCTCCCCACTGTGTGCAGCATTTTTTTGGATCCACCACTTTTGGGAAGTTTGCAAGCTCCATTGTGGGGCTAGCTCCTGCCACATGCTGAGCTCTGCCTTGCGTTCAATTTGTGGGGACTCAGCACTTTGCAGGACTGGGCTATGAACACTGAACAGCAGTCATGGACTGGTTACAGGGCATGGCCACAATTTATAGCTCTTCCAACGCATTACTCATAAATACTCCTGTAATCAAAAATGAATTGTAAATACATATTTTGTGAGCTCTTTTTTGAGCCTATTTGCAGATTTCTGAGTCCCAGCTAACTAGCGTCCTACAAAGAGAACAGCATGTTTTAACATAGCCCAAAGTAAGACACTCTGTATGGTTCATTAATAAAAATGAGTTTCTTGAATTATGTGTATAATATAATTATAAACAGCATATACCATGGCTTCCATGTTTTTAGTAATGGCATACTTGATGCCTTCTGTTGACAAGGAAGTAGATGATAACATCTGATCAGCACTATTTTTTTGCTTAATTAGACAGTGTTGTACATTTGCATTTGTTTAAGTCATGTGAGTGAATCTGTATGCTACATTATTTTATCTGTTCTCTTGTTGGTATGTGGGTGAAATGTAAATTGCACTCATTAGCCATCTGTCTATCTGCAGATAGATATAAAATTCCTCGCTCTTCTGTGTGACCCTGACTGGCATGCCTAATGTTCTCTAAGGATGGGGAAGTTAACAATGTCTGACATATAATTAGAGGGGATAACGTACGACAGGAATAGCAGCACAGAGATGAAACTGTTTCTTTTGAACAATGATGTAAAATGTGAGAAAAGCAGGAAACACCAAGGTCCTGATTCTGGATGCATCTCTGTTCAGAATACCACTTAAGTGTGAAGGTGACAGAGTCATGTCCCACAGGACTCTTTGTCACTTCTGCAATTCCAGACTAACATGGCTACCCCTCTGATTCTTGACTTAACTGTGAATTTAACTGTGATTAAGTCCTATTTACTTCAGTCAGACTTAAATTTTACCACTCATGTAAGTGCTCTCCTGAGTCAGGGTCCAAATTAGGACTGTACTCTACAGTAACTCCCCACTGAACATCCTCTCACTTAACATTGTTTTGATCTTACATCTCTGCTCAGTTACAGAACATGCTCCATTTAAAGTTGTGCAATGCTTCGCTATAATGTCATTTGGCTGCCTGCTTTGTCCACAGCTGGCAGCCTCCCTATGCCCCTCCCCCACAGCTTCCCCCTTTCCCCCGCCTCTTGCCTGTGGCAATCAGCTGGCTTGAGGCATTCAGGAGGTTGGAGGGAGGAGCGAGGACTCGGTGCACAGGCTCCACCTCACTCCTCTGCCTCCTGAACGCCACAAACCAGCTGATTGCCGCAGGTAGGAGGCAGGGGAGAGAAGGGGGAGGCTGCGCGCCGAATCTTCGCTCCTCCCTGCTCCTTCCTGAACGCCACAAACCAACTGATTGCCGTGGGGAGGAGGGAGCAGTGAGGATGCATTGCCCCTCCCCCACCCTCCCTGCCTCCTGCCCACGGCAATCAGCTGTTTTGTGCCCTTCAGGAGGCAGAGGGAGGGAGGGGGGAGGAACAAAGATGCGGCGTGTGGAGTAAAGGGGGAAGAGTGTGTGGGGGAGAGGTGGGTTGAGGGTGGGGACTTGAGGGAAGAGGTGGAGTGAGTGGGCCAAGGGTTGAGCCCCCCTGCCCCTGGTGCTTGCAGAGTAGGGTAAGCTGCCGCCGCTGCTGCACAACGTGCTTCTCCTAGCACCTTCAGCCTCCTTGCCTGCCTCATTGTCTGCAGTGCCAGTGGGCTGTGCCTGGGTGAGGTAAGGTGGGGAAACCTCCCAACTACAATACTGTACTGTATCGCAAAAAAACCCCCAAAACAACCCCCCCACACCCCGCATTTACATTCATTCTTATGGGGAGATTGGTTTTGCTTAATGTCGCTTCACTTAAAGTCGCATTTGTCAGGAACGTAACTACAATGTTAAGGGAGGAGTTACTGTATTTCTGGCTCCGTTCTACCTATGTGATCTGGAGCAAGCCACCACTTTTCTTCTTCTATCTGTAAAATGGGGTGATCGTATTTAATTTCCTGGCTCAGAGAATCAAAGAATCTTAGAGCGAAATGCTTGGCTAAAAAGTGTAATGTAAATGTAAAATATTATTCTAACGCTACCATCCAGCCATATATCTGTATGCCAGTGTCAAATTTCTCAGTAAAGCAGTGGTGTGCAGAGTTATATGTATCTGAATACATAGAACTATATCTCTTTGTATCGTTCAAGACCTTTTGTAATGCCTCAATACTCCCTTATGATACTAAACAACTGTGCAAAAACTAGATCTTGTATAATTTCACCTACTGGATGGTGGAAATTCTGACAAAGAAGCATTTTCTGGCCCATAGTGAGTGCTTATTAATGAAAAACAAAACCAAATACCACCAATTTGAGTTTGTGTTTCCATTCCACAGGAATGCAACATATAACATATCCAACACTGCATTCTTTTATAAGGCTGATCAGAAAACACACTGCACGGCTTTACAGTACTTTACAGTAAAAGTTGTTGACAGTGTAATAACTCTGTTGCAAGCTGCATTCTCCTATAGCTCTGGGATATTCAAAAGTGTTATTTTTATCATGCTTTATAATAAGGGTCCATTTATAAATAATTTACAAGAGGTTAATACATGATTAATATGTGTTTGGTTATTCAATTGTTATACGGACAACAGGTCCATAGATTGCTCATAACCATAGCTTATTTCTTTCTACTGTATTGCTTTTAATAGCCATCTATAACATGTACTATTTATGTTTGTAAAATGTTTCTAACATTCTGTTAACCCTTTAATAACTGTTTATAAATGAAACTTAATTTTTAAAAAATCACTTTTAATATTAAACACACTGAAAGCCGAAATTTCCAACACTGCAAACAAGGGCAAATTTCCAAATAGCATTTTAATTTGTAACACTTAGTTCTTAATGTGTTTGGCATCTAGTCTCATTTTTATTTTCTTCTGGTTTCAATCACTGCAGCTTTTTGTCTGAAAGGAAACTTGCAGTTGCCTGTTCAGTTGTGAATGCTGTTTAATAAATCTGTATATTCATATGCAGCAATTCTGCTGCAGTCAAATAAGCCACAAACCTTTTCAGACATGGGTAAAATCAGATGAAAGAGCTCAGAGCCATTTTTCCCAGAGGAAGAAAAAACTAAAATGCTGAAGGATACGTTTGCTGTTTTGTTGGAGTGTACTGAACCCACTGATGAGGAGGTAATTATAGGCAGGAAAAAACAATCCTTCTGAATCCCATCTCATACAAATTACAGGAATCAGAAACGCTTTTCGGCTGTAGAAACCTTCTTAGGGGAGGGGAAAAAATGAGGCTATTTTGTGAACGATGCATAAAACCAATGCTATAGGCTGCTTAGACATCAGCTCCTGCAGACTGGAAACTGTGATTCACCTCTATTGTGTAGCAAGCATTTTTGGGGGAGTCAAATGAACAAGTCCCACCGGATTTAGTTACAGAAGCTGAACAATAAAGGGGAACTCTAATACCATTCAAAAATGTTAAATATTTCCTATTTACATTTCCTTCAGGGTTCGACCCTCTTATACTGAAGCAGAAGGCAAAAAAGGTAGGACTGACATAGTTTTTCAAAAGAATGTCTTATTCCCTGCACGTTGTGAATAACAAGAACGGATAGCACCACTTATAAGAACTATAATTCTTTTCCTTGACATGGCTTTAAGGGAGACATTCACATTCTGCTCTGAGTCAGACATGAGGAAGGCTCTTACCTTTGCAAGCTAATATTGTGCAAGATATTACTTGGATCATCCAGACACATGGTATTACTGTTATAATTTGTTATTATAAAAATATGGCATCTAGCAACGTGCATGGTGCTTTGTAAACAAAGGGCTTGATTATGCATTTTATATACAGCCCCAATTAAAGGCCAAGTGCATAATATCACTGTCCCAGGAGAACCCACAGTTATGCTGAAGTGAAGAGGGGGCAGAAATTTGCTACGTACTATTTCACAGTGTAGCTTATTCCTACCATCAAGCAGCCAGACAGTTCTGTGGGGCCAATGCTTAGGGCACCTGGTACCATGGCTCTGTCCACTGATGACTCCCTATGGGGAGCATCTGTCTACGAGCCCCTCAGCAGACAGAGCTAAGATTCAGATAGACCTAGTACAATCACACAAGGGTGCAATCCTTACTCCTATAGGCAGCCATTCTAGCCCAGTTATGAGCCATGCTGATGAGAAAACAAACACAAAAACAAAATCATAAGAAGCCTGAGCACCAGCAGATTTAAAGCAAATGAGAAAATCAATGAAAAGCTGATGAGAAAACTATCATAGTGCAAACATGATATTATCGTGGAAAGTGTTTGTTTTTTATAGCAGAAGCAACAAATAAGACATGTCTGCCAATGAGGCAATACAGTCCTCAGGTGTATAGTGGGGCATGAGGTGACCCCACATACAGCTTCTGCAACATGCTTGAGACATTCCTAGTCATTATTAATGAGAAGAGAAAGCATGATCTCATAGTTAACACCAGGGCTTTGGAGCGGAGTCCAGGGCTGGAGCGCGGAGCAGTGGAGCTGCAGGTTTTTGCCTGGAGCTGGAGCAGAGCCGGAGCACCGCTCCAAAGCCCTGGTTAACACACACAATATGGGAGGCCAGGGACACAAGTGTTGTTCCTGGTTCTACCACTGACTTAGTGTGTGACTACGGGCAAGTTACTCAACCTCTCTGAGCCTCAGTTTCAAGATCTATTAAAAAGGGGCAAATATACAAGCAATTCGAGATGAATGGCACTAAGTATGAGGAGGAGGAGGAGGAGTATTACCAGGTGTTCTGAAGCAACCTTTCCAGACTACAGGGATCTGATATATCTTGCATACCCACAAGTTTCACCTCACTATTAAGCTACTTACTTGCAAAGTCAGACATAAAAATACAAGTGTCACAGCACACTATTGCTGAAAAATTGCTTACTTACTAATTGTTAACATAGAATTATAAAATAAATCAATTGGAATAAAAATATTGTATTTACATTTCAGTGTTTAGTTTACAGAGCAGTATAAACAAGTCATGGTCTGTCTGAAATGTTAATTTGTACTGACTTTGCCAGTGCTTTTTATGTAGCTTGTTGTAAAACTAAGCAAATATCTAGATGAGTTGATGTACTCCTGGAAGACCTCTGCATAGCCCCCAGGGGTACACATACCCCTGTTTGAGAAACACTGAAGTATGCTACATCAAGGACACATTGTCACCATTAGGCAAAAAGCCCCAATAATATGGGTTTAATTCTGAAAACATTTCTTGAAATACCAACAAGTCTCAAATAACATAATACAGGTAACACCTATCAGCTCATCTGTGCCACTGTAAATAAGACACACCAGTGTATTTCCTTGTCCAGTGAAACTTTTTCCTGGTTGCATTATTATTTATTATTTAGTTATTTAGTATTTTGATTTCAACAGCTGGGGCTTTAAGAAGAACATACATTGTGAGATGTGATAAATTTGTGAGCATTGGGAACCCTGCGCTTCTACCCCCTGTTATTTCTTAGTTTATCCTTTCTGCCAGGCTCTTGGCAACAGCAAGGACTGTATTTTCATCCAAAACAGCCCAAATGAATCACTTTGCCAAAGCAGGTCTGTTTGCTGATCACCTAGGCATAATAGATGTGTCTATGCAAATACCTTCTGTTCCTGAGGTCTTTTCTACCCATTCCTGGCTAGATGGCAGGGGCAGCTCATTCAGGCCAATTCTTTCACAGAGGTGAAGAACAAAGGCTGCATAGAATCCACACTGTTTCTTGGGGCCCTTTGCTATAAATAGCAAGAAAAGCCAGAGGTGGACAGTTGATAAGTCAGGCCTAGGCCTCAAGTAAATAATAAATTAATTACTTGTATTGTGGTAGCATGCAGGAGTCCCATTCATAGACTTGGACTGCATTGTACTAGATACTGTGCAAGCATCGAACAAAAAGACAGCCCCTGACCAAAGGTGTTTCCAGTCATGAAACAGAACAGAACAACCATAGTATTGGGGGAAAACTTAGATCAGAGAATCATAGAATATCAGGGTTGGAATATCAGAAGGTCATCTAGTCCAACCCCCTGCTCAAAGCAGGACCGATCCCCAACTAAATCACGCCATCCAGGGCTTTATCATGTATCCATCTTGATCTGAACTATGATATTTGAGCCTATAATCCTCCCTTTTCTTGTCTAAGATTCTCCATCTCTTCTGTGCAGTAAGCACCATTTTTATTAGAGTTCTCCATTAATCTTTGCCTGCTGTTCTTAAGGCCTGGTTGGGCATAAGTGAAGCACAGAGGCCATTTCTGTGTGGTGCTGCTGGACCCAGACCTTTGTTAATCATCTAAACATTCTTCATGGATTTTTTGTAATGAGTCCTTTTAGATTTGGCCAAATGCATCCCGTTTGCTGCTTTTCATTCTGTCTGTTTAAGCAGTTTCTCCTTGGCACCCGAAAATCATTAAAAAGGAAAGCTTTTAAAAAAATTCAATGCTGACTTCCTCATAGACTGTGAACAAATTTTTAAAGATGATTAATTTTAATCATTTGATTAAATAATGATTTAATAATGATTAAATAATGATAAATAATGATTAAATAATGATTTTTAAAGATGATTAATGTTTGGAGATTTATACCATATGTAATTAATAAAGCATTGTTTATGCAATTTACTCTGGAACCCCAAACATGCACTAACAGTATTTTACATTTTAATTTCAATGGACACATCTACCTGCCATAATGCCATGTGAACAGGAAAAGTTACATGTGTAAGAGGGACATGAATGTCAAGGATATAAAAGGGAAACACTCTGGATTTGGCTGGACTCAGGATATGGTAGTAATAAACAAAACTACATAAAGTAAAATAGTCTGCATGTATAGATTACATTACTTCAAATCAATAGTGCACCGTAAGTGCAACTGACAATACGCTGAACCATAATTTTTTTTGTCAGAACAGTATACTAAATTTCTGAACTAACTAAATAAGAACCAAATTGGAGGACCCTGAAGAGCTGGGGACCGAGACTCCCAGGCAGGTTCGCTAGCATAAAGCTGGAGTAACACAGCTAGGAATTAAGCTTCTGGTGTTCTGTTTAGGTTGATTTTTTTGCATCACTGTAGTTTTCATAGAGTAAAAAAATGTATCACTTTTGTATTAGATCTTTGGATCAAGGCAAAGAAATACAGGCAGACAGAAAGTGAAAGAGCTTTAACAGGGCTCGCTTCTAGTGCTGAGTTCCACTGACTATGGAAATAAAAGTGATACACCTTCTTAACACCCCTTAAAGTTTACCCCATTAGCCAATGGATCTGATGATGTTTGATCTCACATACATTGGTTTTACATTGGTGTGACTTTGGTCACAGTGGCGATACCCCTGATTTATCCCAAGTTAGGCAAGAGCAGAATCACGCCCTCTGATGACAGTTTGAGACAGGAACTGACTTTTTTCAGAAAAGCAGAGTAAAAGGGAAATAAATACTTTCCTACTTTTCCAAAATGAAACTAGACTGAACCGTGCAGATGTCTGATCTTGTCCTCAAACTTCCTCATGAAGTTTCTCTACAATCAGCCACTGCCCTTTATGGACTGGCCTGAATTGAACTAGGAGAAGATGAATAGGTCAGGAGTCCAAACTTGAAAAATGGGGAAAGTTATCATCCTTCAACAGTGGACAGAAACTACTGAATAAAATCTAATTATGTAGGCCCAGTGCCCAATACTTTTGAGGATCTGGATCATGGAAAGCAGTGGGATTTTTTTCCATTGACTTCAATTACCCTCTGATGAATGCTTACCCTTTGGGGCCTCTGAGTCTCTACACCACCAGATTTAAGGATCTTTATAGAAGGGGGTAAGAACCATATAGAGGTGGGTAAGCCCACCAGATGGACTTCCCTGTGCTCCTTTTCCAGAGAAATTCAGAATTTTTGGTTTTCATTCTGAACTGGAATTAAATAGCAAATTCTATTTTGAAATAGCAAAATCTTCCATGAAACAGAAATTCCTTTCTCCCTCCAGTTCTAAACATAAGCACTGGAATGGGCAGGTGTGAACAACTCACATTGATAGTCATTCATTCTGAAGAAGAGCTCAAAGCATCTCTCTTTCACCATCAGAAGTTGGTCCAATAAAAGATAATACCTCACCGCGTGATATAAGGACTTTGCAATCATTTTTATGCATATGATCTGTTAACCATTTATAACTCTTTTCTTTTAATAAATCTTTAGTTTACTGATGATTGGCTGGCTACATGATATATGTGTAAGATTTGAGATAATATTGGCTTGTGGGTAAATGTCTGATCCTTTGGGATTAATGAGAACCTCACAAATGGTGAATTGGTTTTTCAGTAACCTCTCACTATATAGTCCTGTTTGTCTGGATGGGACCCAAGGCTGGAATGCCAAAAGGGGACTGTGTTTGGCTTCTAACAAGTGTGATACTGCAGAAGTTCTTTTGTTACTGGCTTGGTGAATCTAATTATGGAATAAACTACCAGTTTGGGAGGATTATCTGACCAGATTCTTGCAGTCTGTCCTGAGTGTGACATTCTCTGTGTGGTTCATCCCAGGCACCTGGTTACATCCTGGCTTCTGCTTTCACATCTGCCAGTGGGTAACCACGGGCAATTCATTTGACTATTATGTGTCTCAGTTTCCCCAACTGTAAACTTACCTCCTTTGTAAAGCATTTTAAGATCCACATATAAAATGTAGCATGTAAGAGGTAGGTCATGGTGTTATTAATAATCCAGCCACAAACTAGCTGGAATGAAACTTGGAGCTCTCACTTAAACCTTATTAACATCATTTTCCTCTAGTCATTCATGAAATACCAGATAACAAACACTGACCACAATTTTCAGCTGGCCAAAAAATCACAATATTCATGATATACATCAACTACATCATCAGGTTTGTCCACCCTTAGAATCTGGAAGTGAGAAATAGTGGAGCCAACATTGATTGTTCTGACAAAGAGTCCTGTGGCACCTTAAAGACTAACTAAAATTTTAGAGCATAAGCTTTCGTGGGTTAATACCCACTTCGTCGGATGCATGCAGTGGAAGTATCCAGGGGCAGGTATAAATAGGTAAGCAAGAACCAGGTGGGAGATAACAAGGTTAGTCCAATGAGGCTGAACCAGCTTGTTATCTCTAATCAGGGAGGGTGAGGTGTTCCTCTAGCAGCTGAACTGGAGGTGTGAATAGCGAGAGAAGAGAAGCTGCTTTTGTAGTTAGCTAGCCATTCAAAATCTCTATTCAGTCCCAAATTGATTGTGTCAAATTTGCAAATTTGACAACACGGCTACCCCTCTGATTATTGATTGTTCTGTTTACTGGCAGAGGCACAGGTGTACAATACCAACAAGAACAGACAGGGTTAATTTAAAATTCAAACACCAAAGGAACAAAATTGAAAGACTGTTTACAAGATAAACCAGTCAATCCTGCCAGAGCCATAGGGAATTGCTGTAGTTCAAAACTTAACCGTGCACTTTGGCTTATAAACATGTGGACTGTTCATGGATCACAGAAGTATTAAAGCTGCACAGAATAAATAAATATTCAAGTATCTTTATTAAGTATTCTGCTTTCATTAGAAAGGCATATTCTGGTTTGGATTCAGTTCAGAGAAGGGCTTTCAGGCTTTACCAACGGCACAAAATATAGCAATTATATTACCCAAGCAATGGAGCTGCCATCACTTCTCTTGAGAGCCTATTTCACAGTCTAATAGACCTCACTGCAAGGAAGAACAACCTGCATAGTTAGTCTGATATTCAGTCTAAATTTTCCTTTTCTCAGTTTCTTGGTAACATAAGATTCTTGTGGCCATTGCTGCTGCAGTACAGGCTGTTACCCTCTCAACTTGACTCTTCTTTAACTGTCTTTGCTCATTTTGGTCTTTTTTTGACTTCCTTATTCCTGTCTCTAGTGAAGGATCTTTTAGGCTTGTTTCCAGAGATATCTGGCACCTTTATATTTTTTTATGACAGAGGAGCTTAATTTCTTCAGTGAACTGTACAAACAGCTCTAGAGCAAAAGGAAGTTTATTCTTTAGAGGGGAGTGTTGTACGCAGATCTATGGGGACTTGTAATAAAAGACCCCTCATATCCCAAGTTACTGGGGTCACCTTAAATCAAAGCACTACAACACAACAGTGAGATATATAACTATGAGCTTTATCAATCGTATGTGTACTGAATGAATATTCACTCAGAACTAACCAAACTGACCCAGCATACCTTGGGATTAATGTTATACTGCAGATGGATTCCCTAGAGGAGTGCTTCCTTCTTTTGGTAGGTCCAGAGCCCTGTCATGAAATTCTATCCTCGTTTAACTCAGTGGCAAAACTCCCATTGACTTTGGGTGGGTGGTAGCAGGATTTTACCCCAGTGTGGCATGTAGGAATAGGAAGACTGGTTCAAGTCAATGATCCTTTCATCCCAGCATCCTGTCTCTGGCAGGGATAAAGGATGCTTCAGGGGAAGGTGCAAAACACTCCATAATGGACAATTACAGGTTAATTTGCCCCTAAAGAAAATTCCTTTTTTCGCAGTTAGTGGTTATTTCCCCTCCTTTCATAGATTCTAAGGCTAGAAGTAACTATTGTGATCATCTGGTCTGACTTCCTGTCTAACATTTCCCCGTAGAACTTCCCCAGAATAACTCCAGGAGCATGTCTTTAGAAAAACATCGAATCTTGATTTTAAAAATGCCAGTGATGAAGAATCCACCATGACCCTTGATAAATTGTTCCAGTGGTTAATTACCCTCATTTGCAAAAAAAAATATACCTTACTTCCAGTCTGAACTTGCCTTACTTCAACTTCCAGCCAATGGATTGTGTTATACTTTTCTCTACTAGATTGAAAAGCCCATTATTCAATGAGTACCCTATACAGATACTTACAGACCTTAATCAAGTCTTAACCTTCATTGTGTTAAGCTAAATGGATCGAGCTCTTTGAGTCTATCACTTTAAGGTATGTTTTTTAATCCTTTAAACATTCTCATGGCTTTTCTCTGAACCCTCTCCAGTTTATCAGCCACCTCTTGAATTGTGGGCACCAGAGCTGGACACACTTCCCGCAGCAGCTGCAGCATACAGACAAAGAATAACCTCTCTGCTCCTACACAAGATTCCCCTTTTTATGCATCCAAGGATCATATTAACTCTTTTGGCCACAGCATCACATTAGGAGTTCATGTTCAACTGATTATCTACCATGACCCCCAGATTTTTTCAGAGTCACTGCTTTCCAGGTGGGAGTCTCCCCTCCTGTAAATATGGCCTTCATTCTTTGCTCTTAGATGGATACACTTATATTCAGCAGCATTACAATGCATATTGTTTCCCTGTGCCCACTTTCCAGGCAATCCAGTCTTCTGGAACTTCCCCAGCTCCAAGACTTACTGAAAACCAACATTAATGGCGCAGTGAGCTCCTCAGTTTTATTAAAACAGCAAATTATCTGGCCCTGCTGATTTAAAACAGTGGCCTCTGTTTACATTCTCCAGAGATATTAGTGGAATGGAAAGAATGTTGTCATCATTGGATGATGAGACTATATTGTCTGTTAAATCCCCAAATACAGAACAAAAAAGAAGTCTATTGAACTTTTCTGAATTTTCTTTATTATTTTCATCTAGTAATGGACCAATAGCATTGCCAGGATTCTTTTTGTTCCTAATATATTAAAAAACCCCAACTCCTTCTTATTGTCCTTAACTCTATGAGCCATAGATTGCTTCTTGTGTCCCTTTGCTTCCCTGATCAGTTTTCTACAATTCCTTAATGATGAGGTTTTAGATTTAGATATTTTTATCTTAGCTAGTGTGTGGATATAAGTTCTTAGGGCATTTACATCCTTAAGCCATGCAAAATTCTGCTACTTTTGGCTTTAGTAATGGGGACAGAACAAGCTGAGATATTTCCTACAAAAGTTTTTTAACCATTCACACATTCCATTGGAATTCAGAATGAAATCTTTGGCTGTCTCAATCTGGAGAGAGACACATTTTTGAAGGGCTTGGGTAGGATGTTAATGATATGAGGCACCCAATGTGTCTTGTGGACTGAATGACCTCTCATCTTGTGGATTGTTACTAAACCACGTGTGATTCATAGAATTTCATGAAGGTCACAGTATCTCTTCACATATTGCCCCTGAACAAATCTGACAAGTAATTGGAAACACAAAGTGTGTAGGCCACATACACCCCAACCTGCGTAATAAGTTTGCTGAAATGTATGTGAACAGAGCATGACACGTTTTGCACAGTTCTAGCTGTGTTCAAATTGCTCAAGAGTTGCTGCAGAAGATGCAACATGCTGCCTAAAACCTGATCATTGCCTTCCATCAAGTCGAATTCAAGTGAATGTTTATGGAATATTGGTGTGGGGCTGGGGGAAGAGGGGTAGCAGCATATACTCTTTCGACAGGGATGTGAGAATGTCAATGGGAACAAATGTTTTTCTGATGGAAAAATTCTTTCTTTCCTTTCTAGAGGTCCATAAATTGTTTTGTGGTGGGCCTTTGTTCATGGCTTAGCTCAGCCTTGGGATTTGTTTGCTTGTTTGTTTCCTTTACTGCTCCGTCTTTTGTTTTCCCAACTGTGTTTCCTCTGTCTGCTCACTTGTGTGACTAAAACTGTCTGTGTTGTTTCCTTTGTCTCTGTTGCTTCCCCTGGTTTCTTTTCACCTAGTGGGATGTGTGTAAATGCCATGTAATGCTGTTAAGTGCTGTCTTAACTACATGATTAATATACAAATAGATCAAGTAGGTTAACATTCAGAGTAAAAGGTAGGAAAACATGTAATTCCTGCAAGGTTCTTTCTCTGGGATTTAGGATGACTCCCCCCCCCAGCATCTAATCACACACACACAGCATCCCCGTGTGTGTGTGATTAGAGTACTGAAGTAATTTCTGATGGATCAGTGCTACTCTGAATAATCTGTAGTGACAGTTGCATTCACTTGATCATTCATTTTCCTTCAGTCCAGAGATGCATATTCCTGTCTTCACTTTTTTTTTTTTTTTTAGTTTTTGCTTGATTGGATCAGATTTTTTTGTTTTGTTCTAAGTGATATAAATCTTCTTCTTACGTTATAACTCATTTCATCATTTCAGTTCTGTTAAATCTTCACATGGTGAAATCCATTCAGATCTCTGCTGTGACTGATAAGGAGTTCAGTGCTTAGAGGCTGACAGCAGACTCTGAGTATAACTTTTGATCTACAGGTTTTCTATTAATAAAATGAGGAATACTTGTGGCACCTTAGAGACTAACCAGTTTTATTTCAGCATAAGCTTTTTTTGGGCTATAGCCCACTTCATCGAATGCATAGAATGGAACAAACAGAAGTAACATGCATTTATATACACAGAGAGCAAAAAAAAAGTTGTACATTACCATACCAATTCTAAGAGGCTGTTTAATTTGGATGGGCCACTATCAGCAGGAGAAAAAAACCTTTTGTTATGAAAATTTAGTGGATCTGTGTCTTAGAGTTGATAAGCACCTTTAAAAGAGACTTAATTAGGAAAATACATTCAGTTAGTGTAATGATAAAGCCACTCATAGTCCCTATTTAACCCTTGTTTGATAGTGTCCAATTTGCAAATTAATCCCAGTTCCTCAGCTTCTCCTTGGAGTCTTTCTATTGTCTTTCAAGAAGTACAGATTTCCATATCAACATGCCTTGTGCATTGGCAGCAGTGGATCTTCAGAAAGGTCTTGTTTCACTAAAAGAGCCGTATTTCTCCTATTTACTATTACTGAAGTATTGTGTTATTTACTAACTGACATAAGGCTTAATACAATACCAGCTGAAGTCAGTGAATAGTCTCCCATTGATTTCAATGGATGCTGGATGGAGTGCTTAGAAGCCCCATTCCTCGAGGTACTTTCTTAGCTTGCCTAACTTAATGCATTTGAGTAGTCCCATTGATTCAGAGTTAAGCTTGTATTTAAGTACTGAGTTAATTTCATAATCCAAGGGTTTTATTTAACAATAGAGCAAACACAGCACAAAATGTAGTCAACCAATACGAATAAAAATAACTTGAATCAAGAAATAAAGCTTTAAGCTTTTCCTATTGTCACTTTCAGTTTTCTTCATAAGAATTTGTTGGATGTAATAACATTCCTCAAATCATCAGAAAGTGCATTAAGGGCTTGATCCTGGATCTACTGAATTCAATGAGAGAGATCCAGGTGACTTCAGCAGATGCAGAATAGGGGCCTCAGGGTAAGTAAGTCTGAAAACTTCCTTATGAAATAGCTGAATATCACTAGCCCCTTTTTACAGAGGGGAATCCAAAGGCCAGATCAGTTAATAGACAAATTTGCAAAAGTTCCTTCCAGTTTTGAGTGCATCCAATTTTGTTTCTCCAATGTCTGGTGACTCCCAGAAAATGTCAGGTTGGAAATCCTGTCCCTCCAAGCTCTGCAGGCCTCCAAATGTCTCTGGAGGAAACTCCACAACTGGAGGAAACTTTGCAAAGATTTTCTGCCTCTGTAGCTTCTTCCTGTTAATTTTTTCACTGAAGGGGGCAGTCTTCACTTATCATGCAGAGGTTGTCCTATACCAGTGCCGAATTAAAGGAGTAAGGAGAGTCCATATTGATATTTGTGTGAATTGATTATAGTTTGTTATGAGACATCACTATTAGAACCATTTGCTCATTGCATTGCATATGATTTCCTTTAGCAATTTATTTTTGGGAATAGTTGTCATAATTTAATGAAAAGAACAGGCAATGGATACAAAAATAGGAGACTTTTACTACTGCACTTGCCATCAGGAGGGTTTGCTTTCCACACTTATCAGTGGCTTTCTGCTATGTGGTGAGTCCCAGTACCCATACCTCTTTGCTACAGCTCCTACACGTTCTTTTGACTGTGGAACACATTGGACCTCCATTGTCTATGCGGTGATGGTGAATATACACACTTAGGACCAAAAGTGTGGCTCTCCCACCTGGCTGCCAAAAATAACTGAATTTTTTCTTTTTGATGTTTTTGCAAGGAATTGCTAATAAAATGCAGTGAAAATAAGTCACAAATTTACCACTCAATTCAACTGAATTCTGTGAAAATTTGAAGAGCATTTTACCAGAAGGAAAAGACCCTAACAATATCAATCAATAGACAAATTGATATTATGAAGTTATTAGGAAGCTGTTGTTACGAAATGGCTGTATCACGGAACGCCTCTAGGTCTGTGTAACCACTATGGCTTACAAGCCTGAAAAATCACACCTCTGCGAGACAGGGACAATAGCCTATTAAGGACTGTCAGTACCTGAGTAGATCTCACTCGTATACATTGTTGATATAGCCATGTTGGTCCCAGGATATTACAGAGACAAGGTGGTTGAGGTAGTGTCTATTATTGGACCAACTTCTGTTGGTGAGAGCCAAACTTTCAAGCTTATACAGATCTAAAGAAGAGCTCAGTGTAAGCTCAAAAGCTTGTCTCTCACCAACAGAAGTTGGTCTAATAAAAGTTATTACCTCACTCACCTTGTCTCTCTCGGTCTTACCTGTGAAGTATGAAAGTATAACTGTATTACAGAGGGAAACAGTCCTTTTCACCTTCCCTTTGCAGGGAACTGGTTTTGGAAGAATGGAAAATTCCCAAAGACTTCCCAGTCTGCAGGGGAAGAATCCTGGGTCACACACAGGAGCGTGATCCCAGCATCAAGAATGCTTTGAAGTGGTGTGGGAACTGAGGCAGAGTAATGCGTGTAGGATTTATTATTGTTGTATAGATCTGATGTGATTAAGTAGAGCAATAACGTGTGCATTTCTGTGCAAAGTGTCTACGCTTAAGCTACAGGTGGTCTGAGCAGTCAGCACTGCTTCCAGTGACTGCGCAGAGGGACCAGCTGTTCTAAACTCTCAGGACAGGGGCTCTCTCCAGACCATGGCTGGTCTCTGTTCAGTCCCCAGAGATTTAAAACACCCAGGGATCCAGGGGCTGGATTCCCCCACATCAATCTGATGATGTGAGAGCAGGGGGAGCCCAACTACATGTGTGACAGCCTAAAGTTAAGGTTCCACTTGATGCTCTCTGTTCATGTGTATACATACATACACACACACACACACACACACACACACAGATTTTGGAAACATTTGTGGCAAATAAAGAGTACTTGATGATATATCGGTTTTTGTCAGTGATCATTTGGCTTACAGAGAGAGAGAAAGAGAGAGAGATGAATGTAGAGAATACCTGATGATGTCTAAACATTACACATGACATTAATATATAGATATATATTAAGGTGGGCCCTGGAAATTTCAGTCAAGGGTCATGGCATCATTGTGCTAAACACTGGACTGACAAATAAGACACAAGACAGAACCTGCCTGAGACAGTTTACTGTCGAGATGTGAGTTTATAGTCTATGGGCCCTATACAATGGATCTACGTACTATTACTTTTATTCTTTATATCTAAGTTTGTAAAAGCATCTAGACTAGGTAAATGATGAATAATTATAAAATAAAATGGATAATTAGTGTCTGGATTGGTGCCTACAGATGTATTTTAACAACGTAAATAAATAAGTAAATTTTAATAAATGTCTAGAATTGCATATTTTCTCCCCCAGGTGTCTCTGAGCACACCAACTGATTGCTTCTTTTTCTCACACTTTTTTTCACAGAGGCCCTTTGTATTCAATCTGTGAAGCTCTCTGTGAAAAAGAAGAGCTGTTGAACTGTGAGACAGCAATGTGAAATGGAGGGTCAGTAATTCCTTGCATTGATGTATCCTTTGCACCTTTCATGAGATAGTTCAGTTCAGGATCCTGACAAAAGGAAGAAAGGAGAGCAGCAGAATATGGACCTGGACTTCAGAAAATCAGACTTTGATTCCCTCAGGGAACTGATGGGCAGGATCTCCCAAGGGGGCTAACAAGATGGGGAAAGGAGTCCAGGAGAGCTGGCTGTATTTTAAAGAAGCCTTAAAATACAGCCAGGGTACAAAAACAGACCATCCCAATGTGTAGAAAAACTAGCAAATATGGCAGGCGACCAGCCTGGCTTAACAGAAAAATCTTTGTTGATCTTAACCACAAAAAGGAAGCTTACAAGAAGTGGAAACTTGGACAGATACTAGGGAGGAGTATAAAAATATTGCTAGAGCATGCAGGAGTGTAACCAGGAAGGCCAAAGCACAATTGGAGTTGCAGCTATTAAGGGATATGAAGGGTAACAAGAAGGGTTTCTACAGGTATGTTAGCAACAAGAAAGTGGTCAGGGAGAGTGTGGGACCCTTACTGAATAGGGGAGACAGCCTAGTGACAAGAACGAGGAGTACTTGTGGTACCTTAGAGACTAACAAATGTATTTGGGCATAAGCTTTCGTGGGCTACAGCCTACTTTATTAGATGCATAGAATGGAACATACAGTAGGAAGATATATATATACACACACACACACACACACAAATATATACATAGACAGAGAACATGAAAAGGTGGCAGTTGCCATACCAAGTCTAAGACGTTAATTAATTAAGATGAGCTGTTGTCAACAGGAGAAAACTTTTTTAGTGGTAATCAGGATGGTCCAGTTCAGACAGGTGTGAGTAACAGTAGGGGGAGAGTTAACATGGAGAAATAGATTCAATTTGTGTAATGACCCAACCACTCCCAGTCTTTATTCAAGCCTAAAATAATGGTATCCAGTTTGCAAATTAATTCCAGTTCAGCAGTTTCTAGTTGGAGTCTGGTTTTGAAGGTTTTTTTTGTTGAAGAATGGCCATTTTTAAGTCTGTTAGTGAGTGACCTGAGAGATTGAAGTGTTCTCCTGCTGATTTTTGAATGTTATGATTCAAACATAACATTCAAAATATGTTATGTCAGATTTGTGTCCATTTATTTTTTTGCATAGAGACTGTCCGGTTTGGCCAATGTACATGGCAGAGGGGTATTGCTGGCACATGATGGCATATATCACATTGGTAGATATGCAGGTGAATGAGCCCCTGATGGTGTGGCTGATGTGATTAGGTCCTATGATGGTGTCAGTTGAATGGATATGTGGACAGAATTGGCATCAGGCTTTGTTGCAAGGATAGGTTCCTCAGTTAGTGTTTTTGTTGCGTGGATACAAATCTGACATCAGAAATCATAACATTCAAAAATCAGTAGGAGAACACATTACCCACTACTAAAGTGGAGTCAGTTCAAATATGCAGCAGCGACTAATGCACAGCAGAATAGAATAGCAGCTACTAGGATAAGGTCTAGGGATCATGGAAGTTAATGGAAAGACTCCCATTAACTTCAGTGGGTGTTGGATTCAGTCTGTAGTACAGAGCACCACACAATCATTTAAAGGAGAAAGTGAAGGAGAATTTCAATTGTACAGCAAGACATTTTAAGGAAAGGCATAATGGGCCTGAATGTGCTCACTTAAACTACTGGAACTCATCCTGAACAAGTCAATAGTTACATACACCATTGTGATGCTGACCGGAGAGGAGAAACAACTTCGTGGGGGAGTCAGAGGAATGTTACCTACTAAATCATATAGGTGGACAATGTTACAGGTTTCTGTGACCCTACGAGCCCCACAGTGCCAATTGACAGAGGGCCCACTGTTCTGTAAACCAGGTCTGGCACACTAATCACACCTTTAAACATTGCTGTTATAGTATTTCTCTGTGAAGAGTGTCCTGTGTAGTATCAAATGAAAGCCGGTGACAGTCATTAATATCATTGCATGATGTATATCTGGACGATCTGTAAAAAGCTATGTGTGTGCTAGAAATATGTTCCTAAAATATCTTTTGCGGGGAGACTTGAGAAACAAATTTATCCTGAACAAAAGACTGTTGCTTGGCCTGTTCGTCTGTGTCTATAATGTAAATCGAGCAGGATGATGCCAGAGACAATTGACAATTCATTTGCATCTGAGGTGAGAGCATCAGTTACCAGGAGGATGAGGAAACAACATGACATCGGCTCACTGGAGCACAAACAGCAGGAGAGAAGAATTTTATCTGGGGTTACTACTTCAAAAATGCTTTTTAAAAGTGTACTGGACTATAATAAGAAGGGGAGAGAACCTCTTGGTTATTCATCACTGAGGGAACAAACAGGTCAGTGCTCTTTGTGTCTCTGAATGGTTGATCCCCAGCTGCATGGACTAGTGATACTGAAAAGTACCTGTAGGTGAGAAGACTGTACAAAGTTTGGAGCCTGCTAAGGTTATGTGTAGACTCTTAGAAGCACGTAATTCTTTTGTTTTATTTGTAACCATTTCTGTTTCTATTATCTCTGCTTAGTATCACTTCAATCTTGGTTCTTTATTAATAATCATATTCTTGTTTTGTTATAAATTAATCTGTGTTGGTATTCTAAAATGAAGGGTGCATTCCCAGTTGAGCAAACAGGCCGGTGTGTATTCTTTTTTTTTGAGACTTGGTATTTCTGTGAGCATCCGGTGTCAGAGGCTGGATGCTGCAGAGAAATGCTCTTCCAGGGCGTTTGGGAACTGACGTACACCAAGGGTTAACCTGCAAGGCAAAGTTTGGACTGGCAGAGTCCTGAGGAAGTTGTTAGGCTGGCTAATATTCAGGTGTGGCAGAGAGCTGTATAGCACCAACTAATCACTCTCTTCTCACTGAGGCTAAAGGATAACAAAGGCCTGAATGCCCAAAGAAAGTGTCAGTCTCCCATCCATATAGTGAACCAACCCAAGTCTATTTGCCTCTCCTGTTTACTGGCCCAGTATGAGGTTGTACAAGATAGGGGAAGCCTGGCTTGTGACTTTTTACACAACTTTGGGAAACTGAGCCTGAGGCTCCTTCGTATGCTGTGCATTGTGTGTGTGTGTGTTCACCTCAGACCAGACCCACTCAGACAAACCACCAATAACAAAGCTTTGTTCTGTAAAGAACATAGAACAGTTTTACAGTCCAGCAGTCCCGCTCTCTGCTTGCCTGCTATGTGCTCCCAGCTCAGTGAGTGCTGGGGCCCCCTGCTCCAGGGGCAGAGAGTACGTCATGGCAGGAACCAAGAAGTTCTCCCAAGATGCCTGTTTGTAGTCCACACCAGGTAGTTCCCAGGGCTCCTGTAGAAGCACACTGGACCTTGGGCTACACCTGCAAGGTCTGACAAATCTCAAGGTGGCAAAGCCTTCAGTACAGGTGTAAGCAGGGGTTTCATGAATGTAGAGAGAATTTGGGAAACCAGAATTTTTCAAAACTAATGCCACTGGCATGTGATTGTCCAAGCTAGATCCTGAGATAGGGGTTTCAAAGTCATGTCACATAATTAAATCATGTGATGTGTCAACTGTAAATGAGATGTCTAGTGCCACTAAGTTCTGAAAAGTAGCACTCAGTCATAAAGAAGAGACACATACATCTTAGTTTATTAAAATAGCTTAGTTGTTTAGGAAGCAGCTTGCATTCCTCAGGCCTTCTGGAAGCCTATCAGTGTGCACCATGCGCTCACACATTAGAATAGATCTCCTTCAGCAAGGCTAAAGCCGTGTTTTATTTCTCTCTGGTGGTGTTCTGCAGCTGGATCTAAGTTTTAAAGCTTGGTCCTTCAGTTTTAAATAGGAGTCTCCAAATGATCCATTGTAGCAGATTTCTTACACTGGTACGGTTAGGATTTTGTTAGGAAGCCCTATAACTGCTCCCAGTTCTACTGTACTATTATAAAAGTAGTAAGGGATTTATAACATCATAAAAATACAATTTGCTTTAGAAAAGCCAAGTCCATAAAATGTGTCTGATTTTCCCAATAAATTTCCAAAAATTTGGCTTGGCTTTTTAAAAACTGCATACCCCGGAGGGGAGGGGATGTGTGTGAAGTACTGTACAGCTTACCTGTGTATATTTTAATGGTGTTTTCGTGCTTCTGTCTGTGGAACATACAGGATATAACAGGAAATATAAAAGAAATAACTTCTTTATTTGTACCAGCTCCAGTGAGAAAACCCTAGTGATGATTTTTGGACATAGGAGTCTAATGTTAGGCACCCAAGTCCACATATAGATACCTAAAAATGGGCTAATTTTCCAAAGTACTGAGCACCTAGCAACTTCTATTTAAATAACAGATTCACTGCCACAGATTTCATGTGTAAACTTGGGCAACTGACTTAATTGGCCTGTGCCTCAGTTTACCCACTTGTATGACAGAGATAACTATGCAGACTACCATGCAGAAGTCACACTCAGTTACATGCTGGTATAAATCCTGAATAATACAACAAATTTTAATGAAAGCGCTCAATCAGAAAGAACAGACAAATACATCCTTGTTTTCAGTGTGCACAATGAGCTCACACATTATAATAAATCTCCTTCAGCAAGGCCGAGCAGTGTTCTGTTTTTCTCTGGATTTCTAGATTTACCTCAGTTTAACTGAGAACAGAATTTTGGTAGTCGGACAGCATAATGTTTGGGTGCATAAATAGGTGGTCACATTTTCAGGAGTGCCAGGCATGCAGCAGTTCTGAGTTAAGTTGACTGGGACTGTAGTCATGTAATAACTCCCCAGTGACTCTGTGCAGGTGCAAAGGTCTGTGCTAGCAAAATAGCTTGCAGAGTTGGGGCTAAAAATGTCTACTTCAGCTGTGAATTTCCTGACTTTGGTGTAATGAATCTTGAGACAGCTATTACTCTTTAACTGCAGTCTTTTGTATTCAAATTAAAATCCCAAATTCTGGTAGTTTCCTAATCGCTATGCTGCTTTTTGTATATGAATCAGTTTAGATAATTCTCTAAAGAACTCTGGCAATTATGGGGGAAATAACCTAAATACTAGAGGGTGAATCTCAGATTAAATTCTATATGTGGCTTCAATATTTATCAAAAAATATTTCTATCATTTGTCCCAGCTGTGCAGACGTGACCATTTCCTTTACCAAATGAACCAGAATGCTGCTTGAGACCCTAAAGACAGTAAACATATACAGTGTCCCATACTTTAATTTCTTCTTTGTGGAGCAGGGAGGGTCCTTTTATATTCCAGATCTGCAACTGCATGCTGAGTGACATGTAAGATGGATAGATGGATAACCATATAGGGACAGTCAATCTGAAAGAGCAAGAGCATTCTATAGAGAGAGCAAAAACCAGTGTAATAGGGAGCAGAGAACATTTGATCAAGAAATCTCTACCAGGCATCAGATAAAAAGACAATGAGGGATAAAAGTTTGTCACTTTATATTAACACAATGTATGTTTATATGTCACTTCACAGGGGCAGATTGTGAGCCCTTTGCTCCAACTGGGGAACAGTTACTTGTAAAACCATCCGATTAGTTTTAATGGGACTGACCTTTCATATAAGTAACTACTGACCAA
Source organism: Dermatemys mawii (assembly GCA_007922305.1). Lineage (NCBI taxonomy): Eukaryota > Metazoa > Chordata > Testudines > Dermatemydidae > Dermatemys > Dermatemys mawii. The sequence goes on from ML677348.1 coordinate 612,045, forward strand.
TGTATCAGAGAGGTAGCCATGTTAGTCTGGATCTGCAAAAGGGACAAAGAGTCCTGTGGCATCTTGTAGACTAACAGACTTATTGGAGCATAAGCTTGATGCATCTGATGAAGTGGGTATTCACTCACAAAGAAAGCTTATGCTCCAGTAAGTAGGTTAGTCTATAAGGTGTCACAGGACTCTTTGTCACTTTTACTGACCAATGGAGAAGGAGGTTCAACACCTGCCTCACAGTGAGACCATTAAAAGCAAGGGATAACAAGTCAGGATTCCTGGTTCCTGTTCCTGATTCTGCACTAGCTCACTGTGACCATGGGCAAATCACCTGACTTTTCTCTGCATTAGTTTGCCCACCAATAGAACTGGGATAGCAGTGCTAACTTCTATACGCCAAACTTAAATATTCATTCTGCAAGACATTACCTGTGGCACTTTAAATATAGGAACATCTCATGGACTGATAGGATCATTCAAAATAAATGAAACTTTTTAAAGATGAATGTTAAGTGTCTTAATTAAAGTCTTTTGAGATTCTTTATGCATAGAATATGGGCTTGATTACACTGGCACTTTATAGATCTATAAAGCCGCCAGGAGCACTATAACTTCCTACCTGTCCACACTGGCGAGGCACATAGAGCGCTATAACCTCGGAGTTATAGCGCTACTGGTAATCCACCTCCACACGGGGAATAAAGGCTGTAGCGCTGCTGCTGTAGCGCTACAGCGCGAATGTGGACACCCAATGCGCATTAATTGGCCTCCAGCCCATCCCATAATTCCCGTTCGAGCCACTCTGCTCATCACTTTCAAACTCTTTTGTCCTGTCCTCAGGTGACCAAATGTCAGACCCATCCTTTAAATTTCCAAGGAAATTTGAAAATCCCCTTCTTGTTTGCTCCAGCCAAGTGTGGCGTGCTCTCAGGGAATCCTTGCAGGTGATCGTTCTACTTGATCATGACTCCACGCGCCATGCCTCCTCGCAATAGGTGATCCCCAGCATGGAGCAATAGTGAGTGCTGTTGCGGGGCTGTTCAGTCTCAGCTGCGGTCTAGCCACAGGAATTATGATACCTATGGGCAGATATCACGGGCCTTGGCGGAAAGAGGCCATGAGCGGGACACTCTGCAGTGCTGTGTTAAGGTAAAGGAGCTTAGGAATGCATATCGCAAAGCCCACGAGGCAAACGGCTGCTCTGGGGCAGCCCCGGTGACTTGCAGATTTTACAAATTGCTGGATGCAATACATGGAGGGGGATCCTACATGCACTCCATCGACCACCACGGACACTTCCGAGCCCCCCAGTGCAAGAGGGGGGAGGAAGAGGAGGAGGAGGCGACAGCGGCAGTGAGCCAGGGCATGGAGGACTCCCAGGAGGCATGCAGCCAGGAGATGTTCTCCAGCCAGGAGGAGGGAAGCCAGCTGCAGCGTCCAGTGGTTTTTGAGGGCAGAGCAGCAGCGGATTGCGGAGGTAAAGCTACTTTTCCATTGGGAAGGCAGGCACTGTGGTTTCTGACTACTTGGGTGAGGGTGGAAAGGGATGCTTGCATGCATGCCTACATGTGGAATAGTGCATTGATGTAGTCTCTCACATCGCAGTAATCCTCGTCAGTGATTTCTTCAAAGGTCTCAATAAGAGTGGTGGCAATGCGCTTGTGCAGGTTTGTTGGAAGAGCCAGCATGTTCCCCGTCCTGGTCATGGTCACTAGCCCCCGCCGCTGTGCTACGAGGGGTGGGACGAGCATTGCTGCACAGAGGCAAGCTGCATATGGGCCTGGGCGGAAGCCGCATCGCATTAGAATGCCCTCCCTTTCCTCATCGGTCACTCGCAGCAGCGAGATATCTTCCAGGATGAACACCTATGGAGAATGCTGGGACAGTGTTCAGTGTAGGGTTCCTGCCACTGCGCTGCGCTCCCCCTCAAGACAACCCATAGGACAGCACGGCAGGGAAACAATCGATCCCCCTGCATCCCCAGATTACTCACCATGGCAGGGGCTCCTGTGAGTTCTCTGTGCTCTCCCTGGAACAGGCAAACTGTGGGTTTCTTTGGACAGGGAATGCGGGGGAATCATTGCCCTGTGTATTGTGTACAATGCTGCCTGTGTGTAATGTAACATTCTCTCTTGATAGGTTCGACCTTGACTTCTTTGCCACTGTTATGTGCTGCTGACAGGCTGGGAAGACTCAGGAGGAGACCATGAAAAAGTAAGGAGGATCTGCTACAACAAGTGATGCAACAATCTGTACAAGAAAATCGAATTGCACAGAACTGGAGGGAGAATGAAAGCAAGTTGAGGGAGAGGGAGAGGAAGTTCCACCAGGAGAACGCAACTCACCGGTGGGAAATAGCTGATAAGCTGGACATATTAATGGAGCAGCAAGTAGAGACTAAGCAGCGGATCGCTGACATGCAGGAGGAGCAGTACCGGGCTCACCACCCCCTTCATCAGTTGCTCCCAAACCCTTCCACTTCTGGCCCTCTGTCCCCTCCAGCCCGCTGTCACCAGCTTCCTGGTTATTACCACCCACAGCTGCCTCCAACCCCACCCACCGACCAACCCCCAAATCCAGGACCCTTATCCACTGCACTCAACCGCTGGTAACATGCCTTACTGCCATCCGGAAATGGGGTTCGGGGACACAGCAATTCAGAGAGCATTGCAGAATATGAGATCCAGACATACTCCAATCTCTGACTGGCCCCATCCCATCCCAATTGCACCCCACCTGCTTCCACCACACATTCTGCATCCATAACCTTTCCTTTCAGCAAATGAAGTAGCTGTTCAATAATGAATTGTCTTTTTAATCAATGGGTTTTTTTTATTCATAGTACATAGATTACTAATGCCTAAAGAAAAACACATGCCTTAGTCTATGAAAACAATGAGCCCTGCCTCCCTCCCTCCCCCAAATTTCTCGTTAGAACTGGCTTTCAGCCTCAAAATGCTCCCTCAAGGCATCCCTGATCTTTGCAGCCTCACGCTGGGCCCCTCTAAGAGCCCTGCTCTCTGGCTGTGTATACGTGGCCTCCAGGTGTTGAACCTCCAAGGACCATGCCTGAGTGAAGCCTTCTCCCTTCCGTTCACAAAGATTATGTAGGGCACAGCATGTGAAAATAATCGCAGAGATACTTCCCTCAGCCAAGTATAGCTTCCCATAAAGACAGCACCAGCACACTCCACAGTCATTCGACACCGGCTAAGCCTGTAGTTGAACCTTCCCTGACTGCTGTCCAGATTCCCTGTGTAGGGTTTCATGAGCCATGGCATTAAAGGGTAAGTGGGGTCGCCAAGAATCACAATGGGCATTTCTACTTCCCCCACGGTGATCCTTTTCTCTGGGGAAAAAAGTCCCAGCTTACAGCTTCCTGAACAGGCCGGTGTTGCGGAAGACATGTGCGTCATGCACCTTTCCCGACCAGCCTGCATTAATGTCAGTAAAATGCCCACGGTGATCCACAAGCGCCTGGCGAACCTTGGAGAAGTACCCCTTTCGGTTAATGTACTCTCCTGCTAGGTGGTCAGGTGCCAGAATAGGTATATGGGTCCCATCTATCACCCCTCCACAGTTAGGGAAACCCATTTGCTCAAAGCCATCCACGATGTTATGCACATTACCAAGAGTCACGATTTTTCGTAGCAGGATGCGATTAATGGCCCTGCACACTTGCATCAACACGACTCCAACGGTCGACTTTCCCACCCCATGTGGTTGGCCACCAATGGGTAGCTGTCTGGGGTGACCAGCTTCCACATTGCAATAGCCACCCGCTTCTCCACCGGGAGGGCAGCTCTCAATCTCGTGTCCTTGCGCCGCAGGGCCGGGGGCAAGTTCAGCACACAGTCTCATGAAAGTGGCTTTTCTCATGTGAAAGTTTTGCAGCCACTACTCATCGTCCCAGATTTGCATGACGATGCGATCCCATCGCTCAGTGCTCATTTCCCGTGCCCAGAAGCGGCGTTCCATGGCCGTAAGCATGTCTGTTAGCGAGACAAGCAGTTTCATGTCAAATGTGTTCAGCGCCTCAATCTCATCTTCAGACCCCTCACTGTCACCTTGCATGTCAAGGATTAACTCCACCACGCTGCAAAATGTGCTGACGAGAGTTGTCAGCATGTTCTTAAGCAGTCGGGGCTCCATTACGGCATACCAAAATGGATGACGAAGCGCATCTCGCTGAAGCCGTTGAAAGATGGCGTCAGAGGTGGATGGAAACACAGGGAGTGTGGGCTGTGATGTGAAGCATCATGGGAGTTGGAACAGGATGCAGAATGCCCCACAAGCAACACCCCCTTCCCACAAGTCATTGTACCAGATTGGGAAGAGGTGCTTTGTGGGATACCTGCCCTAATGCACTGCTTCCAATGCTGCCTGAAGTACCGCAAATGTGGCCACGCTATACCACTGGCGGGTGTTAGTGTGGCCACGCTATATTGCTATAGCTATAGCTCTATATGAGAACAGCTATAACCAGTAGCGCTATAAACCTGTAAGTGTAACCAAGCCCTATGACGAATATAACACAGAATGGAAATGAAGTTCCATGTGCTCCTTTATGCATAGACACTCCCCAACTGCCATTATTTAGGGCTAAAGGGAATTTTCATTCTATGGCTTCTTTTTGAGAATCATAAGCCTATGTCCCAACATGTAATACTCAAAATTTAATACTGACTGTCTCTCCCAGATCCTTTATTTTTAAACTCAAAACAATACACCAAACATATTGCTTGAATTTTGTTGTATTTTTCTTTATGCCTTTCCAAAGTATAGATGGAATGAGAGTTCAATGTGTCAGACCCTTTGTTCTATAACCTAAGATATGTGCTAAAGAAAAGCAAAAGGACTGAAATAGTGATCTTTCAAAAGACTAATGGAACAAAGATCAAGTAAGTAGTATGTTCAGTTTATTGATAAGTAAAAGGTGGTATCTGGGAGATGCATTGTAGATGGCTGTGCAATAGGGAAAACAAATAAAGCTGCCTTTCTACCTCTATGGCAGGGGTCTCCAAACTTTTTTGATCATGCACTCCTATCAGAAAAAGAATTTTGAGCACAACTCCCACCATGGGGGAAGCCCCGCCCCTATCCACTCCCTCCCACTTCCCACCCCTGACTGCCCCCCTCAGAATCCCCCACTCCTTGTCCCCTGACTGCTCCCTCCTGGGACCCCTGCCACTGACTGCCCCCCAGGACCCCACCCCCTATCTAAGTCTCCTTGCTGCTTGTCCCCTGACTTCCCCCCTGGGACCAGTCCCGCCACGCCACCCAGCTCCTGGGGCCGGTCCCGCCGCAGCACCTGTCGCTCGGCTCCTGGGACTGGTCCTGCCACAGTGCTCAGCTCCTGGGGCCAGAGCCACCACGATGCACCCCTGTTTGGAGACCACTGCTCTAGGGGACTCAAGAAGGCATTAGCATCAACAAATAGGTTAGGCAGAAAAATTTGTAGATCTTCCATGGCTCACTGACTTTGCAGTGCAGCCAAGCTCAAACAGTTATATAGATAGGTAGATAGATGCTCAAGAGCCAGGTACCTTTGTCTAACTATCAAAATGCATGAGAAGGAGCCGAATGTAGGCAAGTTATTATAATAGGATTTCAACAGGCAGTTTTTTGGGCATATTCTATTTTGCAGCAGAGTGTAGCTCAATCCACACCCCTTTGCAGAATTTGGGCTGATGTCCCACACGGTACCCTGACTGTTGCAAATCTTGAAGGAGCATGCCACTTACATTATTATCCCTGAGCAGTGAGGTTTCTGCCCCTTCTTGTGCAGTAGTAAGTTAACGGGCTGATAGATTCTAAGGCCAGAAGGGACCATTATGATTATCTAGGCTGACCTCCTGTATAACACAGGCCCCAGAACTTCCCTGAAATAATTTCTAGACCAGAGATTATAGAAAAATGTCAAATCTTGATTTTAAAATGGACCTTGATGAAGACCACATCATGACCTTGGTAAATTACCCTCATTGCTCAAACTGTACACCGTATTTCCTGTCTGAACGTTTCTACCTTCAGCTTCCAGCCATTAGATCAGGGATCAGCAACCTTGGCACATGGCACCGCAGGTTAAGCACCCTGAGCAGGCCCTGCCGGTTTGTTTACTTGCTGGTTCGCCGCTCGCGGCTCCCACTGGCCACGGTTCACCGTCCTCGTCCAATGGGGGCTGCAGGCAGAGGGTGCCAGCACCACGCCACTTCCCTTAGCCCCCATTGGACCAGGATGGCAAACGATGGCTGGTAGAAGCCGCAATCGGTGAACTGGCAAGTACACAAACCGGCGGGGCCCGCTAAGGGTGCTTACCCTGCGGTGCCGCGTACGAAGGTGGCCGATCCCTGCATTAGATCATATTAAACCTTTCTCTGTTATACTGAAGAGCTAATTGTTAAATCTTTGTTCCCCATGTAGGTACTTTCTGACAATATTATAATCTAGTCACCCCTTAATTTTCTCTTTGATATGCTAAATAGGTTGAGCTCCTTGAGTCTATCACTGTAAGGCTGGTTTCTAATTGTTTAATCATTCTTGTGCACCCCTATCAGAAAAAGAATTTTGAGCACAACTCCCACCATGGGGGAAGCCCCGCCCCCATCCACTCCCTCCCACTTCCCGCCCCCGACTGCCCACCTCAGAATCCCCCGCTCCTTGTCCCCTGACTGTTCCCTCCTGGGATAACTTCTCCAAGTTACCACCATCATTTTTCATTGTGGACACTCGAACTACACACAGCAGTGGTAGCACCACTGCCAAGTTCAGACATAGAATAACCTCTTTACTCCTACTCGAGATTCCCCAGCTTATACATCCAAGGATTTGCATTTTCCCGTTTGGCCACACTGTGAGCTCATGTTCAGCTGATTATCCACCATGACCCCCACATCTTTTTTAGAGTCACTGCTTCCCAAGATAGAGTCCCACATCCTATAAGTATGGCCTAGGTTCATTGTACCTAGATGTATACATTTTACAGTTAGCCATATAGACCATTATGAACAGGAAAAAATATAGTTACACAGTGATTTAGTGTATGTGGTACAGTATTCACATGCCAAGCAGAGTTTTTATCCTGAAAAAAGCGGCCAGGGACTCCATGAAAGTCACTAGGGACTTTGTTATTACTACTGATCTTACATGGAAGATGCTCAGAGACTGTGTTTGTAAATGAATAAAACCCTAAGCTAGATCCAAAGCTAGTCACTACCATTTATTTTTCACCACAGGAGAAAATTCCCTATTTGTCAGTCAGCCATGTGCAACCCATTCATATGAAAACTACTATAGCTTATTGTTCTTATGGCAGTGATACTCTGACAGTCTTAGCAATTCCTCTTCAAAGGTATGGTACTCACATGTATTTAAAATTTCTGGTTTCAATCCAACCGTAAAAGTATCTTTCAGCGTAAGTTTAAGTCAGCACTATCTCAAGGGTAAACACTAATTAATGGCTTGAATAATTGTGCTCAGTATACAATTTGGCTGACAACCGCAGCTTTTGTTAACTCTGTGATTGCTGTTTATGCCTCATATATTGAAAAGATATGTTATTGCAATTGCAAGATAATCAGCATTTACTTAGCAAATTCAGAGGATAAAAAAAAGTGTTGTGTACACTAAAGTAATTCTGTGTAACATACTGCATTGCAGCAAGACAGCTAATAATATAGTGAAGCAAAAGCACATTTACTACTATACTGTGGAGAATAGGATGATACCATTTTTGTTTTATGTTTTGTAAGCATAGTTACTTTTGGGGATTTTTTTTTTTGTTAAGAGAGAAAGCATATTTCTGGCATGAATAGTAATATATTAAAGTCAAATGCACCTCTTTTGATTTTGTTATTTTGAGGCATTGTTGAAAGAATTTTCTATCTATTACAGTGCAGTGTTTGTCTGATGGCACAGAACACAGGGGATGGAGAATAATGTAACAAGTCTGCTGCAGTAAACAATCTCCTGGTTTTAGACTAAAATCAACAAGAATATCCACTGTGGTTTAGGACAATAATACGTCATGGTAGGAAGGAGAATTTCAAAGGCACAAATGAGTTAGACACCTATCTCCCCTTGACTTTTAATGGGAGTCCAGCACTTAATTGCCATTTTGTGTCTTTGAAAAATCTCCCTTCTAAATGTTGATTTTACTGCTTAGCAAGTTACATTTAACAAAGGCTGAATGTTGCTTCACTGTCTGTGGTGCGATAGGTGGGTGATATCCAATACTCTGTGTAAGACTTAAAATGCTGGTGTGGATATTTGCAGTATTGTTGTACACATATGGGCTCCAGAATTAAAGAGAGACAAAGTGGGTGAGGTGATATCTTTTGTCAAACCAACTTCAGGCACGGCCTCTGGCAACTCCCACTGGCTGCGATTCGCCGTTCTCAGCCAATGGGAGCTGCAAGAAGTGGTGGCCAGCATTTCCCTGCAGCCTGTGCCACTTCCCACAGCTTCCATTGGCTGGGAACAGCGAATCGCAGCCACTGGGAGCTGTCGAAGGCCGTGCCTGCAGATGGTCAGTGTAAACAAAATGTCTCTCAGACTGCCAGCGGATTACCCTGATGGGCCACATGCCAAAGGTTACCGACCCCTGCTCTAGGTTAAGATGAAGCTATTGTTTGGACTGGTTAGGCTATAACTGCCTCCTGCAAGGTTTCTGTTGGAAACTGGTCACTATTGGAAACGGCAAATTGAACTTGATGGGCCACTGGTCCGATCGATATAGCGGTTCCTATGTTGAACAATTGGTGAGAGTCTAGAGGAGAGCAACAAAAATGATAAAAGGTTTAGAATACCTGACCTATAATGAAAGGTTAAAAAAAGTTGGGCATGTTTAGTCTTGGGAAACGAAGACTGAGAGGAAATCTCATAACAGTGTTGATATATATTAAGGGCTGTTATAAAGAGGACTGTGATCAATTGTTCTCCATGTCCACTGGTGGTAGGACAAGAAGTAATGGGCTTAATTTTCAGCAAGGGAAATTTAGGTTAGATATTTTAAAAAAACTTCCTACCTATGAGACTAGTTAAGATCTGGATTAGGCTTTGATAGGAGGTTATAGAATCCCCAGCATTGGAGGTTTTTAAGAGCAGGTTGGACAAACACAACAGGGGTGGTTTAGGTGTTTTGGGGCCTGCATTAGCACAGAGGGCCAGACTTCATGACTTATCAAGGTCCTTTCCAGCCCTACATTGCTGGAAGACAACTGATTACATGGTGAAAATAAACATACATTCTTATGTAATAGGAGATCTTTAAGAGTATTATCATTACCGGTAAATATTTATATTATGTTAGTACCCAAAGGGTCTGTTCAGGCTTAGAGCTCCATTGTGCTGGGGTGCTGTGCAAACATAGAAACGAGGCAATATCCTCACTGGAGGACTTGGATATTCATTATTAACTGAAGGTGGTTTGAGATGGCGATTCCAATATAGTTTTCAAACAGTGTTTTGCTTTAAATTTCTGCTCATTTTTAGACAGCTCTGCCATTTTTTCAGCTACCTTCTTAAAGAAAAGTGTTTGCAAGTTTGTTTTTTTTTAACAAGAAAAGCAGATTTTGTTTCCCACTCTTGCAATGTTCAAAACCAGCTTGAAGAGATTTTGCTCAAATTTTCCAAAAACTCTCTTCTGGCCAGTGACCAAGCATGTAACATTTCAGCCTCAAAGTCAGGAGTTTATAAAAATCTCTTATATTGTTTCCAACTGTAACTGCAGAATTTAGTAGTAGAATTGACGGGAAATAATTTATTTTGAGAATTTAGCCTTTTTGTTTGTGAATTATCAGTGAAGAGAATGTACCTTTCATTTGTTCAATGCAATTTTTTATGAAGAAATTTCAGCATGTGCTTTGCTTGTGAACTGTTTTCTGTGACCTTTCCTTTGAGCATTAGATTTTCACAACTCGGTATCATTTCTGTTCCCTGATTATATAAGCTGCTCTAATATTTATTAACAACTTGTAGTTCCACCCAAAGGGTGAAATTCCCTCCTGTGCATAGGATTAGCACAAACCATAAAAACCTCTTATGTCCCCCTTTAGGCCTGGGTTAATATGGCTTTATATGCTTCCCCCAAACAGAGCACATTCTTTAAGACATGCATTAGAAGAGTCACGTGTTAAGTAGCACTGGTCTACAATTTTTTAGAAGTCGTCTGCTTCAGAGATAAAATGTGATATTTATTATGTATTTTGATGTGCTGAATTCAAATATGACAATTAAAACAACTGATTGGCTACTGTTTCGAAGATATTTAAGTTTTTACATTTTATGTCTATGTATATTGTGTAGACAGCAGAGTTTTAATCATAAATTGTAAACCTAGGTCTTTTCATGTGTTTATGGTTGCTTTACATGATAATATTTCACCTGTCCTGTTTATGTAACACTTTAAAAATCAGCAAAAGGGTTATATAAATAAAATGTATTATGAAACAAAAGGCAAAAAACTATTATGTACTGTGACAAAGCTCCAAGTCTGTCCTTGTGGGTCCTGTGCTTCCTGGCAGATTTAGGGGCCTCAGAAACTCATCTAGGCCCCAGAGTGACCTCCCTTTCTCAGTATAATTGGCAAGAGTCACCACCTAGTGAGTTACCTTCATCACAGGCCAGTATGGAAGATGGAAAAGGGGGGAGCCCAGGCCCGCCCTCTACTCCGGACTGCAGCCCAGGGACCCTAATAGTATCAGCTAAGATGGCTGACCTTTTAGGCACAAAACACAATACAATTCCCTGGGCTACTTCCCCACAGCAGTCCCTGCTTCTTCAAACTCCACTTCACCCTTACCTCAGGGCCTCCTTCCTTCTGGATGATATGTTGTCCACCACTCAGTCTCACCAACAGCATAACTTCCTTCCACAGCTCCTGACACCCACAGCGCACCTGACTAACTGGGAGGTTTTTTTCTGGATTCAGCCAGTCCCTGATTGGCTTCAGGTGTCCCAATTAGGCTAGCTGTTTCTACTCCTTTCTAGAAGGTTCTTAATTGGCCCCAGGTGTCTTGATTGGTCTGGAGTAGCCTTTGTTTGGCTATCCAGGGAACAAGGACCTGCACATCCTAAGGCTGATATACCTGCCTTCCAGCACTCTCCTATATCCTTCTGGTCTGACTCCATCACAGTACATAGTTTAGTCCTATTCAGTGTCTACTCAGCGCTTCTTGGCTTGTCTCTTGTATTCATTAAATGGAGCATCTCTTGTCACTGTCCAGCAATAGTCTGCAAGCATTGATGGGCTCCATTTGCCCTGCTAGCATTTCTCCATTGTTGCAATGTCCTGGTGAAATCACTCGCTGTGCTCGTCACTCACTGCTCTGCAGTTCGGTGGAAAAAAATCTAGATGAGAGTGCAAAAAATGTATCTTTAGTGACATGTTGCAACTAAGGCTTTTGTATGCCTTGAGGAACATGGAAACCCTAACATCACCTGCCAGAAGATTCCACTGCTGTAGTCTGGAGCCCAACAGCTCTGCCTTACTCTTGGGTAGTTCCAAATCCCTGACAAGGTCATTCAGTTCAGCTTGTGTTATGAGGTGTGGTTCAGAGGAGGAGGATGGGAGAAAATGTGGGTCCTGTGACATTGATGGTTCAGGACCAGAAGTTTCATCCTCTTCCTCTTCCTCATCTGACTCAAGTGAGAATGATTCTGGTGCATCAGGAACCGGCAGTCCTTCTTCATGGGGTATTGGGTGTATAGCTGATGGAATGTTTGGATAATGCACAGTCCACTTTTTCTTCTTTGACACACCTTTCCCAACTGGAGGCACCATGCAGAAGTAACAATTGCTGGTATGATCTGTTGGCTCTCTCCAAATCATTGGCACTGCAAAAGGCATAGATTTCCTTTTCCTGTTCAACCACTGGCAAAGATTTGTTGCACAAGTGTTGCAGCATATGTGTGGGGCCCACCTCTTGTCCTGATCTCCAATTTTGCAGCCAAAATGAAAGTGATAGGCTTTCTTAACCATAGTGGTTAGACTGCGCTTTTGGGATGCAAAAGTCACTTCACCACAAACATAGCAGAAGTTATCTGCACTGTTCACACAAGTACGAGGCAGCTCTGCTCACTTTGGCTAAACAGAAATGTGTCCCTTTGCAAAATCAAACACTGACAAATAAGAGAGCATGACACTGTATGATTTCTAGAGCTGATATAGGGCAATTTGTTCAGCAGAGTGATGTAAGCTTCCTTATGATTGCATCATCCATGACTTCTAGGAATAAGATGATGCAATTCACATCATGTATGATGCAATACCAGCTTCAGATTGCATCATTCATTGTTTTGCCTAAAAAGCAAATACTGTCCAAACCCAGTCATAGATTTATTCATAGATCCAGTCAAAGATGTATTTTAGTCATTTCTGGTTTAAATTAAGATCCCTTCCCTTTATAACTCACTTATCATCCGCCATTCCCATGTCAAGGGTCGTATATACTGACCCAATAGCGTATCTTGAAAACTAGAGCCACTCAACAATTTTAAGCATAATTTTCGTTCTCAGTGACCCAGAATTAAGGAAGTTTGACTACATTTATTTCAGAAGCATTTTGGCTGTAGAGCAATGTAGTTAATACCTAGAGGTAGGGTTCTACAAAGGGCAGAATTTCACCCCAGATTCATTTCATTTTGTCATTCAGTGAACTTTGATGGTGTGTTTGAAATACGCTCTCAGTGAACATCCATGCAAACAAATCTTCCTGTGAATGTTGACAAAAAGTGAATAAAAGGGGGTATGAACATAGTCAAAGATAAAACTTATTTAGAAGCACCAGAATCTTCACCATATTTGTTTATTTTCACCATGTAATCAGTTGTCTTCAGCAGAGTGCATAGAACTAGGCTAGGTAGGCAGGTAGGTAGATAGATACATTTCCTAATATGTTTCCAAAACCAGAATAGTTTTAATGACAAAGCGCCAGGCATGTGATAGAAATACAAATATAATAATATTACAGTAGATTACCTTGTTGGTAGCTCCAGCAAAGAGTACAAGAACTAAATAGACATGAAAATTAATCTACCTACAGGTACAGTGGAGCCCCGGTATAACGCGCCCCGCTATAACGCGAGTTCGGTTATAGTGCGATTATACCATGGCTCCCAAGTGCTGAGTTCTCTGTCCCCGGCAGGCGCGGAGGCCACGGCTTCTCTCCCCTGCTGGGCAGCGAGGAGAGAAGCTGCAGCCTCCTCTGCCAGGGACAGAGAACTCAGGACTGCAGACAGGGGCTGCGGCTTCTCTCCCCGCTGCCCAGCAGGGGAGAGAAGCTGTGGCCCTCACCTACGGGGACAGAGAACTCCGGGGCTGCAGACCACAGCCCGGAAGTTCTCTGTGGAAGCCGCTGCTCCCACACCTGCTGGGACCGGGGCAGTCCCCCTGTCTCAGCAGGCAGGGAGCCGAGGCTTCCCTGGAAGCCGCTGCCCCCCGCCTCACGGGAACCGGGCAATCCGCGGCTGCAGGCGCCGGTGTTCCCTGCCCCTGGCAGGCGGGTGGGCAGTGGCTTCCACAGAGAACTCTGGGGCTGCAGTCTGCAGCCCCGCAGTTCCCTGTCCCTGGCAGGCCTGGGGCCGGAGCTTCTGTCCCTTGCTGGGCAGCAGGGAGAGAAGCGTAGCCCCCCGCCTGCCGGGGAGTGGGGCCCCGCTATAACGCAACCCCGCATTTAGCGCGATGGGATTTTATGGCTCCCATCTGTCGCATTATAGCGGGGCTCCACTGTATAGGTAATCTCATTAGACTTGAATAGAGATTACCGCTGGAGCAATACTGCAGAAATGATTGAATATTCATTTGAATTTTTCAATGAATTCACTCTGTGTTTGTCACATTTTTGTGTATCCTCTCCACAAATATCCTAATGAACAAGGTTACTATGGGCTTCTGCATTGAAATAGTGAATTTTAAACAGATATTGCAGGATATTCATAGATGACAAATTTGAAATGCAGAATTATAAGCAATTACAGTAGCATCAGGAGGTTCCAGTTGGCCATTGGCTGTGTTCACAGAGGAGATCTGAATCTAAGAGTTCACTTCATCCAGTCAGGAATCATAAATATAACTTATGGTCTGCAGATCCAGTCAGAGAAGCTCAGCTTTCAAATGCAGAATAGTCAAAGCAATATTTGCAATGAACAGTTGGCTGTATCACTGTCTGAACTATGTTTGCTTTGAAATTATTCCATAAATGTTTTATGCAAACAAATTAATAGAAGTAATCTGTTCACTGTTACTTCTTGAATAGCAAAAAACCCTGAAATGACTAAACTGGGCATTGTTTCCCCATTGTTAGCTGTGGCATATTGGCAGGGGATTGTGGGTTAAGCTTCAAAAAGTCTTGTAGCACCTTATAGACTAACAGATTTTAGGGGTTAAGCTTGGTTACTCTCATTGCTAGATCCATTTTCTGGTCAGTAGCATTTACAAACACATCAAGTTCTGTGTCAAAGAGAGTAGAAGTTGCTGTCTTCTGCTACTTTTAAAGTTTCCACTCTACGGTACTGCCATTTGCAGCATTTGTGAAGTATGATGTATAAGGTCTGTGTTGTTTCCTTACATTAATATGTCACTGTAGTATTCTACTGAAGTGGTAAAACGTTTTCAGATACCAACAAAAACTCAGTGCTCCCTGTTCAAGGGATTAACCTTCAAGATCCAAACTGCTTGACCAATTTGAAATCTTTTGCAGAGTTTACCAGGGAACTGTGGGTAAATATTAAAGTGCATCAGGGGTCCAGAGCTGCATTGACTGCCCTGTATTTAACTCTATCAACTTCCTGCAGTGTTCTGCCATAGAGTGCAGTTGTAGATGCTCTTATTTTAGTTTAATACTGTATATTTTCACCATCATCTAATCCTTAGGATTTTGGCTTGCAGGGGAAACACTGTAGTTCAGCTGGAAAATACCATTTTCCCATCAGGAGCCTTGAATGTTTTTCTATCCCACTAGGTGACAAAGTGAAAAAGACCAAAACAACGTGATCTTCCTTCAAAGTCATACGGACAAAAGAACTGTATTATGTGAGTAAGCAGAAAGGCCGTGTGCGTGGGAGTCTGAGGATGGGCTTCACCAAGGGGGATTTGGGCTGAATAGTGGAGTGCCTAAATTTTAGGCACCCTCAGGGGTGAAAGTAAGGTGGTACAGGCCAGTACAGCATACCGGTAAAAGGTGGCTGCCTGTACTGGTCCATACCACCTTACTTTAAAGCGCTAAGGATTCTGCTTAAAACGCTACTATGGCAGCATTTCAACGTTGCTCCTCTTTTTGACCTCTCCCTCCCCCATGTTGGCGGCCCTGCCAGTAGGAACCCTGCTTAAAGTACTGCCACATCAGTGCTTTAATATACCTGCCCCTTTTGCCCCTACTCCCAGCCGCTGATGGGGGTGGGGCAGAAGGAGCAGCTACCCTGGGGTTGGGGCCCCTGGCAGCATAGATGGGCTGGCAGGGGTATGTTGACCCCTCCAGCTCCGACCCTTCTGCCCGAGGCCTCATCCAAGGGGAGAGGGGGAAGCTGCCTCTGTACCGGTAAGAGAAAAAAATTACGTTCAGCCCTGGGCACTCTGCTGCCACCTGGATCCACAACCCTGAGTTTAGCACCCAGGCTCCCTATACAATGTATGGGGAGAATGAGACAGGTTGGAAAGGGAATCACAGAAGCCAGAATGCTGAGCAGGGAGCACCCTAAGCTAGTCAGTAGAAAATGCTGAGTAGGAAGGTGTGGCTAGAGCCCACCCCTAAAGGGGAGTTAGATGTCTAACTCCAGGCTGGAGGGAGGTACCTGCTTCCATTTGTGATTCACAGCCATGAAGCCTCCTTCTGGAGTTAGGTGCCTAAGCCAGGTCAGTCATTTCTCAAGAAACACTGAGGAGGTACTTTTACCCAGTAGTCCAATGGTGAAGGCGCTCACCCGGGTTGGAGATAACCTGAGTTGAACCCAGGTCTCCCATTTCCCAGTTATGTGACCTTAGCTCTAGGCGTGGGGTGGAGGATGTGCCTTTCTCACTCTCTCCTATTGAAGCTGATCCCCTTTGTATGACTACTAAAATAAACATCAGAACAGGGACTTGAGTCTTCCACATACCAGATGAGTGGTCTAACCACTGGGCGATAGAGTCAGTATCTCTCCTTTTCTCTCTGTAACCCTCTTGAGCCCTGGAATTCTGGGAAAGGTAGACTGGGGCAGATGGAGGGGTCAGTTGACTTGGATTTGTGTCCATAAGCCAGGCATGCTGGGGGATATTTAAGAGGCAACTAGTTGCTCAGTTTTGGAGAAGTCAAGGACTGGGAGAGCGCTAGTGTGGGATGCTTCACAGAGCCTGGGGTTTCCTTACACCCACTGCTTAGTTTGTAATGAAAGAGGTGCCAGGGCTTAAGCAGTTAGGTGCTCAAGAAGTTGTTTTACTTTCATAACGGACACGGCAAGCCCAGAGGTGGAGGGGTTGTGAACTGCCAAGCCTAGAGGCAGAGGCGGATTTACAGTAAAACACAGGGTGCTCTGGCCTGGGAGCCCCCAGTGACAGGGAGTCCCAGGGTCGGGCAGCTGTGGGGGCAGAATCTTGGTCCTGCTGGCTCCTGGGGCTCCTGCTTCAGGCTCCACACCCACCAGCAGCCAAACTCCCCCTGTCCCTGCTCCTCCCCCGAGTGTGCTGCGTTCCCGCTCCTCCCCTCCCCCCCAGCACTTCCCCTATTGCCAAACAGCTGTTTGCCAGTGCTCAGGTCGCTCTCGGAGGGAGTGGGAGGAGCAGGGCCGTAGCATGCTTGGGGGTGGAGATAGAGAAGAGGCGGGGGAGAAGCTGTGGGGAAGAGAGTGGAATCGGGACAAGGTGGAGCAAAGGTGGGGCTCCCACATTCTCCCTACACATACCCTCCGCAGCCCCCTGCCAAAAGCCAGGTAAAACTCCCATGGATGTCCACTGGAATCAGAGTTAGGTCAACACTAATCATTTTTGCAACTGCCACACAGAAAGTCTTGGAAATGTTCACAATTTCTCCTTTTCTGGAGATACACAAAAGCAAAACTGGCTGAACCATTCAAAACTACTCCTGTAAAAATACATGATAAATTGCATTCTAGTCAACAAACAATCCATAACTCACCTTCAGTTTGATGCAGTTTGAAATAACCATTGCAAAGTCATCATACAATGGAAACAAGGGATGCTCCTGATATATTTTTTGAAGGTGTGCTGCTGAACACAGGTGTAATAAACTTCCCGAAGATTAATTCATTTGTTGCTCAGTGAAACAATTTTAATTACAATAAACTAACAAGATTTTAATGGATTGTCCTAAGTATCCCTATGCAAATTCCATTATAATGAGCAATTAATTTACAAATGTGCTGTGATTTCAACAAGTGAAGTAACACACAATGTAAAGTTTGTGCAGGGATTCACTGTGAGACTGCTGAAATTAAATGGACATGTGCCTTGGACAGGATCTGCATAGCTTTTCCTGGGAAGGGCGTGTTTGTGCTGGTGTGTGTATTTGTGTATGTATGTACAAACTAGACTCAATTATTACCTGAAATTCCCTTAGTAGAGACTTATGCAATCAGTGAGAAAGTGAATGGATAGGTCATGTTTAGTTGAGTGCAATTTTTCAGCCAAAACATTTTTACAAATTTGTGGCAGCTGAACTGAGTCAGAAAAAATAAAATAATTAAAAAAATCCTAAAAAATAATACAGAATACAGGGTTGAGGTTTTCAAGGCCAATATTAATTGCACTATTATAAAGATGTGTGCTAAATTCCTTAGCTAGCTTTGAAAAGCTTGGCCCATATCTCTAATATAGCAGACCCTTAGCCATCCTGCAAGAGAGACTGCTGCATCCATTGCTTGGCTGGGCTGTCCATAAAATGGTGCATACATAGTACATCCGCTGTTTCAATGTGTTATGCTCCCTCATCCTGTGGCACATTCACAGAGGATAACAACCTAATCATGCTTCCTGCTCTTATAGCTATAAATTTGTGCTGAAGGTCCAGGGTACAAAAACGGATGAGTTTGGGGACATAAATGCACATAACAGAACATGGATTTACTTTTTAAAAAAAAATTACATGTAGGAAAATATATACAATAACTGTGTACAAGAATGTTATTGGGTTGCAATTTTAGGCATTCAAAAGTTAGTGAATGCCACAATTAAGATTACATGTGCAGCCTTAATTTTGTCCCCTGGTATGCATGTATTATATGTATGTTGTTGTAGCTGTGTAAATACCAGGATAGTAGAGAGACAAGGTGGGTGAAGTAGTATCTTTTATTGGACCAACTTCTGTTGATGAGAGACACAAGCTTTCAAGCATACAGAGAGCTCTTTTTCAGGTCTGGGAAAGGTACTCACAATGTCACAGCTCAATATGAGGTGGAACAGATCGTTTAGCATAAGCAGTTAGTGCATATTTCAAGGGACCATTCAAGGTGAAGTGTCCTGTTATGGTCTTTAAGTAGGGTGACCAGACAGCAAGTGTGAAAAACTGGGACAGGGAGTGGTGGGTAATAGGAGCCTATATTAGAAAAAGGCCCCCCAAATCGGGACTGTCCCTATAAAATCGGGACATCCTTTCACCCTGTCTTTAAGTACATGATCACATACTATTTTCTTCAACAGAACCCCTGTCTCATTGATTTGTCTGGTGCTTTTGCTGGGTGTAGCGATCTTCCTGAGTGCATCTCATTGCAGCATCAGGGCCACAGCAATCAGTTTGATCAGGAATTTTGTTTTTCATCCAGACTGAACACAGAATATGAACCATATGAGGGTATCCCAACCCTGTTAATGGTAGGGACTTTTTGCTTCGGCAAAGGACATGAGAACCTACTCTGATGAGATATTTTATAGATGTTTCATTAGACTGAGTAAAAAATGAGCAAGGGAGATAAAACCAAATTTCCTGAAAGATGCACATTCCTACTTTCCAGAAAACACCCTCCCCCACAACTTCAGGAGCAATGAGAACTGTGGCCCAGATCCTCAAAGGCACCCAACTCCCAAAAACCTAGGATCTAGCTCCATGTATGATTCAGATGGAACGTTTCTCATAAATTGTGGCTATTTCTTGCTAAATGTTTTCAGAGCAAATGTCCTGTGCAACATAAATCTTGATTACATGTTTATTTCAGTTGTTGGGTACATTGTCAAGAGGATAATAAGGATAGTGGGGATGGCGAAGATTTATCTGGCTAGTAAAATCACATTGTGTTGAGACTCCCTGTAGAGCTTTTATTGACTCTGCTGCCAGTAGAGATTAGCACAATGCAAAACTGTTAAATACACATTCCAGCACATCCCTGTATTTAAGTGGTTCAAATAATTAGCAGTTTTCTGTCCTTCCATTACATCTTTTTTCCATCTGGCAGAGATACATTTTTTAAAATGCAGTTCTTTGTAAGCCTCTTCAGTCCATATCTGGATGCAAAAGGTTGCACTGGGCATGAATTCCCACTGGATAAAAATCCTCTGCAGCGCAGCTCGCCCCAAAATGACAAAAGCCCCATTTCACATAGTGCACCTAAAACATGTTTACATTGTATGACAACGGGAATATATTAAAATGCCCTCCAGTCCTCTCTCTACAGCTAACTACTGTTCAGATACTCACCTGGTAACAGAGTATAAGGAGAGATTTAAAAGAGAGAACTAAGAGCTGGATGGGATCAGATAGAGGTCTATAAAATTATGAATGGTGTAGAGAAAATGAATAGGGAAGTGTTATTTATCTTTTCATATAACATAAGTACCAGGGTCACATGATGAAATTAATAGGCAGCAGGTTTAAAACAAACAAAAGGAAGTACTTCTTCACACAACACACAGTCAACCTGTGGAACTCATTCCCAGGGGATGCTGTGAAGGACAAAAGTATAACTAGGTTCAAAAAAGAATTAGAGAAGTTCATGGAGCATAGGTTCATCAGTGGCTGTTAGCCAAGATGGTCCAGGTTGCAACCTCATGCTCTTGGTGTCTTAAGCTTCTTACCCCCAAATGCTGGGACTGGCAGACAGGGGATGGATCTCTCAAAATTCTCCTGTTCTGTTCACTCCCTCTGAAGCTTCTGGCATTGGTCACTGTCAGAAGACAGTGTGGGGAGATATAGGTCCTCCAGGGGGTGGTCCTAGAGCCAGTGTTGTTCAACATTGTTATTAATGATCTGGATGATGGGATGGATTGCACCCTCAGTAAGTTCACAGATGACACTAAGCTGGGGGGAGAGGTAGATATGCTGGAGGGTAGGGATGGGGTCCAGAGTGACCTAGACAAATTGAAGGATTGAGCCAACAGAAATCTGATGAGGTTCAACAAGGATAAGGGCAGAGTCCTGCACTTAGAAAGGAAGAATCTCATGTACCGCTACAGACTGGGGAATGACTGGCTAAGCAGCAGTTCTGCAGAAATGGACCTAGGGATTACAGTGGATGAGAAGCTAGATATGAGTCAGTAGTGTGCCCTTGTTGCCAAGAAGGCCAATGGCATATTGCTAGCAGATCAAGGGAAGTGATTATTCCCCTCTATTTGGCACTGTGAGGTCATACTTGGAGTATTGTGTCCAGTTTTGGTCCCCCCCCTACAGAACGGATGTGGACAAATTGGAGAGAGTCCAGCGGAGGGCAACAAAAATGATTAGGGGGTGGGGCACATGATTTATGAGAAGAGGCTGAGGGAATTGGGGTTATTTAGTCTGCAAAAAAGAAGAGTTAGTGAGGCTTTGATAGTAGCCTTCAAGTACCTGAAGGTGAGGGGGGTCCAAAGAGGATGGATCTAGGCTGTTCTCAGTGGTGGCGGATGACAGAACAAGGCGCAATGGTCTCAAGATGCAGTGGAGGAGGTCTAGGTTGGATATTAGGAAACACTATTTCACTAGGAGAGTGGTGAAGCACTGGAATGGGTTACCTGAGGAGGTGGTGGAATCTTCACCCTTAGAGATTTTTAAGGCCTGGCTTGACAAAGCCCTGTCTGGGATGATTTATTGGGTGTTGGTGCTGCTTTGAGCAGGGGGTTGGACTAGATGACCTCCTGAGGTCTCTTCCAATCCTAATATTCCATGATTCTATGACAGTATACTGGGCTTGACTGACCATTGATCTGACCCAACATGGCCATTCTTATGTTCTTATCTCAGATTGCCTGGCATACAACAATTTGCAGATAAAGGGCAAAAGAAATGAGGACGTAAACATCCCAACTAAAATGCTTCTCTGCTGAAAGGCTTTGCATTAAAAACAAAAGGTTTGTGCTTAAAGATGGGACTTTTCCTTTGGGTGGAATTTTCTATTCAAGGACTCCAAAATTGCCTGATTTGTTAACTGCAGGTGCTTGGGTTTTTTTTACAGCCTTGTATGAGTGGTGCTTTCTCTCTCTCTCTCAATTTTGCTGTGTGCAATGCTTTATAGCATCTCTCTCTTCTGATATTCTGTTCTTTCCTGGCAGTTATGGTCCTCTACCCCACCCTGGAACTTTCACAGAATACCAGGGCTGAGTGGGGGACAAAAAAGGGAGAACCGATAGTTTAAAAGCTCAAACCCTAAAAAGTGCTGTGCACCTGCACATGCAATGGATGGGTTGCCAGCTTTTTAAAGTTGACTCCATGATGCGATGGAAGTGGATGATGTTAAAAGCATGAACATCAACAAGTGATAGAATGACAAGAATACAGAGCATGCAATGTCCTGTGGCCACAAGACCTGATGGACTTGTAGATCCATCACTAAATCCAATAAGAAGTTAGTATTAGCTTTTAATTTATGTTGTGCCTACTGCAGGACTCAAGGCACGTCTCAGAATTCTCCCATGTACTTGTAGGACTCACTTCTTTTCATCTGTCTGCCGACTGCAGTCATTCATAGGGTGGAAAATGACAACCATTATTTGGAGCCAGTAAACACTGTTCAGCAGAATCTACCCCTCTGAAAGCTGCTGCCTTCAGATTCTCTGCCGCTGGTACCACTCTATGCTCTCAGGCAAAAGGCCTTCACATGGCTGGCTGTGGAAAATCAGTCTCAATTCCCAGGAGACAGAACTGCTGTCATAGAGGGTTATTTAGCACTAGCAGCCGCTTTTGCAGATAGAGACTCTTGAAGAGAAGTTCAAAATGCAAAGATTGGCTTGTAGGGCTATGTGCAGGTTCAGGTGTTTGTATTTCTGTTTCAAGTGTGACCTTTTATTATTGGTATTCCTATGTGACCATCCCTCATCTCTTTGTGCATATATATATATAATATTATATATTATTTTTTCTCCAGCTTTTTTAATGCCTGAGGGAGCGATGTATGAGGCTGTGCAATGTGTGGGTTCTCTTATTCCACCATCCAGGAACTGACCTACCATGTGACTGGAGCTCACACTACTTTGCCCTCATACACTGTTCTCTGAGGAACTGCCCACTGAAGTCAGTAGGAGTTTTTCCACTTACATTAATGGTAATTGGATCAGGCCCAGAACAGCTTGTGAAGAATGCATGTATAAGTACAAATAAATGCAAATAGTGTAGCCAACTAGACACTAGGCTTATACGTCAAAGTGTGTATGTGTATTAACACGTTCTGCTGGACAGATCATCACAGATCATCTTTGTATCATGGGCCCTCTATTGCTAGCATCTAGCTGAGAGTCTCCAAGTTGCAGATGTCTGTGCTTTAGAATCAAGAGGCTCTGAATGTTAGCTCCACTGCTGACATGACACTTCAAATAGCCAGTGTGCAGCAGAGTGAGAAGGGTCCTTGTAGGGGGGAGGAGACAAATAGTTTGAAGTTACTTCTCCCCTTCTGCAGGTTTACAGGTGGATCACACATACCAATTTCAGTTATTTTGATTGTTTCAGGCTTTGCTGGTTAGTTTCTATGGTGCCACGAGTACTCCTCGTTCTTTTTGTTGGGAGGGAGTTTGTTTTTGAATGAAACATATTCAGGATCCTGTCGAGACAGTATAGAATTCTGAGTGAATTAGAAAACCAAGTTCATGATTATGATTGTGAAGAGATGGGGTCTGATCTGGCTCCAGTAGGAGTCAATGGCAAAATGCCAGGTGATTTCACTGGAAGTATATTAGGTGTTTAGACCACCCCACCCGCAGTTCATCCCCTAACTTCATTGGGATTCTACAGGGACTAAAGAGATTATACCCAGAGGAATTTCTCTGCAAATTCAGGGTCATATTTTATAAAACAAAAGGACATTTTGTTTTGGGAGGAACCACAGTTTAGTGCCTTGAACATGGAACTAACAACTAGAAACTTCTGCATTCCCACCCTAGCTATGTCACTGACTTTCTGCATAGCCTTGCCAAACCATTTAACTTCCTTCTGCTCTGGAAAATGGGTATAGTGGTATTTCTGTGCCTTATTCGCAGTGACTATGAGGATTAATTAATATTTGTACTTCGAAAGAGGCACATACAGCTGTTCACTCTAGCAATTCCTTACTTCTGAGTGCTTGACAGTGCAATATGAATATCCTATTAACTTGATTTCTTGTGTGGACTTACAATATTTTTGGTAGAGCACCAGTGCATGCTGAATTTATGCAGATAATATTGTCTTTTCTCCTTCCCAAAATTGCTACATTAGAGAATTTATTTATTTATTTGGGCAGATTATTTATAATCATCTGCATCAGTATACAATACTCAGGTAACAGTTATAATATGGCATTGCTCTCCAAGGACATTCATAAATCTTCTTCAGTCCAGATTAGTTGATAAATCCTTCAAAGAGGTGTCCTAAAGATTTTGAGAAAGACATTGTTTTATGTTTTTACCAGGGGTGGAAAACTAATGCTAGCCTAAATGTTGTCTCAGCTGACATGTTTAAACAAATGAGCTTTACTGGAATGATGCTGGAATTGTGCCTTTTATCATTCAGGAGAAAGGGGTTGGCTAAGAATGTCTCAATATTAAAACAAAAAGGAAACAAGTAGATCACAGTCTCGTTTAACCATCTATAGCATTTTTAAAGTGTTTTGAAATGATTCAGATACTGACATCGGACAGTTAATTCCTGAGCATTGCCAGGGTTTTCTAGACATCAGCCCCACATTGATGCCTGGTATAGAACTTGTGTAGTAAATCTTGAGATCTGGCTTATATTATTCCCTCCATGGAGTTTGCCATATTGCTCGTGTGTGTCAAATCCAATTGATATAAAGGCTTGGTAGCCCATATGCCCTTTAAAAAAAACACAGCTAAAAATGGTCTAGATTTACAGATCTGTAAACGTAAGTGGCCTGGTTTTCTGAGGTGCTGAGTACCCATAACATTCACTGAAGTCAAGGGGAACTACATGATCTTAGCTTTCATTTAGGAGCCTGACTATGGACTTAAGTGCCTAACTTCATACAGAACATTTTGGCCGCAGTATTCATGGAACAATTTTTGCTCTATCAAGGCCATATATAAACAGAGTCGAAACATAATGCATGAAATTACATAAGTTATTTATTCTTTATAATGTTTTGAATAGGTCAAAAAGTCCCATTGCTATGAATGGAAATGTACGCTTTTGACCGAAATCATATATTCTTTACTTGAGTGAAAATAAGTGTATTGCACTGGGAGTACTTGTCTAACTACATTATATGTGCTAGCTTTGAATGTTTGGGGAGATAGTATATTACATTGGTCTACAATTTTTTAGAAGTTGTCTGCTTCAGAGATAAAATGTGATATTTATTATGTATTTTGATGTGCTGAATTCAAATATGACAATTAAAACAACTGATTGGCTACTGTTTCGAAGATATTTAAGTTTTTACATTTTATGTCTATGTATATTGGGTAGATAGTAGAGTTTTAATCATAAATTGTAAACCTAGGTCTTTTCATGTGTTTATGGTTGCTTTACATGATAATAGTTCACCTGTCCTGTTTCTGTAACACTTTAAAAATCAGCAAAAGGGTTATATAAATAAAATGTATTATGAAACAAAAGGCAAAAAACTATTATGTACATAGTTTAGTCCTATTCAGTGTCTACTCAGCGCTTCTTGGCTTGTCTCTTGTATTCATTAAATGAGGGATCTCTTGTCACTGTCCAGCAATAGTCTGCAAGCATTGATGGGCTCCATTTGCCCTGCTAGCATTTCTCCATTGTTGCAATGTCCTGGTGAAATCGTTCTCCATGCTTGTCGCTCACTGCTCTGCAGTTCGGTGGAAAAATATCTAGATGAGAGTGCAAAAAATGTATCTTCAGTGACATGTTGCAACCAAGACTTTTCTATGCCTTGAGGAGGTTTTCCACCAACAACCTGTAGTTGTCTGCCGTGTTGTTTCCGAGAAAATGTATTGCCACTGACTAGAAAGCTTTCCATGCCGTCTTTTCCTTGTCATGCAGTGCATAGTCAAATGCATCATCTCGAAGTAGTTCACGAATCTGAGGACCAACAAAGACACCTTCCTTTATCTTAGCTTCACTTAACCTTGAAAATTTTCCACGGAGGTACTTGAAAGCTGCTTGTGTTTTGTCAATGGCCTTGACAAAGTTCTTCATCAGACCCAGCTTGATATGTAAGGGTGGTAACAAAATCTTCCTTGATTCAACAAGACCAAGCAAGAGAGCAACAACCTTCAAATTGCCACAGAGCTGGCACTGATGTTGGTCATAGTTTATGCACCTCAAAAGTTGTTTCATGTTGTCATAAGTTTCCTTCATATGGACTGCATGACCAACTGGAATTCATGGCAAAACATTGCCATTATGCAGCAAAACAGCTTTAAGACTCGTCTTCGATGAATCAATGAAGAGTCTCCACTCATCTGGATCGTGAACGATGTTGAGGGCTGCCATCACACCATCGATGTTGTTGCAGGCTACAAGATCACCTTCCATGAAGAAGAATGGGACAAGATCCTTTTGACGGTCACGGAACATGGAAACCTTAACATCACCTGCCAGGAGATTCCACTGCTGTAGTCTGGAGCCCAACAGCTCTGCCTTACTCTTGGGTAGTTCCAAATCCCTGACAAGGTCATTCAGTTGAGCTTGTGTTCTGAGGTGTGGTTCAGAGGAGGAGGATGGGAGAAAATGTGGGTCCTGTGACATTGATGGTTCAGGGCCAGAAGTTTCATCCTCTTCCTCTTCCTCGTCTGACTCAAGTGAGAATGATTCTGGTGCATCAGGAACCGGCAGTCCTTCTCCGTGGGGTATTGGGCGTATAGCCGATGGAATGTTTGGATAATGCACAGTCCACTTTTTCTTCTTTGACACACCTTTCCCAACTGGAGGCACCATACAGAAGTAACAATTGCTGGTATGATCTGGTGGCTCTCTCCAAATCATTGGCACTGCAAAAGGCATAGATTTCCTTTTCCTGTTCAACCACTGGCGAAGATTTGTTGCACAAGTGTTGCAGCATATGTGTGGGGCCCACCTCTTGTCCTGATCTCCAATTTTGCAGCCAAAATGAAAGTGATAGGCTTTCTTAACCATAGTGGTTAGACTGCGCTTTTGTGATGCAAAAGTCACTTCACCACAAACATAGCAGAAGTTATCTGCACTGTTCACACAAGTACGAGGCAGCTCTGCTCACTTTGGCTAAACAGAAATGTGTCCCTTTGCAAAATCAAGCACTGACAAATAAGAGAGCACGACACTGTATGATTTCTAGAGCTGATATAGGGCAATTTGTTCAGCAGAGTGATGTAAGCTTCCTTATGATTGCATCATCCATGACTTCTAGGAATAACATGATGCAATTCACATCATGTATGACGCAATACCAGCTTCAGATTGCATCATTCATTGTTTTGCCTAAAAAGCAAATACTGTCCAAACCCAGTCATAGATTTATTCATAGATCCAGTTAAAGATGTATTTTAGTCATTTCTGGTTTAAATTAAGATCCCTTCCCTTTATAACTCACTTATCCTCCACCATTCCCATGTCAAGGGTCGTATATACTGACCCAATAGCATATCTTGAAAACTAGAGCCACTCAACAATTTTAAGCATAATTTTCGTTCTCAGTGACCCAGAATTAGTAAAGTTTGACTACATTTATTTCAGAAGCATTTTGGCTGTAGAGCAGCATTATGGGCAAGTATATTATGAACAGGAAAGGTGATCATGTGTCCCTGAAAACTAGGGTTTTCAGGGGTGGTACTAGGGCGTCCATCCATTTTGCAAGAGGTGATCGTTCTCTGGTTTCTGTAATCCCTTGCACATTCTGGCCCCTGAAAAGCCACTGGTCAGCTGAGCCAGTGAAACTGACCACAGGCTTGCTGAGCACATATGATTCTCAAAGACAAACCCCAACCAGGCCTTTCATATGTTACCATCATGCCCTTCCCCTTCCCTAGAAGGACTTTCAGGGATTTTCTTGCCTCCTTAGAACAAGTAACTCTCTATTTCAGCTGTCAAAAACCTCCTACGTGCACTCTCCTCACATTCCACCCAACCTATCTCTGCTACAGTTGTCATAAGAACATAAGAATGGCCATACTGGGTCAGACCAAAGGTCCATCCAGTGCAGTTTCCCAGTATCCGACCGTGGCCAATGCCAGGTGTCCCAGAGTGAGTGAATCTAACAGGTAATGATCAAGTGATCTCTCTCCTGCCATCCATGACCCTCCTCTGACAAATAGAGGCTAGGGACACCATTCCTTACCCATCTTGGCTAATAGCCATTAATGGTCTCAACCTCCAATTCTCTTTTAAACCCTGTTATATTTCTAACCTTCACAATCTCTTCAGGAAAGGAGTTCCACACATCAACTGTGCACTGTGTGAAGAAGAACTTCCTTTTATTTGTTTTAAACCTGCTGCCCATTCATTTCATTTGGTGGCCCCTAGTTCTTATATTATGGGAACAAGTAAATAACTTTTCCTTATTCACTTTCTCCACACCACTCATGATTTTATATACCTCTATCATGTCCCCCCTTAGTCTCCTCTCTTCCAAGATGAAAAGTCCTAGCCTTTTTAATCTCTCCTCATACGGGACCCGTTCCAAACCCCTAATGATTTTAGTTGCTCTTCTCTGAACCTTTTCCAATGCCACATATCCTTTTTGAGATGAGGAGATCACGTCTGTTGCAGTATTCAAGATGTGGGCACACCATGGATTTATATAAGGACAATAAGATATTCTCTGTCTTATTATCTATCCCTTTTTTAATGATTCCTAACATCCTATTTGCTTTTTTGACTGCCGCTGCACACTGCATGGATGTCTTTAGAAAACTATCCACGATGACTCCAAGACTTTTTTCCTGATTAGTTGTAGCTAAATTAGCCCCCATCATATTGTATGACTAGTTGGGGTATTTTTTCCAACATGCATTACTTTAGATTTATCCACTTTAAATTTCATTTGCCATTTTGTTGCCCAATCATTTAGTTTTGTGAGATCTTTTTGAAGTTCTTCACAGTCTGCTTTGGTCTTAACTATTTTGAGCTGTTTAGTATCATCTGCAAACTTTGCCACCTCACTGTTTACCCCTTCCTTCAAATCACTGATAAATAAGTTGAATAGGATTGGTCCTGGTGTTTTACTTTGACAGTTTAGTCATCTCTGCACAGGTGAAAGAGAAAAAGTCAGTGGTTTGCAAGCAAACTACTAAGTGATTACTCAGCAGTGAAAACAGGCAATCTCAGAAGAATATTTAAATATTTTCAAAACTGAGTTATAATTATCTTAGCCAAAACGTAAAATAATAATGAGTGTCTTAATAACTGCTGAAATTGCAGATGGTTATAAGAAATCAGATAGAGGAGATGGGAGAAAATGTGTGTTTTCCCAAACTTTCAGCAGGAGCTAAGATTTCAGGGAACAGCAGAAAACAAAGTGAAAATGGCATCTGTTTAGCTGGGCTAGACAGACTCTTTCAAACTCATGGAATAGAATCAGCCAGTCCTAGGCAAATGACAAACAGCATGTGACCCACTGTCTGTGGTATATCCTCAGAACCGGTTTCAGAACAGCAATGGACCATATATACAGAAGCATGATAAGCTTTACAGATACCCAGATAAATGAAAAAAAAAATTGCAGAAAACTATTATAGGTACTTGATGAACACAACAGCATTTGAGCAAACCATTACAAGATAATTGATGCAGTTTAAATACATACCAAGGCAGATATAGACTATTTTTGTGGTTAAAGTTGAACTCCTTGCAGAGCTGTAGTTTTAACATTAGTGTCTCTACAGCATGTTTTCATTTCTCAGAATTCAGTTGCACTTAATAGAGAGCTTGCACCACTGATTTTAATGGGCTTAGTTAATTCTGCATATTAGTACTCAGACCTGCATAGATAGAGTAATGCGGTTATCAGTGTACAAAAACAATTTAGCTGTAATTGATTGTAATGATTCAGCTGAAAAATATTCCTAGTGGTATTCATTAACTACAATATCTTACTGTTTTTTTTAATGACATGGTTATTCCAGAGGTTTTTTGCATAAGATTCCTTCCCATTTTTCTTTGTGGCTTGCACCTGCTGACGTCCCTCTGTTCTAGGGAGGATAGTTGGTACTTTCTGTGAAACTGATCAGTGCCATTCTTGGATTAACCTGAGAGGGGTGATTTGAGATATTCTCCTCACCAGGGTTAAAGCTGTTTCTGTAGTGCTTCCACCTAATTTTTTGGTCAGGGAGTGAGATTTCAGACCTGGACAAAGAACAAGAGTCCTTCATGTGGCAATGCAGAGCACTAACCACAGGCCCACTAGAAATCATAAATTGTTTGAAAAATAGCCCTTCTCTGTTATTCCATAGTCTATTTAGTACACAAAATCCCATTGCTGGGAGTTGGACACCTGCCCAATTGATCTCAATGGGAATTTGTGTGTTAAGGAGAAGGTAGTTTATGTAATGTTGCATATGATAAAACTCTTTAATGAAACCACAGTTTTATTGGTTATGAAAAACGGCCTTCTTGTGAGCAGTAAAGTTGTGCAGAATCTTTAAGTCTCTATGTTCTGCGCTGCCCAGATGGTATTTCCTCTCCAGCAATCTGTTCCAGAGCCCATCATCAAGATCAAAAAAGTAATGTGTACTTTTTGCAGCCAATAAAATTGGTAAGCCTTGTACGCCATTGAAAAGATTATATAAAGTTCATAATATTTATAATATTTTTGGAGCTGCAGAGCAGTAAAAATCACTGGCTGACTGTAGCACTTCATTATTTCAGCTGAGAAATAGGCACTGTTTAGACTAAGTGTAGCACAATGGGGGTTTCAGGTAACATTTAATTACAGATTTAAATGCCTACAAATTTGAGAGCACAGAACAAAACAAGAAAACATAATAATTCATCTTTTATTAATGGCAATAATGACCCACCTGCCTATTGTTCCTTAGAGCAGATGATAATCAACTACAGCATAATAAAAACTGGGTTACTGACTGTTCCCACTAACCATGCTACCTGGGGCATTCAAGTTCAAACTTTTTTAAAAATTATTTCCCTTATCCTTAAAAAATACTTGGCGTTTTCTGGATCACACACTTCAGATATTTCAAAATGCGTCGTTTTATTTTATGGCCATTTCCACATAATGCCTATTTTTCGTTGGCTTTGGGTTTTCTAGTGGTGCTTGGCTTTCCTTCCTTCCTTAAGAAATGCTGCACCAGAAACTGGGATTTAAAAAACTGGAAAGTAGTTGAAAGTTAAAACAGTACGTAAAGTTACCAAGTTTGTGATCAGGAATTTACCGCTGAAAACAGTGGGTCTTGTCCAGAATTAGGCCCCGGTTGAGTAGCATTGAAGCACATGCTTAACTTTAAGAATAGAATTAAGTCCCATTGACGTCAAAGATACTAAAGATAAACATATGTTTAAGTGTTTTGCTGAATTGGAACCATAAATTCTGCTTGTTGACATAAGTGCAATTCCAAAAATGCCAGTTTCTGAAAGGATGAACTGAAGCCCACAAAACCAGCCCATGTTATTCCAATTTGCATCTTCCAGGGAGTTCCCTTAGTTCCCTTTACAACTGCCATTTTAAAAAATGTTTTAGGAGTCAAAGAACTAAAACCCAAAGCATGTTATGTTAAGGTAAACATATACAATTCCTATAGCACAAAAATAACCATAAGTCCTTAAAAAGGTTACAGCGTCCCTATATCAAAACAAAGCTTCTCTGTAGCATTGTCTAGAAACTCCAGAACTTTCACAGTAACTCTGGTGCACTTGGATTGCAGAGAGACATCTAACATTTGTAACGTTGCAGTGAACTAGAAAGTACAAAGAAGATTTTGCAAATGGAACGGGATAATTTATTAAAGAATTGTTGGTCTAGCCTTCCAGTAGTAGCATCAAATCCTACCTGATGTGATCCCTTGGAGTCAGTGAGCTTGCATGGGAATTTAATCATCACAGGTTTTATTCCACATGCAGTTCCCTTGAGGCTCAGTTTCACTCCGGGACTTCCGCCAGTATGTAAGAGCATCTGAACTCTGCTCTGAAACTTACACATCAACCATACTGCTGAGCTATTTCTTTCAGGTTAAGGGTGGCTCGTTACACACTGCTATGTGTCTCATATGTTGAATAGCACTACATGTGAATATGAAGGATCAGATTTTCAGAGGTGATTATGAGCATTTTTTGCGGGGGGGGGGTCCTATTTCCTATTCATTTGGACAGGAAATTGAAAATTCAAATGCACTGGGTGTCTTCAAAAATATCAGTGAAAAAAAAATCATACCTATTCATTTTAAATGTTCTGAACCTAGCATTAGTGATTGTATTTAACAGATTTTTTAAATCTCACAAGTGGTAATTTGTTTGCATCCGCTCTATAATATTTGTAGCCTCACTGCCTAGTGTTCCTTATTTCAGTCTTTTTCGGTAATTTTTATTGGCATCTGTTCCATGTGAGTGAACTCTAGCTGATTCTAGTGTCGTTCTACTGAGTAGGGTCACTAAAGTGACCAGAGAGGTGATCAGAGATTGCAAACCACCTTCAGTGCTCAGCAATTGGAAATTAATGTGCTTGAAATTCTGCAGCTGTTTACAGAAAAGTCGTTCTAGTGTGACTCAAGCCTCATTCTTTCAAGGAAACATCTGCAGAAGACAAATATTCGGGGGGAAAATCTCACCCAGGCCTTGTAATGTTCATTATTTTCATAGCTAAATTTAGAATTTAAAGCAAACTTTAGCAATAGGTGACATGCTTCGTGTTCGTTTTCTCATGCTGATACTCAGAATGCTTTTCCTGCCCATAGCAGTTCCGTGTCAATGCCTGTAACTAAACTCTTAAACCAAACTGAAAACTTTGGTTGTGATCATGTGTGCTCTGAATTCTACAAAAGGATTTGCCAGAAAGAACAGTGATAGGTTTCCCCTGATATTTAGCCTAGATATTCTTGTGTGCAAGATCAGATGTAAAACCTTCGTTAGGATATAACAGCAATGAGAATTATTTCTTTGATGACCTGTGGCAACCAGAACAAATTAACTGAAGTAACCATTTGACATTATTTTTGTGTCCAATGCAAACAACTAAAGATGGGCCTGAAATATAACCCTGGTTCTGAACACTCCTGAATTTTAGAGTTTGATATTTGGATTGGAATAATCCCAAAGTTTATGGTGTTCAATGCTGGATGTCTGCAAAGAATTAGTGTTGAATAAAGGAGATCAACCCATTTGTCACTCATTCCGGGGAAAATGAGAGTTCTTACAGTTTCCTCCACATTTCTCTCTTCAGGCAGCTTGTCTTCCAAATAGTACTCAGACTTCTCTAGGATCTATGCCACAATTACATTATTTTCCTTGCTGTTGTCATGATTCTTTTATGGGAATATAATCAGCCTGTGAACAGTAGGAACACACTTTATGAGTGAACATTTCTTTGGAGCTCTGTAAACCTGGTCTGTCTTAACTCTTTAGAATTAATACACAGGAAGTTTATGCTTTCAGCAATGTTCCTGTCGTCTTTGTTAAATTGCATCCTGCCATTCACTGCACACTAGGAAGTGGACAGAGTATTGTTTGCCAGTAGACGAGGAGGGGACTTGCTTTAATCTATGATTAACCACACACTTATTTTTAGATTCACCATGCTGTAGCATATAGGGATGGGTGAAGCAATCAGATTCGGGCTAGTTGTCAAGCAATGCCTCTGAACAGTTTGTAGGCAGCATGATTATTGGATTATCTTGGACGTTTTCTAATGGGGAAAAGGTTTTCTTTGTCTGCAATGCAGTGGTTGCACTGGAGTACATTGCATTATCTATGAAGTAGGACAATTTACTTTCCTTCTCATGCATTCAAATATCAACGTACACTGAACTGAACTTTGTACAAATGTACCATGTTAAAATAATGTATTAGAAAGAGGGAGAGAGGGGAAAAAAAAAGAACCTCAAATGATGGCATAATAAATAGCATAGTGGGTAGGGAACAGAACCCAGGAGCCTTAGATTCTAATACTTGTTCTGCCAGTGAACCACTATGTGACTTTAGGCAATGAACGATCTGGGCCTGTTTCCTTTCCCACTCTTTGTGTGTCTTGGGATTCAAACTGTAAGGTCTTTGGGGCAAGGAGTAAGGGCTAGCACCACCACAGGATTTAGGAACCTAACTTCCACTATAGGAAGTCCCTAGGCACCTATGTTTTTGCTGGTAAAGTCCCCCACATGCCTGCGTTTCTGCCACTGGGCATGCGCACAGCCATCTAAATCCTGAGGCCAAGGTGACTGTGTCCCAGCAGAAGCCTCAGATTAGGCATGCCCCTCCCTATCATGCTTTTGGGGCCCAGTCTGTGAGGTATGCTCTGAGCCTGCCTCCTTGGGTAGGCCTTGCTCAAAGCACAGTAGGAGTCAGCAACTGGCCCAGCTATCCACTGGACGTGGGAATAGACCCATCTGCATTATCTTACACGGTAAAGCTCTCTACCCCATAAAAGCCCTTGAAGGATAAAGATGCCTAAGTAGGATCACTGTGACTCAAGGGATTGTACAGCTTGGGGGCAAGGGAGATGAAAAGCAGCTCAAGGGCTGTGGGCTTTTGCATGGCTGCACAGGTCCTCCACTGATTCCCTGAGATTTTCAGGATTTCCTAGGATCTCGAGATACCTAACCCTTGCCTGTTTGGAATGGAACGGTTAGAACGGACAATTAAAAGGAAATCTGCAAATAAACCTGACAGCATTTCCTGTTGAACTTGTCTCATTCACGGGGTTTCTTCATGGAAAGGACAATAGTTAATTGTACGGGGAAATTCTCTCATCCTCCATCAATATCCTGGCGATGCTAAACCTCAAAGCCATAGCAATGTTATTAGTGATATTCTGTGAGTTTGTGGAAAAAAAGAAAAAGAATAATAATGTACATAGCAAGAAGTTCGGATGATTCCAGATGAACTACAGCTAGTATCCTGTGGCTATAAAGTATGCAGAGGGTCAAGAGGATTAATTGAAACTTGATGTGCTGGATCAATGGAGACACAGAGGGTAGGGTTGTGAGATAGCTAGATGGGGAATGCATGGTATTTGTTTTAAAATTATTTTATGATTTCCATGGAAGACTGGAAAAGTGAAATTCAACTACAGAGAGTGAATTACATTTCTCTTTTCCTATTCATAATTGCTGTTATCTTGAAGGAATAGAAATTTGGGTTTTGGTTTTTTTTACCCTTGAATTAAAAAAATAATAATCTGGGAGAATGTGCTAGTAGAGCTTGCTAGGAGGGGTCACAGTGTTTCTGACTAGCAATAGATTTGTATTTTGGATCAAGTGGAGGTGGCCACGTGTTTGTTGGCACCTATTAATAATGCGGCTAAGAGATTATCAAGTCGATCCAGCTCTGACAGTCTCGGTCAAGTTAGGGAACTCAGCCTTTCTCCAGCCTATGACACATGGAAATATGCTGCAGTGCAGTATAGTGCTCCTGTCAGTTTATAGAAGAGGAAGTACTTGTGCAGTAATGATGGTTCTTCAAGATGTATGTCCCTGTGGGTGCTCCACTGTAGATGTGTCTGCATCCCTGCACTTCTGATCGGAGCTCTCAGGTAGCAGTGTCCATTCGGTTCACACATGCTCTGTCTTCTCCACCCTCATGCTCTGCCTCAAGGCTAATTAGCTCTATCTGGACAAACCACCCTTAGGTTCCTTTTTGATTGCACAGTCCCTATCAAGAACTCCACAGAGAGGGGAGGAGGGTGGGTCATGGAACACCTATCGGGACGTACATTTCGAAGAATCATCAATACTGCACAAAGTGAGTAACTTCCTCTTCTTCTTTGAATGGTGTCTGTCAGGATTGCCTCCCCACTCTGAACTCTAGGGTACAGATGTGAGGACCCGCATGAAAAAAGAAATAACCCCCCCAAGCTTATTTTACCAGCTTGGGTTAAAATGTTTTTTCCCCAGAACACAACTTCTTCTGTATCTGGACCTGGTACACTGCCACCACCAAACTAGGTCTAGGGTAGTTTGGGACCCTTCTTTCCCTTTCCACTAACCCCCCAAACTTCTTCCTTCCCTGGGAAGCTTGAGAGAAAAAAAATAAACCTCGCCTGCTCCTGCGAGACGTGCCCGATCCAAAACCAGGATCTTACACAATGGAAAACAAGCAGTCAGCTTCTTAAAAGAAAGATTTTAATAAAAGAAAAAAAGAAAGGAATAAATCCCTTATAACCATCAATAGAAGAGCATCTACCATAATCAACAAAAGGATTCAGAAACCAAACCTCTCCCCCGAGGCAACTTTCTCCCACTGTTGATATCTCTGCTGAATCTTACAATCTCAAGAAGCACCCAGCCAACACTCACCACTGAGAACCCTCCAAGTGATAAAAAGAAGATAAACTGACTGACTACAGTACTTGATAGAATCTATAGTTACAGTGAAAGACATAGCTGTGTTCCCCCCATAGCCGAGGTGAACAGAGAGAGACCCAGAGAGAAACTGAAACTTAAAAACCTTTGTCTCCTGAGGAATTTCTCATTGGTCAGTTGTCCACCTCTCAGGTTACCTTTAGCTTAACCCCTTACAGGTAAACACTAATTCTAGGCTACTTCACACTTATGACAGTGTCCCAATGGGTGTTCCTCTGTAGGTGACTCCCAAGTGTATCTCGGATGGGAGGTTGGGGCTTTGGAGTTGAGTCTGTTATGGATGATAATACCGTGGAGCTGAAGATAGTATCGGAAGCAGAGACCTCAATAATCACATAGTGTTCTGCAAGGTATGCACTGATGCCCAGGTCACCGCTTTGCAGATTTCCAAGATAGGGACATTCTTAAGGAAGGTGACAGAAGAGACAACTGACCTCATGGAGCATGCGCAGATTCTGTATGGAAGTATTACATTGTGAACCCGATAGCGGTGTTTGCTCTAGTTCGTGACCCGTTTGGAGAGCCTTTGAGTCAATATTGCCATGGCTTTAGACCTATCTGCAGTGGAGAGGAATTGCTTAGGAGATTTCATAACAGCCTTTGTCCTGTCCAGGTAGAAGGCCAGGGCTCTCCTAACATCTAGTGTGTGAAGTATGGCCTCTTTGTTATTGTGGTGAGGCTTTAGATAAAAGGTGGGAGGTGAATTGGTTGGTTCATATGAAAAGAGGAGGTCACGTTGGGTGTGAACTTTGGGAGTAAACGTGTCATGAAAAAGACTGTTAAAGAAGAGTGTGTTATATGTGTCACCATCTCCCCTATTTTTCTTGCTGAGGTGAAGGTGACCAGAAGTGCTCTCTTCATTGACAGGCCTATGAGTGAACAAGTGGCCTTGGGTTCAAAGGGCGGTCTAGTCAGGCTCTTTAAAACTAAGTTCAGGTCCCATGTTGGGGTGGGATGTCTGTGTTGGTAATGCTGAGATTGCCTACAGTGGGTATGAGCAAAAATCTCCAATGGTGGGTGATGGGACACTATATGAGGAGGGCTCTGAGTTACTACAGTGAATCCTTTCCTATGTGGTCTGGCTAGAGAGTTTCACCTCCATACTTGGGATCTAACTGATTGCCATGTTTGGGGTTAGGAAGGAATTTTCCTCCAGGTCAGACTGGCAGACACCTTGGGTTTCGTGGCCATCCTCTGCAGTATGGGGCATGGATCACTTGCTAGTTTGAACTAGAATAAATGGTGGATTCTTTGTACCTTGACATCTTTAAAATCAAAAAATGAGACCTTCAGTAACTCAGCCAGTGGGCTGGGGGGTCTAATGCAGGAGTGGTGGATGAGGTTCTATGGCCTGTAATATGCAGATCAGACTAGATGCTCATGATGGTCCCTTCTGGACTTAAAGGCTATGAATTAGTGGGGGACCCCGAGCAGAGAACCCTGGATAGGACAGTGCCCACTGCTTTTCAGAGGAGTTGAAGAAGCCAGTGGAGGCTGCCTAGAAGAACTATGCCTGGAGACGTGAGGCAATGAGTGATCAGAAACAGGCCCACAGTTGCAGGGCAACCCCATGTTGAGCATCTTCCTCCTTGTCTGGTGGATGGCCACCTCCTCCTGCTATTGGTCAGGGCAGGAGTGTGACTTGTATATGTAACCTGCAGGGTCACAGGTCAATGGGTTGATGGGAATGGCAGTTTTCTGCTTAGCTAATTCATCACAAGTGCAAGTTATAGGTTGGTTTTCATTTTGCCAGCTTGTATGCGTTAATGAGCAGCTGAAATAGCCCTGTGTAAAAAGTATCAAAGGGATAGCCGTGGTAGTCTGTGTCCACAAAAACAACAAAGAGTCTAGTGGGACCTTAAAGACTAACATTTATTTGGGCATAAGCTTTGGTGGGTAAAAAAACCCACTTCTTCAGATGCATGGAGTGAAAAAATTACAGATGCAGGTAAAAATATATATCGGCACATGATGTTTTTTTACCCATGAAAGCTTATGCCCAAATAAATCTGTTAGTCTTTAAGGTGCCACTGGACTCCTCGTTGTTCCTGTGTAAAAACAACAACAATGTGTTTCAAAAGTTGAAAGCAAACTGTTGTATGCCTAAAACATTAGCAAACATATGTGAAAATAATTCACACATCCAGGTTAACCTCCTCACACAACCAGGTTAACACTTTGCTCTCTGGGCTGCATTCTTAACATCTGTAGTTTGACAGCCAAAGGGATGAATGGGAGTTTTAATCCTTGATTAAAAACTTCTGTTACATATAGTGTTAATGTGTCTGTCAGTGAAATGTACCTAGGTCTGCAGATAAAAGAAAACATGTACCTCTCATGGGAAGGAGCCCAGTACAATAGGATAGTGAGAGCACAACACAAGTTCAAAGATTTTAGATATGTGCTAGATGCATAGCTGAGTAAAGCTAATTTGCTTACCTTTTTGTGTACGGGCTTTAATTTGGACCCAGGGGTCTTCATTTAGATTTAATAACAAGCAGTCCTTCACGTAAACCTACATGTTTTATCTTGATTTAATAGCCATACATTTAATTGATATTCAGATGTAGTTTAATTGAGTAAAATACAGTATTTTGCTTACGTGTATTTTAATGAATATTGAAATTACGACTTCTGAACTATTGCTAGCATATGTTTCCTGAGGGAATGTAAATCCATGTTCGACATTTTGAAAGAAATTAGTGGCAGAATCTGAGTCTTGGTGGTTATAAGTAAAGGTTACTATGAATGTCATCTGTATATTACAACCAAATGGCTTAGATTAGGTCTCTTTGGTATTAGGTACCCTTGGAGATCTACTCCATATTTTAGGTAATACTCTTATGAGTCTGCTCTAGAGTGTGTTCCATATTTTAAACTCTGACTTTAGAGAATCTGCTTTCCAAGGATTTGGCGTTAGAAATGCTTTCTAAAAGCTGGGAAGCACTGTAAGAAGTTTTCTGAAAGCCTTTCTTCGCTGAAAATATTAGTAACTACTGGAAGTTCAGTACCTTTGAGGAGCTGGGCCCAGGAAATTAATCTCAATACTAAAGTTGCCAAGCAGTTACCATTAGGTTAGTGGATCAGGCACCTACCACACAGGTAGGAGGAAAAAAATAATCCTTTCAAAAAGTTTAGTCTCTGGATATCTTCATCACCACCGCATGTTCAACCAAAATTCTGTATTTGACATATTTTTTAGAGGAAAATGGGCACATTTGCCATGGAAAACATGGCAGATGGATTATTCCTGTCACAACCGGCCATCCCAAATTCATAGTTTGTAGCAGGTATATTCTTCATAGACTGGCTGCTTGATGTTCTGAAATGCTAATATTTGCTCTGTAACTTCTCTATTAGCATACATGCAGTTTTGTGAATATAGTTTTTCCAATTTTTTTAAGGTGCTGACACCACTAAAGTGTGTTACATACCAGTGCTTCACTCTTGCAGGAAGAATACTGTTTCTT
The DNA here is from genome assembly GCA_007922305.1 of Dermatemys mawii. Classification (NCBI taxonomy): domain Eukaryota; kingdom Metazoa; phylum Chordata; order Testudines; family Dermatemydidae; genus Dermatemys; species Dermatemys mawii. The sequence goes on from ML677348.1 coordinate 651,306, forward strand.
TGTACATGAGATAGACATCCCATTTCACCAAACCAATTATTTTTAAGTATTCAGTTCTTTTTATAATAATCTTGAAACCCATGTTCTTTCAACTGAACAGTAAAGACTTATTTGGCTTAGAACTTGGAACACCTAGTGCAATAGGCTTTTGCTGTGTAATTAGTTCAATTATATCTGGACTGAAGTCACTTTATCTGAGCACTGTGTCTACAAATAAGTTGTTTTCCTAACTCTCCATTTCCAATAGTATATCTGAAAAACTCTGAATTTCTCTGGTTCCCAAAGTTAATTTGTCTTCAAAGTCTAAATGTTCCTTTCCTACTATTTATGGCCAAATATTAGCTGTTTTGGAATTTCTATTTGCCAGAGAAGTCTTTGCAAGAAAATACAGGCCCTAGTTTGCATTTTAAACACTTAATGCAGATTTTGAAGGAATGTCAACAACCAGATACATTATAAATGTTCTGTATCCTAGCATATTTGATCAGGATTGTTAATAAACAAAGTTATATTTCCTCCTCTAAGAGACCACAATACTAATTTCTGCATTTTCACTAACTGCTGCATTGAAGTCCCTAAGAGAATACTCACAAATTGGACATCTGTTGGGTTAGCATTGTGGTACTATAACTGAGGAAGTGTGCATTCCCTAAGAGAGCCAGAAAAATATTAAGGGCTGTTGTATGATGTTATTTTATCACAGGATTTTGAATGTATATTAAGTCAACTGAAAGAACACTGTGTGTACTTTCTCAATGAAGCTAGAAGCAGCATTTTTCAAAAAATGGTTAGTTTTCAAAAAGGACATCAGTCACAAAATGAACATACATACTGTACATTGTGTCAGCTGAACAGAAATATAACTGCTTGACCTGATGTAGAATATTTATAAAAGCATTGTTACATACATAAGTACAAGGACAATCTGATAAAGTTAGACCTTGTATCCATTATGTAACAATGTAAGGTCAGAGTTTCATGCCATCCTTGTACACTGTGCAGCTGTTGTTCAGTTTCAGAGAAGCTGAGGGACACTGCATTTGTGAAGGACAACCATTCTCCCGAAGTCAAATTAACATTGCTTTAGTTCACTGTAGACCAGTGTGGTGGGGCAACTGCCCCACCCCGATGCCAGGGTAGGCCAGAGCGGCTGCGCAGGATGGCAGCCAATAAGAAAAGGGCCTACTGTGGGCCAATCAGGGCCAAGTTTGTAGCCAGCCAATCAGGGACAGGCTGGCTGTATAAATAGACCGCCCCTGAGAGAGGCAGTCAGTCTCTCCTGGACCTTTAAGGGGGAAGGTCCAGCTCCTGGGAGAGGAGCTACAGCACCAGGAACAGTGCAGTGCTGGGCAGGCCCAAGGGAGCGAAAGCGAGCTCCAGCTTGGGTACTTGTCAGTCTGCCGGCCCTGAGGAAAGGCCCATATGGTGCAGAGGGGCCACAGGGGAAGTGGCCCGGGAGAGTGACAGAGACTAAGAGAGAGAAGGAGGGCAGGACGGCTGCCACCAAAGGGTCCCTGGGTCGAGACCCAGAGTAGAGGGCGGGCCTGGGTCCCCCCCTTCCCCTCTGTGATTATACTAAGCTGCTGAAGTGGCCTCGAATGACCACACCTCACCCCTGCCAGAAGGCGCTCGATATAGGGTGTGGCTGGCCACTGCAGCCAAAGGACAGCAGAGAACTTAACCTCCCCATAAGGGGGTGAGTGTGGACTTGGGGGTACTGCCGGAGGGCAGTGCCCTGAAGAGGACATCGCATGTGAGGAGCCATGCGCGTCCAGAAGCCAGCGGAGAGCGAGAGACGGACTGGACACCACCTGAGGAGGGCACTCTGCCAATGAACTGAGCTAATTCCCGGACTATCCGGCAGGAGGCGCCCGGTGCTAAGTCCCAACCCGTTATAACCAGGAATAACCCCCTTTTTAGGAAACGGTTCTAGTTTTGGATGGTTGTGTTGAAAAAGAGGAAGCATGCTTCTTTTCTTGAACGAGGATGCCTGAAAGTAAGGGTTTAAATCTGCAACCCTTGCTCACATGAGTAAGTGTGTCTCATGCACCTTGTTCCATTGAAGTCAGTGGAGATACTTAAGTGAACAGGGGCCACTTGTGTGAGCACAGGCTGCAGGATTGGACTGTAGAATTGTGAACAGTATCTTTATTAGGTAATATTTATAGATACAAGCTGCAGAATTAATTTGGCAAAATCCTGATGCCCTTTCTCAGTGTTTGACCTCAAACACTGGAGTTTGCCTGAGTAAGGGCTTTGTACAAACCAAATAAAGGCCTCAGTGCTTCACCCACAGCGCATCCAGTGTACAGTATCTACTAAGATTGTGGGTTCATGTAGCAATTTTCAGTAACTGAACAGTTGTTTGACATTGAACTATACACAGAAGGACAGCTTATGTGCATTTGTGTCCAGTGGGGGTGGGGTTGCCAAGCATCTGGTTTTCATCCAGAACACCCGTTGAAAAGGAACCCTGGTGGCTCCAGTCAGCGCTGTTGACTGGGCCACTAAAAGTCCGGTTGGTAGTGCTGCAGGGCTAAGGCAGCCTTCCTGCTTACCCTGGCTCTGTGTGGCTCCTGGAAGCGGATGGCATGTCCGGCCCTTAGAGGTAGGGGGTGGCCAAGGGGACTTCCCATGCTGCCCCCACCCTGAGCCCTAGTTCTGCAGCTTCCATTGGTTGGGAACCATGGCCAATGGGAACTGCAGGGCTGCACCCGTGGATACGGGCAGTGCAAAGAGCCTCCTGGTGCCTCCTCCCAGGAGACGAATAATGGCGGCCACGTCCAAGAACCACCTGGGGTAAGCGCTGCTAGGAGCTCGCACCCCAAATGCCATTCTCTACCCCAACCCCTGCCCCAGGTCGGAACCCATCCTGCACCCAAACTCCCTCCCAGAACCCGGACGCCACACTCCCTCCTGCACCCCAATCCCGAGCCCCGTCCTGGACCCTGAACTCCTCATTTCTGGCCCCAACCTGGAGCCTGTACCACCAGCTGGAACTCTCACCTCCTCCTGCACCTCAGCCCTCTGCCCTAGGTCAGAACCCCCTTCTGTACCCTAACTCCCTCCCAGAGCCCACAACCTTCATCCCTTCAGCCCACACCCCAACCTCCTGAGCCCCCTCGCATATCCAAACTCCCTCCCAGAGCTCACACCCCAAACCTCTGCCTCAGCATGGAGCCTGTTCCTGCACCCAGAACCCCTCAATTCTGGTACCCACCCTGTAGCCCACACCCCCAGCTGAAGCCCTCATAACATCCTGCACTCCAGCCCAGGGAAGGTGGGGGAGAGTGAGGCTTGGGAGAGGGGACTGAGTGACCAGGGGTGGGGCATCAGAAAAGGGCAGTTGGTTTTGTGCAATTAGAAAGTTGGCAACTCTAAGTAAGGGACAAGGGAGCAAAGGTTTAAGGAGCTTTCCCTCTTTGTCTTCCCCAGGCACAAATTGGGCACAACTATGGCCTCCAGAGCATGCTCACTTCTTAGACCCCCAGGGGCTCCAGTGAACCCAAAGAGGAGCAGGGAACTATTGGGAAGACAGAGAGTCCATGGCTCTGCTGGCCCACTGCAGTGAGGAGAACGTGCTGGATCATTCCAACAGAGCATGCCACACCTTCTCTCATGGCCCAAAGACTCCTGAAGCGCCTCATGGGAATCATTCCTAAAGGCACTATTTGAGATCACACCAAATAATCAGAAATATCTTGTGTTAGTGACCTCAAGTTAACCTGAGCACCTTTTAATTATGCTCCCAAAAATTACTCGGAATAGTGTCTTTCAAAAGCAGTATTTATTTTTCATACAGAGAAAAAAGAAAAATATTATATATTGAATGCGGTAGAAAAGCCTTTCTATAAAAGCTGCGTTTAACTGATAACAATATATATATAAATTGCACTTGAGAAAGCATGTTCTATCCTAGATGATTACACAAAATAAAAAAGTAGTGAGTTGCTTGAAATTATGGCTCTATTTATGGTTCCTTTGAAAATTATATTCATATTTTGGGTTTCAAATTCCTTGAACCAAACAAACAAAAAATGCTACCTGTTTTTTTTGAAGAGAGGTGATTCTTAAGTTAAAAATAATACATAAACAATATAGAAGCTATTACAAATGCAGAAGATATTACAAAGTACAATGAAAGAAAAAAATAAAGGAGAGAGAAAGATGCCTCTTTGCATTTTCTGGCAATAAATAAAAAGCTAGGGTGTTTCTGCTGTTTGATTCATGGATTATTGCACCTTGGATCATGGATTATTAGAAGCTTTGTTTCTTTCAGTCATGCTACGCATTATTCTCCTTACTGCTTCAACACGAAGCACAAATCTGAATTCTATTTATTCTGCATTGGCCTGTGGCATGGAAACCATCAGAGAATCATGGAATATCAGGTTTGGAAGGGACCTCAGGAGGTCATCGGGTCCAGCCCCCTACTCAAAGCAGGACCAATCCCCAACTAAGTCATCCAAAGTCGTCATCTTCATAGCAAAGGATGACAACTGGGAACCAGTGGTCAAATGGCTACCAATCAGTGCTAAATGTAATAGGAGGGTTTTTTTTTTTCCACTTAAGCCCCAGTTCAGCAAAGTACTTAAACAAATGCCTAACTTTAAACTAGTACATAGTCCCACTGACATCTTACACTAGATTCCTTCTTACTCAAATGCAAAGCTTCTGGGCTGAGCCGTGGCGTACCATTATTGTTTGCACTTAATTGGATTCTGCAGTCTCTGGTTGGCATAGCTGAGAATTTAGTCAGATAAACCAGCAGAGCCACCCTAAAGGGTTGGGGATCAATGAATAAGACTAAGCAAAAAGTAATATGAAACCATGTGCTCATAAAACAAATCCACAAACTGAAGCCCAGGTCTGTTCCTGCCATAGGTCAGTCAGGAATGCTCAGTAAGGAGAGTAGTTGTACTGGTGTCAAATACAGATTTTACCAAAATAAGTAAGATTGGCCACTCTTATTATTAAGGTAGAGACAGAAGAAGAATGAAGTTGCCTTTGAACAACCCTGAAATAACTAAAATATCTGGCAATCTTTGGTCTCAATGCTGTTCTTTAAAGTGAATTGCTTTGAAAAATGATGCATCATCTCTCATTTCAGTCTTCAAGCACCTTTTAAAATAGACTTTTGGGATCCAGAGAGGAAAAATTAATATAAATATATTTTTAAAATATCAAAACAAAAACATATCAAATGTTCAACTAGAATAGAGAAAGTAAAGTAATACTCACAATATTTATAGGGTATGTTTCTGGAAAGGGTTGATAAAGTTATAAAAACAAAGATCAGGTAAAGAGTTTACTTGAAGGAATTAATTCAGAGCATTAGGGCACTTTTTTAACTATATCTCTGAATTTATTATTAAAACCCAATAATTTTAAAAGTTCTCAATATTATGTGATTGCATGTGCCAATTTCAGCTAATGTATATAATACTATTGTAAGACTACTTCTCCCTTTCTGACAGACAGAAACACAGAGGCAACACACATAAAACAGAACAAATGCAGCTTTAGTATACTATTAAATAGAGATCCATTGCCATTAAATGTTCCACCCCATTTTCTCTATTACATTCACAATTAAAAGTTCAGTTTTCTTCCAGATTTATACCTAACATACATTTTACACTGGACAACTTTCAGAGCAGCATCTCAGAGTGTTTAAAGCTAGTTTGGACAGCATGTCCCCCCTTTTTTAGTCAGAGCCCGTTCATATTTTAATAGACATAAGCTATGCTGTAGCTTTTAAGGTGCTTATTTTATCAAGAGGTGAATAATTTTTTTTGCAGCAATTAATGAATGCTGGCAATTTTTCAAAAGACAGGTGTGGCGTAATGAATTAATATGCCCCAGCGAAATGCAGTCCAAAAGATATTCAGTGCCAGGAGTTTGATCATGGCAATATATACTAGTAAAGTCAAATAACTAAGATTACTGTATATACTGGCAAGGTTATAGTATTCCTTACTTTAAAAAATACAAAAAAACAACAGCGATATTTGATCTGTTCTCTAAAAGCTAGAACACTGAAGCTTTGTTTCCAACTTGAATATACACGCAAGAAGAGAGGGCTTTTTCAGCAACCAAGATGTTCTGTTTTGACGGTCTCGCTAGAAACACAGTGAAGAAGAAAATGTCCAAGGGCCTGATCCTGAGAAATTATACACAACTTTTACTAGGTGGCAGGACTTCAATGGGTGATTGTGGCACTCAAGTTCATATCCTTGTGCAAAGCACCAGCTGATTTCAGTGTGTTGCTTGAATACAGACTGGACAATTTGACTTCACACTAGATTTATTTCATGTTGTTTTCTATTTGCGATGTGTGTGTGTTTCAAAGGAGCAAGGGGATGTTTCACCTAGGAGCTGAAATAAACTGGATTAACCATTATATATGAATACTGGATCGAATTCAGTCCTCATTTACATTCGTATAACCCTATTAACTTCAATGGAGTTGAGCAGGTATAAATGAAGGCAGAATTTGGATGTGGAAGTGTCAGAGTAAGAGAGAGACTGGTATATAAGGTTAGCTCAAATAGCTCAGTGGAACTTTCCACTGCCAAAAAGGAGATTTAGCTACTCAGCTTTGAATACATTTCAGTGGGAATTGTGTGGCTAAGTCCCATAGTCAACTTTGAAAAACTCAATCATCCCAATATATTGCTAAACTTAATTCTATATTCTTGGCTGCTAATACACAAATCTATGATATACCTTTTTAGCTGCCATGGCACTAATCAATACAGCTTTGCTGAAACACAGCATTCATTTTTGCTCATCGCAATGCAGGCTACTAGCAAAGTTTGCTTATCAGTGGAAGAATGTCCTCTGATGGCTCCTGCTTAAAATAAACGGTCCTTTGAGTTACAAATAGTGTGCTTGTTCTGTTTTTATCGGGGTGGTCTTGAACTGCAAAGACAATCACAGCGCTCGTGATGCTCCAGTTGAATATCCACTAGGGCCATGCTGTTCTTGGTTCTGCCCTTCTTCCTGGGATGGCCTACCTCAGGGATGAATTTCAGCACCTGGAAAGACAAAAGTTGTCAGAATGCTTCCAGTGACTTTAGAATGAGCATATCTGTTCCTCTGGATGCACAAACATACAGAACCTCCCTATAGTTAGGAGGGGACAGCCCAATATGTTTCATTAGATGGTACCACCTCACGTAGCTCTGCCTCTCTCCCCGCTTCTGTGGGGTTATGCAGTTAGAGCAGAAGCTTCCAGAATGGATTGAGCATCCAAGAGCAGCAGGGACCACAGGGAGCAGAAGCAAGGCAGAGAAAAAAGCTTCAGAACCTATGGATACTGATGATGCTGGGAGACTCAATTCTAAAAGTTGAACTCAGTACATTATTTTCTGTCTGACAATTGGCTGCTAGCTTTGAATGTCTGCTTCCCCATTTCCTGTCCGGTCATAATGCGTCTCATGCTCCTCTCTATTGTCCCTCCCTCTTCTCAGGAATTCACACATTCCTCTGCCTGACTTTCCTTTTTCCATTTCCTACTTCCCCCACCCCTTCTACCTTACTTCTAACCCTATATATAGGGTTAGAAGTAAGGTAGATCTAAGGTAGACAGAGAGAGAGAGAGAAACCACAAAGTTTGCTGGGTTTGAACTGCTTTCAAATACCAACTGCTCTCTGTAAACAATAGATAATGAAGGACGTTTTACTAGGCCATGTTGCCATTTGAAACATTCAAGAACAAAACCCCATACTTTTTGAAGCACACTTTTAAAATCAAATACAGCTGCTGGTGCTGAACCCACGATAAAAATTCTCTATTGAAAGAAGCCTTTCATCAAAACCCGACTATTTCAAGTGATTGACATTTGCAAGATCACGGTTAGGTAGATTTACTTTTTCATTTTAGAGCAAATGGAAGTGAATGCAGTGGGATGAGACCAGAGATCTGGGCAGTATTTAAGCTAACAGACCTTCTGGCAGCTTGGGGATTTTCCCTCTGTTGCGCATTAAGAAACATGAGCACACTATATGCGCTGTGCTGATAAGAGGAGAAAAATGAATAGGCAGACACTTTCCCAGGCAAGACAGGAAAGCAGTGTTTGAACAAAATGGAAATTGGGCTGATCACAGAGCTGACGTTTCAAGCTTTCAGTCTAGCTTCCATCAAATAGTCTTAGGTTCAGGTAAATACAGGAGAACTGAAAAGAATAAAGAAGTAAGGCCAATTCTGATGACCATAGTCATTGAAAGAAAACCCTTTACTCTGGCAACAAAGCAGCTTTTTAGGGTTTAGTTGGTCACTTCTTTAAAGGTGAGGCACTACTGAATTAATTAGAATAGTTCAAGGAAGATAACTCCATGATACCAACCTTATCTGCTTCCTGTTTTTCGTGACATCAGTAGTCTTTTTAGCGTTAGGCATTTAAGGATATAAACAAGGAGTAGAATATTCCAAAAATGTTTGGTTTTGGACAGGTGAAAAAAAGTAATAAACTCATGGTTTTCATGTCAATATTGATCTCTACTAAGCAAAGCAAGGCAGCTCAGCTTTTCAGATTATTTTCTCACAAACCATGTATAACTATAGCCATGCCTGCTTTATCACATAAAAACACTGAATTCATCCTGGCCAAAAAACCCATTACACTAATAAAACAGAATCAGATAGAAAACTTAACCACTGAGCTGGATTTTGTGTTTATCAGTGGTATAAAAAATGGTTATTATAGCCTTGTAACCTTTTTCAGACAAATGACTATGAAACAGCACAGTAACTTACTACACCATTTATTTATTTATTTATGTTTGCTTTGTGGATGTATTCAAATGGCTCAACGATTTCAAGGTCTGGCAACTGCATAGTTTTTCTCAGGGGGGAATTAAAAAAAAAATGCTTGCCTGTTCTACCCTGCCAAAGGATCTTGCTCACTGACCTTGTGTGGAATCAGGATACATTGAAAATATTTGAAGAAAAGCAGAAAATTAATGAGACACAGGAGAAAAAAGTCATTTAGAAGGGAAAACAGACACCTGTCTAAGCACTAGCTTCTGAGGCAATGACTTCTGAAGTGGCCAAAAGCTCAGCTGCTGGAAAAGGATTTAGGGGTTACAGTGGATAAGTAAGAGCTCCTGCAGTGCTGTGGCAAAAAGGGCTAATGTGATCCTTTGATACATAAACAGGGAGTAATGAGTAGAAGTAGGGAGGTGATTATACACCTGTATAGGGTATTGCTTAGACCAATACTGGAACAGGGCATACAGTTCTGCTCGCTGCATTTTTTTAAAGATGTTGAAAAACTGGAAAGGATGGAGAAAAAAAATGCTTCTAAGGTGGAAGAAAATGCCTTGCAGTGACAAAATGAAAGAACTCAATCTGTTTAGTGTGTGAAAAAGATTGCGAGTTTACATGCTTATAGTATATAAATACCTTCATGAGGAGAAAATCCTGGGTACTAAAGTGCTTCTTAATCTAGCAGAGAAATGCATAAAAAAAACGCCTAATGGCTGGAAGCTGAAGGCAAATTCCCATTAAAAATCAGACACAATTTTTTAAAAGTGAGGATAATTAAACATTGGCACAAATGACCAAAGGAAGGATCCACTACCAAGGGAGGATTTCCATCTCTTGATGGTTTCAAATTAAGACCCAATGCCTTTCTAGAAACTTTTTAAAGCCAGACATGGGTTATTGGGCTAGGTATATGGGTAAATGGGTGGAATGTAAAGGTCACTGATATACTGAAGGCCAGAATAGAAATATAATGGCTCTTTCTGTATTTAAACTCTATGAATCTACAAAAGCAATTCATAGCAATCATTTGCCACCAATAATAAGAGCAATGGAAATTATAGTCTAAACAGGACTCAGCCATCTACGCCAGTGAAAGAATCGTTGGGTGAAATTCTATGGGCTGTGCTAGTTAAAGACATCAGACAAGAGGAGCATGGTGGGCTCTTCTGGGCTTAAAAATCTATGAATTTCCTGAAGATAAACATAAATTTAGCCATATCCAATATCCAGATAATAGCTCATAGTTAAGCATGCGTGGTGCGTGACTCCCACATTTGAGGAAGCTGTACCTGAGCGCCGGAAGCTCCATAGAAGTGGGATGTGCCACCAGACGAAGGCCCTGCTCCCTGCTCTGCCCCCAGGCCTGCCCCTGCATGGTCCCCACTCATGCTCACCCCCTGCCCACACGCCACTCATGCCTCTTCACCTGCTGCCCACGTTTCTATCTGCCTCCTCCCCACCTGGTGAAGGTGTGACCGGAACCCAAGTTGCTGCTCTATATCACTCTTCAGAGCCATCCCTTGCAGGGAAGCTACCGAGGCTGCTTCTGGTCTAATCAAGTGGGCCCTGGCAGTCTGAGGAGGGCTTTCCATAAGATCATAACAAAAAAGGATACAGGTGAAAATCCACTGAAAGAGTCTTTGGGAAGAGGCCGCTTCCCCTTTCATTCTTTCAGCAATAGTGACAGTAACCTTCGAAACTGCCAGAAAGGTTTTATCCTGTGTAAGTAAAAGGCCAGAGCCCTGTGTACATCAAATGAGTGGAGCTTCCAGTCCTTCAAGCTATGGTGAGGCTTTGGGTAGACTATGGGAGGGTGAACCATTTGGTTTAGGTGAAATTCAGAAGGAACCTTGGGGATTAATGTGGGGTGCAACCTTAAAGATATTTTATCTCTGAAAGACTATGTATGGAGGCTCTGCCATAAGGGCCCCAAGCTCATATACTCTCCTAGCAGAGGGGGAATCGCGGTGAGGAAGGCAACCTTCATATACAGGTGTAGAAGGGAGCAGGAGGCTCAGGCTATGGCCTCACAGCCTGCAGTAGCGAGCCTCTTAGCCCCGAATGACAGACGCGAGGTTGTGGGGCTGTGCAGACAGCACTTTGAATTTGTGGCTAACGCTGGAAGTCAGGCTCTGAAGCTCATCCCACTCCCTAGGTTTCAGAGCCTGAGCAATAACCTCTACACAGCTATTTTTAGCATACTAGCGTGAGCAGCACAAGCCCAGATCTGTCAACCCTGGAGGTTGGCAGCTGCAGGCTGGGTAGACATATCCTAAGTGTTCACGTGGAGGACTCATAAGTATGGGGAAAAAAACAATATTCAGGTCCCTAACAGGGAGTTTAGATACAGGACGGAATGGCTTATGACACTTTTTAGGCACTTCATAGTAGTGAGATGGATGAACACAGAGCAGTTCTCCACCGGACGATGGAAGGCATCAATAGCTGTCGAATATACACTTAGGGAATAGACAGACAGGCCGAGTATCTTCAATGAGACAAGATATTCCAGAATTAGAGGGATTCCTGATTCCTCAGGAGACGAGTTGTGCTGCTGACACAACAGGGAGAACCGCTTCCACTTGGTGGCACAGCACTTCCTTTTAGAGGGTCTTTTGCTACTGTGAAGGATGCTCACTGTCCATCCAGAAAACATGCTGCCAGATGGAGGGAAGCTGTACTGGGGTGGATGTCCCTGCAACAGTAGGTGTTCTATTCTGAGACAGTAGATGCGGGAATGGCTGAAGGTGAATGCATGGGGAAGAGGCTAATTATAGGAAGGTGGTGAACCAGAATTGTCTCCACCACTAGAGAGCTATCAGGATCACTGCTGCCTCATCCAGCTTGATCTTCCTGAGGATGGGAGGTAGCAAGGGTATGGAAGGGATAGTGTACCTCAGCAGGTCTGATCACTGCAAAGGTGGCCCTTCTGATGTTGAAGCTTTGGGTGGCTTGAGAACAATATGCTGGGCACAGTTTTTGGTCTGCTGGTTTGCAAAAAAGTCTCAGGATGGGGTATCCCAGAGATGGAAGATGTACTGCACTACTGATGGTTGGGATGTGTACTGCCAAAAGGGTAATCTGATCCCCGGTGCACCAGTTTCACAGCTGGACCACTTCTCTGCAGGTTGGGCAGACCTCTGTGGTGCATAACGGTCATGCTCTGACTTGGACGTGTGTAGACCAAATAATAAGGAGGAATGCCTCGCATGCCTCGTAAACTGCCTGAATCTTGAAACGGTTGATATACAATTTGCATGACTGTAGAGACTAGGAACACTGAGCTGTATGATTGTCTAGATGTGCTCTCTTACCCAGCATAGAAGGCAATCAGGATGAGAGTCTTTCAGGGGACTCCTCCCACACACTTTTTCCTTTCCACCAGGTGAGCAACAATAGCATGTTCAGGGGAAGAGAGACCTTTTTGTTCAAGGAGTCTCTGCTTGAAGCATAGACCATCCTAAGCCAGATCTGAAAGCATTGTAAACGTAGCCTTGTAAATGGGGATGTGGACATGGCCATATGGTCTAGCAGGGCCAGGCTGTCGTCTGAGGGCTGAGAGGAAGCTGGGTGATGAGATCCCTCATAGCAAAGAACAGGTCTTGAGGTAAGCAAGGTCTTGCCCTGATTGAGCTGAGATTTGTGCCAATAAATTCTATACCTTGTGTGACGGTTAATGTGGACTTTTCTGCACTTACTTGCAGCCCCAGAGCATAAAAGAGTTCAAGTGAGGAGGTGTTTGCTGCTTGATATGACTGACCCATGGGAAGTCAATCATCCAGGTAGGGAAATATTGGGTTACCTTTCCTGCGAAGTCATGCAGCCATCACAGTGAGTACTTTAGTAAAAACCCTCAGGGCCACTGAGAGGCACTTTACTGGAAGTGCTCTATCCCCACAGTGAACCGCCAGAACCTCCTGTGAACTACGTAAATATCTAAATGAGAAAATACATGTCCTCCTAATCCAGGGTCACAAACCAATTGCCTTTATTCAGGGAGCAGATTATCAAGGCTGAAGTTGTCATCCTGAGCTTTGACTGTTGATTGAAGACATTAGGCTATCTGAGATGCAGGATGGGGATAAGGAAATATCCGGTGTCAAAGCCCTTCCTTCCCCCTGTGATGAGGAGGGCCCTGGCTATATTGACCCCAGCTGGAGAAAGGAGTCTGACTCTTGGAAAAAGGGATGGGGACTGGAGTTTTGGAGGGAAGTGGGAGACAGACACTATAACGTATAGCCGGTCAATATGAGGTCCAAGACCCATGTGTCCAACTTGATAAAATGCCACATTGGAAGAAAATGGCCTAGGCAGACACCAAACGTGGGGACGGTAACAGGTGTTATGGAGACTGTTTTATGGCTTTTGGACCTCCCATCAAAATGCCTTCTTAGTAGCTGGCTGGGGCTGAAGGGAGAAGGAGGGTGGTGCTGCATGTCTGTCATGCTGGACCCTTGTCATTTTCTGGAGGACTGGGAAGTCTTTTGCCAGAAAAAATACTCAGGTGACAGGTGGTATCTAGGAGGAAGACACCTGGAATATTTTCTATGGGCTGCTGGGATATATATCCCCAGGAGTGGAGAAGGGGGGGTAGCACGAGAGTCCTTGAGAGTAAGCAAGGACACCTATTTTTTCACTAAAAATGTTGTCCTCGAAAGGGAGATCTTTTACCATCACCTGCACCTCCATAAGGAACCCTGAGGCCCATCTTATGTCTACTGAGGTAGCTCTGGAATGTGACACAGTGTTCACTGCAGTGAAGGACTCTTGTATGGAAGATCCTGTGACCAGTTTTCGCTGGTCCATGATGGACTGGAACTGAGGCCAGTATTCCTGTGGCAACTTATTAGAAAATTCCAACAGCTTGCTGTAGTTATTGAAGCTGTGCTTTGACATTGAGGCATGGTAATTTATTATGTGGAATAATAGGCTGGTCAAAGCAAAACTCTTCCTGCCAAAGAGATCCAACCAATCTCTTGGTTTCCAGAGAGGTACAAGTGGGCTACTGCAGCCTGCTCTGTTCTGTAACTGCCTGGACTCTATGACTAAGTTAAGACTAGGGTATGAAAGCAAATATCCTTCTCCCTTGAAGGGAAGGAAGTACTTTTTCTTGGCTCTATTAAGGGTGAGGGCCCAGGCAGGAGGCCTGTGCCAAACTGATTCAATGGGCTCCATAATGGCCTCATTGATGCAAAGGGCCACCTTAGAGGGAGCTTTGCCTGGAGAATGTCCAGGAGTATGTGGGTGGATCCTAAACCTCTTCCAGTGGGATCTGAAGAGGGAGAGTCTGGTGTCATTACCTCATCCAGGGAGGACAAAGAACAAGCTCCTGGTGGATCCAGCAGTACCAGCTGTACTGTCTCCTCAATTAAGGGCTCTGTGGGGACTCTGACTCCTCTGTGGAAGACCATTGCTAGGGGTGATGTGCAAGGACCTCATACTCTGCTGCCTCAAAGTATGGATTCCAGAAGCCCTTATATGACCACTGAGTGAGGTCACAGGAATAGGGAAGTGGGCCCCACAGGCATCAGGAACTGGGCCCTGTTGGTCCCTTGGCCAATAGTGCAACTTTGTGAGGTCACAATGACATCCAGGTAACTCTGGAAGGTCTGACTGGGCTGATGGTTCTTTGCCAGATTGCTCGTACCAGGTCATTTTTGTCTCCCAAATAGGAATTGCGGGGTCAGTGGTACCACAACACCTGACTCCAGCTGATCAGAGACAGGAATTGGTGAGTGGTGCGCTGACGATGCTAAGGCCTCCACCGGATGACTAGATCTTGGGACCAGGAACACCTCGTTGACGGAGTTGGGACATCTTTCAGCAGAACTGGATTTAAGAGGGTCAGAGATTCTGGATCCTTATATAATGTGGAACTTCAAGAAGAGTGTATCAAATGCTCACAAGAGGAAAGCTGGCAGGTGTCTTGAGATTGACCAGATTCACTGGTGCCACCGTAGAAGTGGTGGACTTTTGCTGGATCGGTATTGCCAGTGTAGAGGGAGAACGGTCCCTCCTGTCTCTGCGCAGTGCCAGAATTGAACCTGACCTCTCGGAGTGCGACTTCTGGGCATTAATGGCTCCTGGTACCATTGGTACTGGGCTTTCTCTGTGAGCTCCAGATGTACCCTGTTCTGGGGTGTGAATTCTCAGGTGGTGCCAGAGGAAGAGGAGAGATAGACCTCCTTTTGGAGGGTTTTTTGGGGGTTGTTTTATCCCTCTTCTTGTGAAGGTGATTACCCTTTCCTGCATTGTGCCTTCGTTTCACAGAGTCCTTGGGGATTCTGAACTGGTGGATGCTGGAGGGGCACCAGCCAGTGGCTCAGATATGGAGTGAAAGGCCCAGGCTCCAAATGGGGCCTCATGGATAGCTCCACGAGGTGTCTCCAGAGTCTGAATTCTGAAGACTGCCTGGTACATGGGGGGAAAGTGTGACAAATATTTCACCTTGGGGGAATGTGCTTTCCCTGAGGCAGCATAGGCAACTCTTTTGGGTTGCTCATCAGGAAGATCTGGAAGCAGGACAGGCAAGGTTTGAAGCCTGGAACATTGGGCACCCCAACTGGTGAGGGATTTAGTGGCGGGAGACTCCCCAGTCCCTGAATTAACTAAACTATCCAAATATAAAAACTATTTATAATTATATACAGGTTTCAAGATCAAGTGGGAATGCTGGAAAGAGTACAGACAAAGGAGACTTCCATCCCAGACCTTAAGAGTAGAAAGGATCTGGAGAGGTGATCAGATGGTGCTGCCCTTTATGCCTTTAGTTGGGAGTAGGAAGAGATGCAGGGTGCAGACCAACAGACCCTGCTACTAAGATTTTCTGGTTCCAAGTGCATAGACTGCATGTGCACCCAACAGAGAATACCCACAGGGACTCAAAGAAGAACTTACAAATCTTCTTCACTCCAGAATTTTCTCACTCTACCTAAACCTACATCACAGCCTGTCTCACTGATGTCACCACCATCAATTCAAATTTTAATAAGGCCAAAACTGAAGTCTTATTTCCTCTCCCCACCCATTCTCTATCTCTGGGAACACACCATTATCTTCCTTGTTGCTCTGTCTTGCAACTTGGGAGTCATCCTTCACTCCTCTTGCCGCTTCCTTGCATTTTGATTCTGCCTGTATATAAATCCTGCAAAGCTCTCATTCTCCCCCTTCTTGATCACTGTAACTTACCCCCTTAAGTCTCTCTCTCTCTCTCATACACACACCCTGCCCATTTAGTTCATACAAACCCCCCCAAACAAACAGATCACATTCCTTGCCCATTGATCTGAGCATATCAACTCCTTTCTGAATGAATTCCTTCTTAGGAATCCTTTTCTTGTCTCTTACTGAATTGCCCTTATATCCTTTGTCCAATTCTCCCATGATTTCCCACACTCCATACTACCGCCTATGCAAGGAAAACTTTTCCTGAGCAGACACCAGATACCACTACCCTTTATTCACTCCATTGCCACCTTAAGGCTCACTGCTGCAAAAGCAGTGAGAAGGCAGTCAACTAGGTCACATGTTATTGGTTATTAAAGAAAACCTAACATTTCTTTATTGCATCATGTCATACAACAGCGACCACATTACTTTATTTCTGTGACTTTCATTTGTTCTCCCCCATGATCTTCCATATTGTTTTGTTACCCACCCCGCAATTCCCTGATACATTATGTCTAGTGAAATCTAATTTTTTGCAGCTTGTGACAAGATTCAGTCTTGGCATATGTATTCTGAGGTGCCTAGCAGCTACTTGGGTGCAGCACAAAATAATAATAAAAAAAACCAGTGCTCATAATACTCTGAACCTTGTGGCTTGGACCCTCCTCTGCTACCTCTCAGAACTTAAGCTATGCATTGTCCATCATGAAACTTAGGCAGAGGGGCTCTAAAATTGTTAGAATAGGAGGAAAGAGAAACAAATATCTGTTAACAATATGATACACAGCAAAAAAGGCAATAGGCCTTTGCATGACAGACAGGTCAGGAAGTGAGTAAAAGGTGCAAGAATGGGTTTCAATACTTTCGGTTTTCCTTAAATGTGTCTCTGCTGTCTTGCACGGAACAATGTTTGTGCAGAAGGTTTATATAGTGTGACAAATTCTAGTTACTGCCTTAAGGGTGCTCATCCCTCATGGAAACTCATTTCACATCTCATCAGTTACAGCAATGAGATGGAGAAACTGATTTCTTGTTTCTCAGAGGTATGAATGTGCTGGGTGGATGGCACAGGCTCAGTCCTAGCAGCATAAAGAATTGGACTGAGATCTTCCATGGGATTTTTCGTCCCAATGGGCTGAACCTATGCACTCTTCAATTTTAGAATATAATTTTCTCTCTGGAACAACCATTCTACTTATTTCCATAGAGAACTGGGTGCAGAGGCAATTGTGTTTTCATTTCAAGGCTATCTCAGCAAGTTAGATGAAAGCAGACACGGACATTTGATTAAAGCATGCTGTATTCATTTACATTAATGATTATTGATTTGCCTTTCCTTTGTGAGCAGCCCAGTGGTGTGCCTGATGGAATCACTTACCAAAGAACATGATTGTGAGAAGCTTTTAAACGGAATTAATGCATCCGATGTGAAGATTGGCCATTTCGGTTTGCAGGGTTCATGCCAATCTGTTTTAACTTTTGATTCACGTGTGCTTGTCCGCCTTTACTTCTGGGCTCCTACAAACCAGTTTTCTTTAATTTAATGTTGAAAAGATACAAAAGCATCCTGCTTCTCTGTTCAAAACCATAAAATGGGCAGTCTGCTCAAATCAAGGTCCTGTTTAATTCCAAAGGTTCTTGAGATTTTTTTTGA
The DNA here is from genome assembly GCA_007922305.1 of Dermatemys mawii. NCBI lineage: Eukaryota > Metazoa > Chordata > Testudines > Dermatemydidae > Dermatemys > Dermatemys mawii. The sequence goes on from ML677348.1 coordinate 668,900, forward strand.
CAAACTTACCCTAAATTTAAGGTTTGTGAGAAAACCTTTATGTCTCACTATTAACATTTTGCAGAGCATTAGAGTAGAGGGGATATCCACAATGAGGTATTTTCTTATTTTCTGCTGCCTGGTAGCTAATGCCTTGCAAATGGACATGAAAGGGCAGAATTTTATACTCTTGGTGGAGCTTCTGAAGAACTAAAGCAGTTGGCTGAGAAAATGAAAGACCACATGACAGTTGCTAGTCATGTTGCTTAATTACTACTGGAGAGTGCTCAGATACCACAGTGATGGGCATGGTCTAAGAATCTGAAGAGAATAGAAAAGGGATCTAAACAAAAATCAACAACATAAAATAACTTTCTCAAACCTCTCTCTCTCAGCACAGTTAGTATTGGATGTACAAATCAACCCTTCAGTTGAGTGCATGCAATTTGCTGGATAACTGGGAATATTGACTGCAGGGTAAGAAAGCAGAAGGTTGTAGCTGAAAAATGTGCCTTTTTTGATTCAACCCTAAATAGGAGGTTCACTGAGGGTGAAGTGAAGGCTTTCTCAGGCACACAGAACGGTAAGCAAGCCTCAGACAATTCCCTGTGCGACTGGCCAACACATCAACACCGTTGCAGGGAAAAATATTCACATATGACAGTGAATTCAATGACAGCAGTTCAATAGTTCAGCTTCCAGGAGACTGTTAAGGCAAAGTTAACACCTTGAATAACAAAGGTCTTGAACATTTTCTCCTATTATGAATGTTTTATGAACTACATCATCTCACACCATCTTTTGTTCTCTTTGGCATGTAAAATATACTGGACTTAGACTCACCTCTGAATTTGGTCTTTAGTCTGCACTCACCTTAAACTGGAGGTGGAGATTTTCAAGGACATGAACAGCTTTTGTGATGCAAAAATAAATAAGAAGCCCCGCCCCTTCCACTCATGATTCATCATCTTCTGATTAAACCTCAGTGGGTTTTAGATTAGGCTTCTAAAGTACAATGCAGCTTCCTGGCTTTAAAACAAATAAACCCAAGTCCCACTCTCACTGTCCTCCAACCCCAAGCTGTTTCTTAAATAAAAAAACTGCTAAACACAAAGGAAGAAAAAAAAAGAACAAAGATGTTTGGTTAGTGCTTGGACACAGAAAAACTAAGCTATTTACAGCTGAAAAATACTTTGGACTAACATTAATGGACATATCTGTAATTTATGACAAGTGGATTTATTTGCATAACTTGTATTAATGTTAGTGGGAAGCATGAAGCTAAATCACTGCTCTTTGTGCTGTTAATTCATCACTAAGAGATACATTTACATTTATATTTACAAAAGCCAGGTCTTTCAAAGCTGAAACACTGTCTTTTAACTCATACAGGTCTGACAGACAAAAAGCACAGCGGAATAAATTAATGAAAAAGGGGAAATATGAATTCTGAATTTACTGAGTTAAGTTTTTGGGGAACTTAGGCACTGCCAAACTGATTACGACCAATGTTTAATTATCTGCAACATTATAGTAGCTGTGTTGGTCCCAGGATCTGAAGAAGAGCTCTGTGTAGCTTGAAAGCTTGTCTCTTTCACCAACAGAGAAGCTGGTCTAATAAAAGATATTACCTCACCCATCTTGCCTCTCCATTGTTTTATTAGGCTAATATTCCATCACAACAGTACCAGATGTATCAAAATGTCCAGTGATGAACAATTATTCAGTAGTATGTTTACGGGGGAAGTATAGGTTTGTTGCACAAAAAATAATTTTTGTCATTTATATTTTTAAATGTTTTGCCTTTCTCTTCATTGAGCCTCCCCTTGTTCTTTTGTTAAGGAAAAAGGTAAAATTGGAGGGCCTTATATCCCTTCTTTGTACCATTCATTAATTTTATATATGTCTACCATATTCTCTCTTATTTGTCTCCTCTCTAAACAATTCTAAGCCTTTCAATCTCTCCTCATACAGAAGTTTTCCATTTGTTGCCCTTCTCTGGATCTTTTTTATTTCTGCCATATTCTTCTCAGACTTCATGATCAAAACTTAATGCAATACTCCAGATGAGGGTGAACCATAAGTTTATTTAATGGGATGATAAACATTTTATGGCTTATCCTCTATCACTCTCTGTTGATACAGTGTAAAGTATTGTTTGCTTTTTTTGCCACCAAGTTATTAAGCTGTCCACAATTATACCTGGGGCCAAATTTCCCTCTGACTTTCAGGGTGTTCATTTAGTTGAATGCCAGGGGAGAATTTGACCTTCACTCTTTTTTTTCGGCAGTGTGACACATTGTTCCTTCTAACATGCACTGCATGGCGCATTTGTCTACACTACATTGCACCAGCCAGTATGCTAGGTACCTCTGAAGTATCTCACAGATTTCTCTAAACTTGACTCATTATTTAAATAATTTTTTATTATCTGCAAATTGTGTCACCTCACAGTTCACCTACTTCCAGATCAATAATAAATAACACCCAGTCTGAAAGCTTGGGAAACCTGAAAGTTAGCCCCCTTCTATATTGAAAATTGCCCATTTATTCCTACTCTTTGCTGTCTAACTCTTAACCAGTTTCTAATCCATAACAGATCATGTCTTGTAGACTGTAGACTGTAAATGCTTAAGAGGAAGGAACATATCTTTTAACATTATCTCTAAACTCTTATATAAAGTTGTGGTGTCATATAAATATTTGTATATAAGCCATACTGGCTTCTTTTTATCAGCTCATATTCATCTAGGGGGTATTATAACTCTTTCAGATAATTTATCCAGCCTTGAGATAAGGTCCTTTGGTCTGTAATTATACCAGGGTCATCCCATGTATCTTTCTTAAAAATTGGTACAATTTTAACTAGGCTTCAGTTCTTTATAGCAGCTGAATTGAGACCAACTGTAGTTTGCAATACATTTGTGGAAAGGCTTTGTGCCTCAAAAAGTGAGTAAAGGTGCTGATTACAGCAAGATACAGCACCTGCTTTCCCACATACTCTGCCTATGCACCTAGGTCTTTACCTCCAACAATCTCCTGGTATTCTAGCCCTGAGCCTCTCCTGAGCTAGTGGTTTTGCTATGTGAGCAAGCAAACTCTCCAGATTAAGAGTCCATCAAACTCTTTTTTGTTTGCTACCTAAACAAAGTAGGAAAACAAACTCTTACAGGTGAGTGTGGAGTCTGGCATGAACTCAACATGGCACATGGCCGCCTACTTTGGGTTGTTTAAATGGGCAATAACTTTCAATGATATTTTTCACTCCCTGTTGCTGTAAATACTGTCTTGGAAGCTTAAATATAAAATGTTCTTTACTTGTTGATATTTATTCCTCCCCACACCCACTTGTGATTGAAATTAATTAAAAATGAATATGGTGAGTTTTGTTCTTTTGGGACGAATGCTGCCCTCACAAAAAATTGCTGAGTGGGAAAAAGATAGGACCATAGGAATCTAAAGCCTCTGACATGCAGTGGAATTGGAAGGGCAGAACCCTGAAGGGGAATCAATGGTGCTTAGTTTGTTCTCTCCAGTTGTGGTCTTAAGCAAGGCAGGCATGGCAAGGTGAAAAGCAGGTAGACAGAATTATGCTGTGAGAAAAGCAGCCCCCCATCCCTAGACTAGAAAATCCCAATGAGACTAGAAGGAGTTCACACTGGTATAACATACACCTTCTTCTGGCCCTCTCAGTGGCTAGGTCACACCAGTTTAGGCCCTGATCTTGCAATCTGATCCAGGAGAGTCGGCTTGTTCACCTGCTTGGAGCCCGGATAGATCCAATTGCAGGATCAGAGTCTCCTGGGCCTTTTTCTAGATTTCCTCAGATTGACATAGAGTCCCACTCACTTTCCAACATGTATCTCACCTCCCCAGCCTTGCTTAATCTCCACTTGTAAATTTGGTTCACTGAGTCTAAATTGGTGTAATTCACAATTCACACAGCAAGGGGGCAGCACAGGAAGATGTAAGAAAGGGAAGTTGCAACTCTACTGAAATGGACACCTTCTTCTGTTGTCTTTGAAACCCTTAGCATAAAATTTATAGCAAATTAGGCTTCCTTGAAGATCAGCAGAATTCGTGTGTGTAGGTCTAAGAAAGCCAAAGGCTTTATCTATGTTAAAAGTTAAACCGGTTGAACTAAAATAGTTTTTAAAAGCAAAGCCCTTTACGGACACTTAAAATCAATTTAAAGTGTGCTTATATCATTTTAGATGAATTCAGTCGATAACAGTCTTTGGTGTGCTAACACAATTGGTGCACCTTTTAATACAGACAAGGCCCAAGTGAATACAGGGGAGACTACAGTACATTATCTCTCCGTGTGAGTGCTGTATATTGTATTAGACATATATACATGCCATAACCTTAGATCGTGTCTGTATATGTTTGACATACATTTATGGCCTGATTTTTTGAGTTGCTGAACATCTCTAGCTCCAACTCACTTTACTGGGGACTGAGGGGGCTCAGCATCTTTGAATAAGAGTCTATTAATATGTGTTAAATATATATGTAATGCCTTGCCATTCTTTGCACTTATATTATTACATCCCTGCCTGGGCTGTGTCATTGATCCTTGCTCTATGGAATAAGATATTTTTCTTAGCCGTGCTCCCTAGTGACTTAGGTAGAACTTAGAAAGTTTCTATTTCTTTTTCTGCCCATCGAGGCATTAATATGGCACCCGTTGCCATTGTGTGCAAGTTCCAATTTAGGGGTATGTTTCACCAAACATGCTTCCCCCAAACAGTGAGCCTTATCGTATCTCAGATGCCATTTTAAATGTCTTCAGAAGAGTTTGCCGATCCTTAATGCTGTAAAAGCACCAACCTAACCACTGATGGCAGCACACATAGCTCTGGGAATAGTATTTCCAAGTCTGCTTTAGCATGGAACCCACAGAGGAATCACAAAGAAAAAACATAAGAATGAAATACCTCATGATATTTTTTCACTGTTTTCCCTGCTGTGCACGTGCAGGATCTCCAGTTCCCTGTTCCACAGCCACAATTCCCCCCACAGCGCTGGACCAGGAAGCAGCGGGGAAAGAAAACTACATTTGTCAGCTTCAGTTCCTCCCTTAAATTGACAGAGTAGTTCCTTGGAGTGCAGCTGTAACGTTTCACATCATCATTCAATCTGTCCAGGTCAACTGCAATGCAAAAGTGGTCTTAGTAAGGTTGAGTGGGAAGTGTCTTAGAGTGAATTGCTCTCTTGCATGGGAAGTCACAACACAGGATTGTGCTCTTGCAGCATCATTCAGAAAATAAATTAAGTGTCAATGTGAATTCTTTAAAGGGAAATGTGACGAACCCAATTTTTATGTCATTGCACACGGTCATCTCAGCCCTGATTCTGTTCCACGGAACTCCATGGCAAAACGCCCATTGACTTTAATGATGCTGGACCAGAGCCATAGTGGGTAAAGCACTGGGATGGAAGTCAGGAGACTAGGATCTATTCCCTGTTCTGTCACTGACTTGCTTGAGAATGAGTCACAATTTGCACTGGAGATGCCACCAAGCCACTCCATTAACACTGATTTACACAATCTGCAGGGGAAGTAGTGATTGGTAAATAGCATGCACATGTCAACTGTGGCTTTGAAATGTTTATTTATCCAAAATACATATTCACAGTGGCTACGTAAATGACATTAGCACCAGCAGACACACTCAAATCTAGTTCATCTGTCATGCAATGTGTTAACCTAGTTGGGAAAGTGGACAGATAAGTCAGGATTTTAGACATGTTTTAACAGGTGTGATACCATGAAAATCAGCTCATCATGAAAGCTCAGCCGTCCTCTCAGGAGAGCTAGTAGCCGCCCTGCAAAGAAAGGTACATAGCTTCCCCTTGAAAGAAGCACAAAAGCATTGGGAGTTACCAGTACATGCAAGCATTGAGAGGAAAATACACTCCAAATGTACACAGCTAGTTCTCAGAAGAATAAAAAAATATTTATTTCTTTGTTTCAACAGATTATATTTTGTTTTCTGTTGTTACTCTTCAAATCCACTCCCTCTCACTCTTGTTCCCTAATTTTTTTCACAGGGAGAAGGTTCCCTCTGACCCCCAGCTCCCATAATTTCCATTAGCACTTTCCACACTCAACTTTGTTTAAAGATAAAGCAAAGCTTAGCTTGTTCACCATTACTTTAAACAACTGGCAATCACAAAAACTGACCAAATGGAGACGGTGCAGATTTTATAGTCATGATCAGTGGTATCTCCAGGGGAAAGGCCTAGTGCATCAATATACTGTACCACGTCAATCCAAGGTGGAGAATTCTGGAACAAGTGGTCTAGGGTTGGAATTGGCTGAATAGATGTGAGCTGCAGTAAAGGTGTGGAACGGGGAAGCTTGGACGGTGCCTATGCAGACAATCTAACACATGTGTTAGACTATCTCTATAGTGCTGGAGTCTAAACTCTTAAAATATAAGGAGGCGACCAGTCTTGCATGGGTTATTTAATGTTAGCTTAAGACATTGGGGTGGCATTTGTGAATAGGATGTCTGTAGATGAATTTAGAATAATATACTCAATGCTTGATTCAGCGCTGGGCTTCAGGGGCATCTGCTCATACAATCCAGGTAACAGAGTCATTCACCTAGAGAGGGCTTGCTGCTGTGCAGTGCACCCATATCCCCCACTCTGACGGGGCACATCCAGCTGGCCATCCCACTTCTAAAAGAGAATGATGGCACTCCCAGTTGGCAGGGGAGGGGGCAACCAGAGAATGAGCTGACTCACTGCAACACCCATTTGGCCTCCACCCGTATCCTTTAGAGGCACCCACCTCTGGTGGAGCTCACAGGGTGTGTGGCACTACAGACACCGACTTTCATCCATCTTGGGCAAATCTCTCCTGGGGCCCAGCGTTTGCCACTGCTGCAGGGCTACGTTGAGCTAGTCTGGATTATTATTTTACTAAATTCATCATGGAATTATCTCTTAACATTCAGACTGCAGTTGATGGAGAATGAAGCTGCCCACTTATTCAGGACGACAGCATATTACATGAATCACATCGTGGCAGCCACAACTAGCCAAAGGGCTTAAGTCCCCTGGTTTAAAGGCCAAGACATTCTCCACAAAGGATCTTCAATTTTGGAGTGTACTTCACCCACTGACTTGTCCCAGCCTTGATTTGGTGTCCTTTAAAACTTCAGTAGGCCTTTTTTCTCAGGCTTTTTCTGAGCTAGGGACCATGGAGAGACAGGGGAACTAGTGCTGAGTTAATGGGAGGGTGTAGTGGAATAGTTGCGTTTTTAGGTATTTCAGAGGGGTTGTAGTTTAATGACTATGATGCAAAGTCATAGGCCTGGTTATTTATAGCAAAGGCATCTCCCCACAGCTTTGGGTGGGTACATTTATAAAGAACTCTAAATCAATTAATCAAATAATCAATTTAATATTTAATAATCAAATTATCAATTAATCAAATGAAATCAGTTAATCAAATACATTTTAGTTAACTATATTTTGCTAGCATTAGGCACTGGGGAAAAATATGAGAAATAGTCTAAGATCCATGCACAAAGACTCCCGGGAGCTGCAGCTAGCTTTTTCCATAGTGCTAAGCACCTACTGACTCCACTGATTTCATTTAGCATTGCAAATGCTTAGCACTTCTGAATCTCATACTTCTGTAAGCACGGTCCAGAAATAAAGGGATTAAGAAGTGCACAGATCACTCACTACAAAAGTCACATAAAAATAATACTGAAGTTCATTTTGGAGTCTACCCTAGCAAGGTGGGACAAACTAAGCAGGCAACATATATGTTCTTAACAGAAATGCCACATTTTGTTTCTAAGACAGAAATACACAAGAACTGCTCTCACTGCTTACCTGACTTTAAAACTCCATTTGTAAATCATTAGCAAAAGAAAGTTCTCTAAAGAACTCCCATTCCAGAAACCTCAGATTTGAGCTTTTTCTTCAGTCTCAGAATTATTTTACTTTTTGGAGCCAGTTCATTTCCTCATTCATGTAACAATCAGATCTTATAGTGCAGACAGCTTCATGCATCATTTAATTGCTGTGACTAAAAGGTAACTGAGTCTTGGTGTGAAATCCTGGTGCTTTCCTTATCAAGGGATTGAAACCACTGGGGTCCTTAATTTAAAACTGGAACTAAAAGTTTCTTCAAATGGGCAGCAAATAGCTTCAAAACATTATTACAGCATTTTTGCATAGGACATTAATTTTTTAAGCAAAGGAAGACTACAATAGAGCAACAAGCTGGAAGATAAAGCATTTGACCCCCAATTTAAGCGCCTGCTCTAAGCCATTCCTACTGAGGAGAGCTCTTAAGTATGTGCTTAACTTGAAATATCGATTTCAGTCAGATTAAAGCACTGCTTAAAATTAAGCGCATGATTAAATGCTATCCTGAACAGGGATATTTTACTGAATCAGGAGTCATAGGCTATTATTGCTGCTAATTTGAAAAGGGTCTTGTTCGTATGAGTCACAAGGACCTGGGAAGAGAGAGACCTCTGCTGCTAGCCACAGTCTGTTTTCAAATCCAAGGAGGATCTTGCTATGCCTTGTCTTTTTTTTTTTTTAGTGTAGGTACTGATACGACCCCATCACTGTAGCATATTACTCTCATGACATCCCTGTGAGGCGGGGAAAGTGTTAGTTTCCCCATTGTGTAGCTGGGGAACTGGAGTGCAGGGAAAAAGAGTGACTCACCCAACATCATAGTTCAATCAGTTAGAAATACATTTCTTTTGGCCTCCTGTTGTGAGTGCACTAACGTGCACTTGTTGGGCTAAAAATTCCAACACTCACACACCCGTACTTTAATTAGCTGAACATATATTTGTGTGAAAGCACATTTGCACCCATGTGGGTCATAGATTATTGAAGTGTTAGCAAGTGTTAGCATCTGAACATTGCATTGAATTAATGCACCAACATTTCAATTCCTAAAATCCAGTTTCCCTTGACCTACAGGGTCTAAAATCACAAAGAGATATAGGTGTGGCGGTGAGCAGTGTCACTATGCCTAACTTTTAGGTGTCTAGAAAAATCACTGGGCTTCACAAAGCCTGTGTTAATCACTCAAGGTTTCTATACAATAAATGGAGGGCGATGAGTGCCTAAGAATGTGATTCACAAAAGCCGAAACAGTAGGCCCCGCCCCCACCTAAACTAGCCAATGGGAAATGCCAGGGAGAGGGGTGTGTCCTAATGCCTGTCAGGGAATTCAGCTGCTGAAGTCAGGCACCTAAGGAATTTCTTGCCACTGCTGCCACCACCTCCTGATAACTCTTAATCCAGTGTTTAGGACATTCACTTAGGCTGTGGGGGACCCCTGGCAGTTCAAGTATATTCTCTCCACCTGAGGGGAAGAGGGAATTTGATCAGGGATCTGCTACCTCTCAGGTGAGTGCCCTAACCACTGGGCTTTAGATAGTCTGGTGTGGGGCTACATCAGTTTCTCCTGTTGAAGCTGTTCCCCTATGCATAAATAATTAGTTTATATAAAGTCATTCTTGTACAAATGTGTTATCTCTCTCTGGCCCAAAACCCCTTTTCTTAATCCAAAGCAGAACAGCATCAACAGGAGAGACTGAGGGAGCCCCACATTAGAATATTCTTTAGCCCAGTGGCTAGGGGCATTCAACTGAAAGGTCAAAGATTGCTGTTCAAATCCCTTCTCCCCTTCAGACGGAGGAAGGACTTAAAGTGACAGTCTCTCACATTCCAGGTGAATACCTGAACCACTGGGCTAAAAGTCATAAGGAAAGTCCCTTTCCTCCGAGAACAGCTAATGGATCTGGGCCACAGATGAGTTAGGTAGAGGAACACCTATCTTACCCGTTTTGTGAATCACTCTGTGGCTTAGGCATCCAGATGCCTAGTGAGGCACCACTGTGCATGCTCAGAGGCAGCCAGGGAATTTTCACTGCAGAAACTTAGGCACTGGTTGCGTTAGACACATACAAGGTTCAGGTGGTAGCCGAGTGCATGGTTTTGTGAAAACCACTGATGCCTGGTTCTGGGATTTAGGAACCTAACTTCCTTTGTGAATTTAGCCTATAGGTGTGTATGTGAAGCACAATAAGCCACTACAATTTTAAACAGCACAGAAGCTACTCTAAATCTGCTGAGGCTTCAGTCCTATACTTACTTAATAGAGCCAAATCGTCCATTGCTGTAAACTGACATAATTCCATGAAGTTATTCTGTTTTATCCCAACTAAGGAGCTGGCCCACAGTTGTAAATCCTCAATAAATGTCTAACAGTAACAGATATTGTCTTTTACAATTTTAATCCAGCGACACTAACTGCTTCGTTTACTGTAAATGAAGTATATTTGAGAACTTTTAAGACTTATCAAATCTTTCTTAGTGGCAACTGGAATAAAAGGATGCTGCATTTGGATTTCCACTTTACTCACAGAACCCAGATAAAACTCTCTGACACAGCAACTACTATTTAAGACTGAGAGAGCAGATATTTCAGTGGTCTTATAACTGTCCATGGGAAGAAAGGTTCACAACACATGTTCCTATTACAAGGTGGGACACCAATTACGTCCAGGGAGTGGGCCAAGTAGTATGAACAGGCCCAAACCATTGCTGTTGAAAATGGGTGCAGCTCCACACCAGTGGTAAATATGACTTTACAGGCTTCAAAAAAGGTTCACAAGAAAAGCTTTCTATTGCAGTGCAGCTTGCTCTAAATGTCCCCAGTAACTTCACACATAGTAATGGGAAAGATAGCCACTGAATCCTCTTTTTCCTTCCCGCAGGCTCTGCCCTAACTCTGCCCCCTCTCCCGAGGCTGTGCCCTCGCTCTGCCTCTTCCTACTCCACCCCTTCCCCTGAAGTTCCACCCCCACTTCACCTTTTCCCTCCCCCTCCCTGGAGGCCTCTTCCTGCCCTGCTCTAATCCCATCCCCGAGGCCCCGCCTGACTGCTGCTCCCTGCTCTCCCCCCTCCCCAAAATGCATCCCTCACAGCCACCAAACAGCTGACTGATGACAGCCACCTGAACAACTGTAGCCAGTGGGTGCTCATCACCCACTTTTTTTTTCTGTGGGTGTTCCAGCCTCGTAGCACCCATGTAGTTGGCACCTATGACAGGAAATATCCCATTTGCCACAGTGGGGAAGAATATGCATAATCACTGGGCCTGAGTTATATTATGAAATGACTGGGTACTTTGCAAAGTACAGATAAATTCCTGACTAAGGTTGGAGGGGTATTCTGTTTGTTCAGGGCTTACAGTAAATGCATGCATTTAGACAATTAGCAGTTATTTGAGGTGGTATGTCATGAACTCAGAGTATACATATTTGCCATTAAAGCAGAGGCATTTTGAATATGTGCTGTTTGTATTTAATGTCTGATGCACTGTAACTTGCTGGCGACTATCCCAGAACCTTTCAAGGAAGAGTACATGGATGTTTGCGGTAATTTATTGGCGACTGTTTGCAAACCCCTGAGAAATGAAATTCTTCAGTTCACATTTTGTTTAATTTGTTGCTAAATAATTTTAATTAATGATAAATAGAAGCAGTGGTTACATGCACAGTGAACTGCCCCGATTTTGGGAACGGATATATTCATTTGGCCATTTCTTCATATAAGTTCCATCCAAACTTGTGATCCCCTGCTTCTTTCTCTTTCTCCCCTTTAAAGCAGAGCCTGGTTTGTTTATTTATGTAACTTGTAAAGCTGTCATTGTAGACAGATGTTATCTCAGGAATGTCCCACCTGATTAATTTCTTCTGATAGCTGAATGTTTTTTACATCTGATTGTCCCAAATAAAATAAGCAAAGAGAGAAATTGTGGGGGCTGAGGCCTGTGTAACCTCCTTCAGTGCCAGAACGTTCCTGTTTACTGAGATGATTTGTGAACTAGAATTTCTTTTTAAAGCTGAACCTTTTCTCTGCACATCTTCCCTAGACTTTTGTATCTACTTCTGTTTTGATAAATAGCTTAAGCCTGCCTTCTTCCTAGATCTTTGTATATAAGGCCAATTCAAAGTCAATACTTTTGCTGTAAAGAACGTTTTTTATTCACTTCTGAAGCAATTTTCACATACATATAATACTTGGTAAGGATTTTTTAAAAATAAAGATATAGACGAGATTAAGTGACAAAAGTTCAGTACCGTGTAATGACAGAGAACAGATACTTTATATAGAGGTACCTCCTCCTTTGCACAGGGATGGCTCCTCTCTTTTTACATCCACTGCTACAGTACTAAAGTAATTATGAAATAATGTGCTAGTTGTGATACCCATTCTAGGAACCTGTCTGTTAAAAATTGCCAAATTATTATGACATTGAGGTCAGCCGTGAAATATTATTACAAATATACAGAAAATTATTTTGCTACTGATCTACTCTAAATGGTACAACCAGCTCTTCATAATTACTTACAGTAACTTCAAGGCTGGATATTCATGTGCTTTGAGTTTCCTGTTCTAAGATATAGATCTGACTATCAAACCTTTCACATTTTTTTAAAAATCACAGCAAAGATTGTTTCTAATATTTACTTGTTATATTTCTTTGCAGAGGAAGTGCCATGATATTTTTATAGTTTTCACCTGGGGCATGACTTATGGAATCTGAAAATGCAAATACTATACCCAAAAAACTTCCCCTGGATTTAATTTCATCGAGATTAAGTAGTAAGTTTCTGACTGAGTTGTGAACTGTAAACTGTAGTACATATACACGACATCAAATATATCTCACATAAATAGCATAAATAAATAAAGAGTGCTGTGAGATCAGACTTGGTGTATGCATTGCAGTTGTTAGATATAACAGATATACAAATTTAATCAGGGTAGTCCCAACCTTTAAAAGGTCATTGCAGGAATTGCAGTATTTGTATTACTTCTTCTCTGTATTCTACATCTTTCAATCTGCATTGATTGCCAATTCTAAAAATATTACATTTAAAGTGTCATTCACCATGTGGGTCCTGTTATTAGGACTGAAATTCTAGCAACACTGCACTGAACTCAATTCCCCGGAATCATTTGGTATGCGCAGGGCGTAGGATAACAGTGAGGTCATTAGCAATTTATTTATATAATTTACGTGACATGTTCTGAAAATGCTGTGAGAGATACACAGGGATTATATCAAACTGTGCTAATCTGCCTCAGGGCAGTTTTAAACAAGAACAAAGGATAAAACCCAACCTGGAAGCCGAGAAAGCATGTAAATGGTGATATAATCTATTGTTCTTTCTGGCTGCAAGGTTACTACAATGGCTATAAATATTCCTTAGAGTTCCACAGAGCCTTTGTTTTGAAGCCCTAATGCATTCCTAATTTAAAGGATTTTATTTGAAGCCATTCTCTAATCGGATTTCAACATGTAACATAGCTGTATTCCTGTCACATTTCAAGTATGAGTATTTCTTATTAGCCCTGGTGTGTCCCTAAGAACCCCTCAATGCCAAACGGCAAAGAGTTCACTGTTCTGTCATGCCTGACAAACTCATTACACCACAACATGCCCAAAAACCAATAGCATAAGGCACCTATTAAAAGCTTATAGATGTATATACAGATGAAATTTAGGAAGTTGTGTATAAGTATTAAATGTATTAAACTTGTACGTTAAAACTCAACCAAAAAGATTTCTTCTACACAGGAGATGATGTGTATCTCTCTGTAACATGTAAATTAAGCATTGTAGTAAGTCAACACAATGGAAGTCCATTTGTATTTGGAAACACAGGAGTAGGGTACACAGCGCCCCAGGAAGAGAACCTTAGGGGTCATCCTTTGGGTGTCAGAACAATGAGTTTTGTAAAATATAAGGAGAAACAAAAAGACATTTGTCATCCATTTACTGAGGAAAACCTTTGTAAAGCATGGGGATATTCATGAAAACTCATATCCTGGTTTTCATGGAAAACCAGCAGCTCTGTCAAAGACTGAATCCTTGGGAGAAAATCTACTTTATGAATAGGAATATTAATAAATGTAGACCTGGGATTGCATTTTATGTTTTATTTTATATGTGCAACCAGTTCCGTTTCCACTTCTCATCCTCACTCGCTCTCTTAAATCTCAACCTTTATTAATAACTTTATTTTTGTTTTTGCTATAAGTAGATTACAGTGCTGTGTTGTTATAAATAACCTGATCCTGAGTTGTACCAGTCAAGCTGTCTCTTTAGGGATAGCTTAGCCCAGGAAGAGAAGGGAACCAGTAGTAGGAAGAAGCCCATGAAAAGAGCAGTGAGGCCAGAGAGACAAGGCCCAGACAGGTCAGCTAAGGATGCCTGGGCTGGAACCCAGAGAAGATAGCGTGCCCGGGTTCCCCTACCAGCCACTGGCCAAGTGGCACTGAGGCAGTGAGTGGGAAGACTGCCTAGGACTAGTGAGGAGCAGGGCCAGCTGTAGCTTTTTTGCCACCCTAAGAAGGAAGAGTGCTGAAGAAAACAAACAAACAAACGAAAAGGGCGGCCAAATGCTGCAGAAGCAAAAAAAAAAAAAGCCTGGAATGTGCCGCCCCAAGATTGGCGGAATGCCGCCCCTTATAACGTGCCACCCCAAGCACGTGCTTCCTCTGCTGGTGACTAGAGCTGGCCCTGGTGAGGAGCTAACCTCCCCCGGAAGGGGGGAACATGGAATGTGACATGGTCAGAGGGCCACGCCACGCAGAGGATGCTGCAGTTCCTGGAGCTGTGAGAGGGGCTGCGGGCGGATAGCAGAGACAAAGTGACAGTGTGCAAACCGTGGACAGAGGGGCATTAGCCTCAAGCTAATCCCTAATGTATCAGGAGGAGGTGCCAGTCTGGTGGTGAGTGGTTCACCCCATGACTGGGAAGCTTCTGGGGAGTTCAGCGACTGGAGTAGATCAAGCAGAGGCTGGGAGAGCCCCTGAGCAGGCAGTGTCAGAGAGCTTACAAGAAAGACTCCCTTTGATTCGGGGGCGGAGAAAGGAGGGTAACATGGTGACCCAGTCTTGGGCACCCTGATAAAGTGTCACACCAAGTTTATAACTAATATAACCATTTTGGACTGAAATGTATAGTGTTTGTAGCAGAGAATCCAGCCTTTGGTTGGAAGAAAGGAGAAGAAAAAAACCCACAATACCTCTTTTGCTTATTCCTCTAACAAAACATCCTGAATTAAGAACTAAATTGGCAAATGCTTTACTTCTGCATAGCAGTTTGCTGAGCCAAAGAGTTGAATTCCATTATACTCAGTGGAGAGACCCTAATTAATCCAGATTTCCTGCAGACAACCAGAAAGATCGGATCAGTACTTGGAGCCAATCTGATCAGAATGGATAAAACACAGCATACATTGCTTTAGATACAGTACATTTGCACTGAGATCAGATTTAATCTCAGACAAGTGAAATCTGGAAAGAAAACTCAGTAAGAGATCAGGGTCTTTTGTCAGCCTCTATTAAAATCAAATCAGCTCCTTTTTGTCTTTTGTGCACATTTCCATCAGTGCTGACTCCAGTCTGGGAACAGGAGACACATAGCTGATTATGTTTCACTGGCCTCCACACATGATCAGATTGGTCCCAACATTTAATACAAACTAAACCAAAGAAATGTGGGCTACATTTTCAAAAATGTGTAGTGGTTTTGGTTGCTTACATTTTTGGGGTGCCTTAAAGAAGCCTGGTTTTCAGAGGGTAGTTGCTAAGCCCTTTCTAAAAGTCAGGCTCCTTTAAAGTTGGGCAGGCAAAAATTGAGGCAAATATAATGACCAGTCACATTTGAAGATGTAGGCCTACATATGTCCAGTTTCAGATCAAATTATACTAAGGTCTCCGCTGCTGAAGTTTAATTGCAAATATTCTTTTCAGTGCGGACCCTAATAAAAAAAAAAATCAGACAGAACTTACATCTCTCCTTGCACAAATGGCAATTAAATGTGAATTCCACAGGTTGAAGGGCTTGCAGAATCAGACCCATAATTTGCTAATTATTTAAGAAAAATATTCAGCAAAACATAAGAATACATATATATTAAATATGTAATGTAGGATAAGAGTAATAAGAACATTCATAAGATGAGTTAAACGTTTCATTAGATTAGCTGTTAAAATCTACAGCAGTGACGACTTAAGAAGAACTGAGCTAGACACTCAAGCTATCTCCTCCACCACACAGAACAATTTCAGCGGGCAGCATTTTGCTTATTTCTTCATGGTCATGGGTGGACCCTCTGTTCAGCACTTCCTCATCATTATTGGTTTGTGTCATTAACTTAACAGTCTTTTACTTTAGCATTTGATGGATGGATTGTTCCAAAGGAAAGGAGTCACATAATCCACAGATGCACACTTTGTTCAACTGCAGTTAAAAAGCTAAACCACAATAATATTCCCCGTCTACATAATGGAAATCGGTCAGATGTTCACATCCTAAAAAAACCCCAAACAGCTGCACATACAGGTGTTTGTTCCACATGCTTCCTTAAGTACAATGTGATAGAAGTAATTATCCCCCACGCAACACAGAAGAATCCTAAAACAGGGTGTTTAAAGGCATACGAGAGTTCAGGAATCCTATGCCTTACATTTTAGAGTGAAGTTGAAAATCATATGTCCTTAACATACATAATGTCAGGTGCCTGTGTTTTCATTTGTGAATATTAACAGGCTGAAGCCAGCTTGTTGATGTGGATAATAAATACTATAATCATACAGACTGAGAATGATTAAGGTTCAAATTCTCCTATCCTTACTTGTGCTGGGTAATTCCTTGCCCTGCAATTAGTCCCATCGACTCTGGCATGAGTAATGGTGTCTGACTCTGAACTTGATAAACAATCAAAGGGTATTTGTAAGAAGCATACAGAAATACTTGGAATTAAGAATATGTAGTGTCTCTTCTTACCTTTGGACTTTCTGTCACGGTAGCTCCTGCCTCGATAATGATGTCCGGTGTCTGTGTACAGATTTTCGAGATCTTCTTGCCACGACTCTGGATTAAAGTGCTTGAGCAGCTCCTCCACGGTGTCAAATCCAGCAATGGTCTGGTCTAGTGCTTCCGCAGTGAGGGTAGGGTCGGTCACTGATGGAGAGGGATAGGATACCCCCTAAGAGTGACATACAGCTCAGTGTACTTTCAAAAATTACAGCATCATTCAATACAAATGTCAATAATTACAGAGAGATTTTTCTCATAAGCTGACTCTCCCAGAATACCCAGGCAAGACCCCAAATTGGACTGAGATTCTGTCTTTTGACACAGTGACCTTACTCCTGGTATTATTAATCATCCTCGACTATCCTTTGATCTCCTTGCACTGGGCCGGATGGCATCATGTCCTGGCATGCTCTGCCAGGAGGCCAGGGAGAAAGGCACTGCCCACCTTTCCAAGCAAGGACAGGTGCTGCCAGGTGAATGGAGGAGTGAGCCAGTCTAATGCTGCTGGACAGCGCTAGCCATTCCAAAGGAGGGTGGGAAGAAGACAGAGCTACATCCTGTCCTTCATACCAGCCAGCACGGACGTCATGTCTCTGAACAGGGTGTGCCATGGGCTGCTTTTCTCTAGCCCCCGAAGTAAGGCAGTACCTAAAAGGTCTAGTCCTTTCCTCAGTTTGCATGTAGACAAAAATCTCATTGAAGTATTTACAGATGCATGGCACTCATTACCATAGTATCTGAGTGCTTCACAGGCTTTAAAGATATTTATCCTCACAGCACCTCTGTGAGGTAGATCCCCACTGTATAACCAGCAATTAAGGCACAAAGAGACCAAGGCAACTCTTCCAAGGTCACACAGGAAATCTGCTGCAAAGCAAGGAACTGAACCCAAGGCTCAAGCTAATATCCTAACCACGGACAATCTTTCCTGTTCTTGGAGCTTTAACATAAGCAAGGCCTAAGCAAAGACTTCAAGGTTTGGCCCTTTGAAATGAAGAATTAACTCTGGTTTTCAAATGTTTATAAACCAGAATTTGAAAAAAAAATACTGAAGGAAATTAGAAAACTGTAATGTAACACACACACATCTAAAAGGGACTAATATTTCTAAGCATTTAGGAACATATACTACCCATAGACCATGTCTATGAGGGGGGCTATCAGGAAAGCTAAGGCAAATCAACTGAGGGTGTGAAGTCAATGCACATAAATGAAAGCCCATTAAACTCTCATGTGGATGCTCTCACTCACCAGGAGTAAAGTGCCCTTAGATCTCTCCTGAATGAGAGCATCCACATGGGGCTTACCACACTTCAATTAACGTGCATTGACTTTGCACTTTAAATTGATTTGCCTTAGGTTTCCTGAGTGACACATTCAGACAATGCCTTAGATCAGTGGTGGGCAATTGCAGGCTCCCATTGGCCAGGAATGGTGAACCACAGCCACTGGGAGCTGCAGGGGGCTGTGCCTCCGGATGGTCAACATCCGCAAAATGTCTCGTGATCTGCAGTCAGCTTATCCTGATGGGATGCATGTGGTCCATGGGCTGCAGGTTGCCCACCACTGCCTTAGATGCAATAACATCTACTGAGTTCAGCTGGAGTTAAGTCACCTCTAAGGACAGAACTGACCTTTAATAACTAACATGCATTTATACGGAAGAGTTTTACTTCTATTGTAGTAAAATTTCCAAAGTCTTAATTTCAATTCTCAAATATTCAATTATCCTAATATCATCTTCCCTCCAAACTACCCTCAAATTTCCTAATTTCTGTGTAAAATATACTCAAGAAAGAATTGATTGCAGATATGTTATGCTGTAAAGACATATCAAATCACCTGCTGACAATGTATAACAGCACAGGATATAAATACAGGAAAACTCAGACTTTTATTTTCTCAGTTAAAACACTGAAATTGTCAGAAAAATGAAAGAAAAGAATCCCTTCTGTCCTCAAAATCTGGACCTGAAGTCATGTAGACACATAGGGTATGTCTATACTGCAATCATGGGACGTGGCTGAAGCCTGAATAGACATACCTGATTAAAGCTAGTTCAGGTCCCAGAGAAGTGAATCCGTAGTAGTGCGCACTTCAGTGCAGGCTAGCCACACGAGAAATTATCCATGGTTCCAGGTGGGTGTGTACAGCCCATGCTGAAGTGTGCATTACCATGGCTTCACTGCTCTAGTACACAAGTTAGCTCAGGTATGTCAAGCCAAGCTGCAATCACACCCCACGATTACAGCACAGACATACCCACAGAGACATGTAGCACTTGAATTCACCACGAGAAGGTCAATTTAGGCCTGATCCTGCAAATGCTTCCACGTGTAACTCTATAAATACATCATGTTGCACTATTCAAGTGAGTTGTCCCACTGGAATCAGTGGCCTAATAACCTGAGCAACACTATTCAGTTTTACTGAAAATCCAGTCTACTTAAATATAATTTTGTCTTCATCAGCAAATGTTGTCATTGTCTTTAGAGTCCTTGATATTTTACTGCATACAATTTGCTACAAATATGGACCTTCCAGATTATCTGACACCAGAAAGAAAAAAATAAAATATCATAATACAGTGGTGAGATGGAAGGAAGACTGATGTTTGTAATTATCACAACTACATGGGGAGTTGAGAATGGGGGTTGTGTTACTAAGGCCTATCTTTTCGCATACATGTGAAATAAAGGACCTTTTTTAAACAGTATTGGCCTGGAAATTATTAAGTCTTTAACACAGAACCCATCACAAATAAGTTTCAGTGGGCCCACTTTCATAACCCTTCTACAATCCAGTGTTAAATGAGGCACAATGCAGATGGCTCTAAAAATTCATGACTCATTAAAAGGAAGACACACAGCAAAGAACCTCTATTGACTTCTAAGTGCCTTGGAATAAAGACTTTGTCGAAGAGATGGGAGTCGAACCCCCATGAGAACAAAACATCTCACATCAGTAAACTGAATAAAGTGATGCTACATAAAACAATGCTATATGAAATTCAGTGTTCTAATCACAGTTGCCATGTAGAGTGCTTACATAATCTTTTATGGTTAAAAAAAATAAACACACTAAAATATCACTAGGAACCCACTATAGAGAGAAATCAGTGGGGCTAGTGACTGGTTTGTAATCATAGCAAAAGAGGAAAACAGTTCCTAAATTCCCTTCAAAGGACAAAGGGAAGGGGGATAAGGAGAAAAAGTGAGGATGTGCATAAGTAGCAGAATTGCAAATAGACTGCCTTCTGTTCCCATGCCTTCCTCCGGAGGGACATCAAACCTACTCAAGTATATATGAACTTCTTGTCCTCTAGAGGCTGGCTTGCAAAGTGGATATAGACACTCTCAAGGAATTAATGCACTGCTAATGGAATTAATAGACTATATCCCTTAGCTCAAGTAGGAGCAGCTAGTACTTTTTATGCAAGAAGGTCAGAGGTTCTATTCCAAAAGGTACATGTATGAGATTTAGATGAGAATCATGCTGTTTGTATGTGTTTAGCCATACATTTCCTTATATGGTGTGAGAGCTTTGGAGGTCAGATTGTGGATTTGCAGAATATGTCAAATCAATAAAAGCAGGGGGAATTCACACTTTCTTGGGTTATAAAATCTCTACTCAGGACTTTATAAGGAGTTCAACTCAGTTCACACACGAAAAAAAGCTCAACTTTCTCAGAGCAATAGGCAACACAGAGGAATTATTGTTGCTCAGATAACCTATTGGCAGCTACATCACGGGACAGACCCAAAAGTAACTTTAAAGTTGCCTCTGTTTTGCCCTGCCAAGAGCTAAATATTAGCTTTATGAAAAGCTTGTACCATCTGGTTTCTGTGACTAACAGAAGACATAGAAGAACAGTACAATGTGAGGGGGCTCAGAACTACCACATCGTATACTTCCTCATGTGTTTAAACCAAGAAACTTTATAGCTCAAAATGTAGAGGAATTTTTTTTTTTGTTGGGAGGATTCAGTTTAAAAGTGCTAAGTATTTACTCACTGGCCATCCCATGTGGTTAAAATGGCTGCTGACATTTCTTACTTTTACCCTCCGCTCTCTAAAAATTATTGTCAGTCTAGAACAGTGGTCTCAAACTCAAATGACCATGAGGGCCACATGACGACTAGTGCATTGGCCCGAGCGCATCATTGACACGCCCCCCTCACTTCCTCTGGGCCCGCCCCCACTCCACCCCTTCCATGAGGCCCCGCCCTGCCCCGCCTCCTCTTCTGAGTGCCCAGCTACCTGCTCCTCTCCCCTCCTTCCTGGAAAGTGCTAAGCACTGCCAACAGCTGTTTGGCAGTGGGAAACACCTGGAAGTAGGCAGGTAGGGGGCAGAGGGGCGCAGGGAGGTTGGCAGCTGCACAAAATAAAGTGCGGGGAGAGAAGGGGCTTGGGGAGCTTGGTGGGCCACAGAAAATAACCCTTTGGGTCACTGTTTGAGACCCCTGCCTCAGGTGAACTACTCCACCACCTAACAAATTTGAGCCTCAGTGTTACACATACAGTGATACAAAAGTATAGTAAAAAATGAGAAAAATGAAGACTAATATAGTATGCTATTAATTTTATTTACTGTTTAACTTCTTCACTTCTGTTAAAGCTCACCCCTGCAATGGGCTGCACCCCCCACTCCGCTCCTGCTCTTCCAACCCCTTCCCTGTCCCCTTCGAACACCTTCCCCAAAGTTCCCCCCAGCCCCTAGTTCAACCCCTTTCCCAAATCCCCGACTCGTCTTCCCCTCCTCTCATGTGTGTGAGGCTCACCGCTCCTGGTCCCTCCATCCTGGAAACCGTTAAGCCACCAGAGAACTGCCTGGGGGTAGGAAGAGCAGCGGGTAGCAGCACGTGGGGAGCAGCGCGCTGGGAGCAGGGGTGCGGGAAGGAGGAGGCAGTGAGCTTAGCGGCCACAGAAAACAACTGGAGCGGGTCTGGGGGTGAGGACCTCCAAAACCTCCCAGTTGTTTTCTGTGGCCGCTAAGCTCTCCACCTCCCACCAGTCCTGTTCCCGGCGCCCTGCTCCAAATCCCTTTCCCCAAATACCCGCCTCTTCCCCCCAAAATCCCTTTCACAAATCTCGCCACTTCCCTCCCCATGCCCCCGCTCCCAGTGCACTGCTCCAAATCCCTTTCACAAATCCCTGCCTCTTCTCCTCCCCTCCCTGCTTCCTGCTGCTCTTCTCTGCCTCCTCCCCCAACCCCATGCTGCTTCCTACCCTCAGGCAGTTCTCTGGCGGCACAGCACTTTCCAGGAAGAAGGGGCCAGCAGCGGTAAGCCTCCTGCAGAGGAGGCTGGGGGGCTGTGGGGAGTCTGGCAGGCCTCCTCCCTTCTGCGGGAGGCTTACTGCTTGTGGCCCCTCCCTCCCAGAAACTGCTATGCCTCCAGAGAAAGATATAACTCGGGGGCCGGGGGGGAGGGGCACGGAGAGTTTGCCGGGCCGCAGGGAAGGGCTCTGCGGGCCGCACGTTTGAGACCCCTGGTCTAGAATGAGTTTGAAGAACACATCTCACTTAATCTTCCGCTTACAGGTCAAACCGTGATTCCCTTCTGCAGATGCATTTACATCGGACTGAAAGCCATTCTACCTATCCTTTCCTGGCAAAATAGTAACAAGCTACTTACTGAGACAGAGCTTGTGACTGACTCCCAGTTGGTTTCTGATGCTGCAGGCTGGAAATCGTCCTAAAGGGGAAAAACCCATAGGAAAAATCACAGTCATGGCAATGTCCTAAAGTTAACTACCAGACCTTAAACAATGTCTCAGTGTTCTGTGTCCTTCACCCTTTGGAAACCTCTTCCATAGAAGAGATCTCTTCTTTTCTTCTCCATCCCTTACGAATTAGCTATCCGGGGGCAGGGACTGTTATGTATTCTATGTTGTACAGCACTTAGCAAAACAGAGTTAAGTCTTTAGGGGCTATTGCAATATAAATATTAAATAAATAAATAATACTTGTTTAAAACATTATAGGAACAAGCCATTTATATTAGAAGTATCATTATCTCTCTCTCTCTCTCACACACACACACACACACACAAATAAAAAATTGGCACTTCCAGATGGAATATAGCCTGGATGTCTGTACAGTAATAGGAAACAATTACTTAATGGTGGACAGACCAATTTGAGACAAATCTAATAACACAGAGGAATTATTTGGCTCCATGACAGTTTTGTCCATTTCCAGTTAAAAAAATTATTTATTCCAACTAGAAGCATTAAAAGACCAAGAAATGAAGGTTGTATAATGATAATATTCAATAAATCTTGGAGCACTGGAGAAGTTCCAGAAGACTGGAGGAAAGTTGTCTGAAGGACAGAAAATTGTGCCAATTTTTTAAAAGGGTAAATAGGGTGACCAAGGTAATTGTAGGCCAGTCAGTCTGATATTGGTCCTGAGCAAAATAATGGAGTGATTGATAAAGGACTCAATTAAAAACTAAAGAAGGGTAATGTAATTAATGCAAATCAAATATGGGCTTATGGAAAATAGATCCTGTCAAACTAACTTGAAATTACAAATTTGACTGATAAAGTTAATAGGGTTGATGTAATACACTTAGAGGTCTGCAAGGGGTTTGACTTAGTCCCACATGACATGTGATAAAAAACTTAACATGGCACACATTAAATGGATTAGAAACTGGTTAACTGATAGGTCTCAAAATGTTAACAGTGGGAAACTGTCACCAAATATGTCTGTTTCCTTGGGTTCCCTCAGGGATCAGTTCTTAGCCCTACACTGTTTAACATTTTTGTCAATGATCTGGAAGAAAACATAAAATCATCACTGATAAAGTTTGCAGATGACACAAAAATTGGGAGTCTTGTAAATATTGAAGAGGCCAGGTCTCTGATTCAGAGCAATCTTGACTGGTTGGTAAACTATGTGCAAGCAAGCAATATGCATTTTAATATGGCAAAATGTAAATGTATACTTCTTAGATCAAAGAATGTAGGCCATACTTGCATGATGAAGTTCTCTTTCCTGGGAAGCAGTGACTTTGAGAAAGGTTTGGGGGTTGTGATAGATAATTAGCTGAACATGAGCTCCCAGTGTGATGCTGTGGCCAAAAGGGTGAAGGTGATTTTTAATGCAGTAGACCCTGATAAACTGGAACCCTCTGGAGAGAGTTCAGAGAAGAGCCATGAGAATGATTAAAGGATCAGAAAACCTCCCTTATATTGATAAACTCAGGGAGCTCAATCTATTTTGCTTACAAAGAGAAAGTTAAGGGGTGGCTTGATTACAGTCTAAGTATTTACAAATATTTAAAAATGGGCTCTTCAGTCTAGCAGAGAAAGGTATGACATAGTCCAATGACAAAGCTGAAACTATTCAAATTGAGGCTGGTTTACATTTTTAACAGCGAAAGTAATTAATCATTGCAACCATTTACTAAGGGTCACGGTGGTTCTCCATCACTGACAATATTAAAATCATAACTGGATGTTTTGCTAAAAGATATGCTCTAGGAATTATTTTAGGGAAGCTCTATAGTCGCTAGTGCTGTATAGGAGGTCAAATGAGATGATCACAATGGTCCCTTCTGGCCTTAGAATCTATGACTCTCTAGAATCAGAGGGGTAGCCGTGTTAGTCTGGAATTGCAGAAATGACAAAGAGTCCTGTGGCACCTTAAAGACTAACTGAAGTATTAGAGCATAAGCTTTCGTGGGCTAATACCCACTTTGTCAGATGCAAGCAGTGGAAGTATCCTGGGGGAGGGATAAATAAGAGGCAAGGGCCAGGTTGGAGATAATAAGGAGATAACCTTGCTGGAGATAAGAAGATAACCTTGTTATCTCCAACCTGGCCCTCGCCTCTTATTTATCCCTGCCCCTGGATACTTCCACTGCTTGCATCCGACAAAATGAGTATTAGTCCACGAAAGCTTATGCTCTAATACTTTAGTTAGTCTTTAAGGTGCCATAGGACTCTTTGTCACTTCTATGACTCTCTGGAATCTATGAACCTATATAAAGATTTTGAAATACAAACATAGCCTGATATTTAGCCTGTGCAAAATACATAAATCAGTATTAATAAGGGAACTTCATGATAAATGCATTTAAACTATAGGGCTAGATCCTCAGCTATACCAATTTGCAGCAACTGAAAATATGCCGCACTATTTTTTTGAAATTTGGTAGTCGATACAGGATGAAACTGGAGGACCAGATTTTCTGCTGATTTAAATCAGTGTCGCTCTATTGACTTCAGTTGCGTGTAGGATCATCCTACTTGCGCGCGCATACACACACAATTAGGTGGCGTGAATTTGACACGAGACAATTGAACGTAGAGCCTGCTAAATCTGTCATAGCTTTCTCTCTTCCACAGTCAAGAAAGAACCGAGTTATTTTCAATTCCGGAGTCCACATGCATAGCTAAATAGAATGCTCTACATTTTGCTAAAGAGCATAGTAAAAAATATTAAATGTCCAAAAATTCACAAGCTTGCTTATTCAAAGCTTTCACTCTCTCTTGCTCTCTTCCTGAAGTGCTTCTTTCCCTCAGTTTACCCTCTATCTGAAATAATCAAAACCACGATGATTTCTTTAGCTACCTCTGGGTTATAAATTTTAGG
The DNA here is from genome assembly GCA_007922305.1 of Dermatemys mawii. NCBI lineage: Eukaryota > Metazoa > Chordata > Testudines > Dermatemydidae > Dermatemys > Dermatemys mawii. The sequence goes on from ML677348.1 coordinate 694,387, forward strand.
TTATCCAATCAGAGAACACAAACAATACAATATCATTTAGGTCCCAAATGATTGTAGATATCCAACTGTGAATATTTAAAGTGGACAATTGCAAACACTCCACAGAAAATTTATTTGCACAGATTATGTATCTGTTATTGTAAACAGCAAATGCTATAATCAGTTCACAAATAACACAGGAAAAAGGATGACATTTGCCAAATTACTTTGAAATTGTTCATCCAGTTCTAGTTAAGAGTCTTACTTTGATATTAGGTAGGAACTAATTCAACAGGCCGACAGAACCCCTGATAACATTTGTCTGTTTCAGAACTTTGCAATCAACTCCCCCCATCATTAATTATCCTTCTGTACTCCCAAGAGAAATGGCATTGAGTTCTGAAGCATTAATTTAACACAGGGACAATCTGTATTCTCAACTGTTCAGAGGAGGCTACAGACATGATATCTTCTTATGCTTGAAATGACTCTACTCTCTTGTTACCTAATATTAGAGATAAAGAAACAGTGATTTTTTTGAGATAGCTGTTGCCAAGTTGTTGAGATGATATAGGCACACCACCTGCTTCTTGGATCTCACTAACTGCACATTTTGTTTTGGTGATTATACTTCACCTACTAAAACTCAACATAAACCATTCATTGCTGTATGGCTTTGTTCCACCAGCCCTTAGAGCAGCTGAAGCCATTCCCGGCTTCTAATGAGCTTTCAACCAAACACAGTCTTGAGTTAATTATAATCTATTGGCTCCAGCTCCCAGTTATTTAAAGGAATGACATCAAAGTAGTTTCTTTTCTCCTTTGCCTTCCATATTCATAACAATCCCATGGACGTCTGAGATGTATGTTTAGTATGTGATACCTAAATGTGATACCTATCTGATGAGCTCAAGCTGGTTTGTTTTTGCAGGGTTTGCACATGAGTACTAGGCTTTTGGCTATTTTGCAGTCATTATTTTCAAGCAGCAATAAACAAACATTTGTTTAAAAACAAAACTAAACTATATTTGCACATAATGTTGGAAAAATAGGGAAGTAACAATTTGGACCTTTCTGATTGAATTAAATTACTCCCAATCTTCAGGGTCCTGAATGGACTTGACCAGCCTCAGTTAAAGATTGCCTATCCATCCACAAACCATCAAGATGACCACGTTCTACAGATATGATACAGCCAGTAAAACCCAGGATGAAAGTACAAGGAAAATATCCCAGGGTTGGAGGGAACAGGAGATCTGAGAGGGCCTGAGCCTGACATATCTAACATAAGACCCATCTCTTTAATAAGCCCCTCTCCCGGAAGAATCATCGCCTCCCATGGTCATTCTAAGTGAGAGGGTAAAGGAAGCTAAAAAAGGGGGTGGAGGGGGAAGGAAAATCTGAAGTCAGAAACATGGAAAAGCAGAAAAAGTTGAGGCCTATTTGTGCTCAGATGCCAAAGTGATAAATGTCTTAGACATCATAAAACGGACTGTGTAGACTTATTCTGATGGCAGAGATGATTTCAAGCAAGATGATGATATCAAGATATCATCAAGATATCATTAAGATATCAAGATATCATCAAGATATCAAGATATCAAGATATCATCAAGATATCAAGAGATGATATCAAGCAAGAAGCATTAGAAAAGCTACAACTCCATTAAAGAAACACTGTGATAAATACTCACACTTGTGCACTTGGGCTGTTTCATGATAATTTTTCAGGAAGCACTGTAGTACACAGCAACTTTGGTTTTGAAGATGAATAGAAATGACACAGGCATAAATTAGAAACTGCCTGTAAATTTGCTCATCTACCATAATTTCAATTCATCACACACTGTTTTCACTTTCTAATCCCTGCAGTATTTATTAATAGCTCTTCTAGGGTGTCTAAGGATATCTACTTCCATAAAATAAGATATTGAGTAGGAACAGAGATTACCTCTGTATACAGGAGGGAAGAGACCACTACTGTGACCTGTTCTAGTAGACACACTATAAACAAGATGCTGAAAAATTAGGGAAGGTTCAGAGAAGAGCTACGAGAATAGTTTGTTGTTATCTGAAAACAATGCCTTGCAATGTAAAACTAAAGGAGGTCACTGTTGGCCATTGGTACACCTCAGCCCCCATCCCATTCTCATGCCTGATAATAGGTTAGTATTCTGTGGGCTGTAATACTTCAGTCTAATTTCAATTGTTGGGATCAGTGTGTGGGCGCTGGGTGGTGTTGGTGGCCTGTGATGTACAGGGGGTCAGACTAGATGATCTGGTGGTCCCTTCTGGCCTTAATCACTATGGCTCTGTGACTGATAGGGGAAGGATAAGCGGTGACTTGACCATGAGCTATAATTATCTACCCAAGGGGACATCTAATACTAGAAGGCTCTTCAGTTTACAAATGTATAAAAAGTGGCTGTAAAATGAAGTCAGCAAAGTTCAAATGGAAAATAAAGTACATATTTTAACAGTGAGGGTAATTAACCACCGAAACAAATTACCAAGGATGTGGTAAATTCTTCATTGCTTGCAATTTTCAAATCATAGTTTGGATACCTTTCTCCAATTATATGCTCTAGTTAAACCACAAGTTATAGACTTGATGCAGGAATCACTGGGTGAAATTCCATAACTTGTGGTATGCAGCAGGACAGACTACATGATCACAGGTCTCTCTGGCCTCAAATTCCATGAATCTATGATTGAGTTTACTGCTTGCCCACATTTTCAAACAAGCCTCGACCTGGATGCTAAAACCAGACCTATCATTTTGCAGCTGCAAACCACCTCCCTGAGTAAGGAACAGAATGGATGTATCTACTACCTGATTTCCAGAAAGTTTCCCAGAATTTTGGAGTTAAATTACAGATTTAGGGTCTAATACAAAGCCCACTGATATCACTGGAATTTGGATCAGTCCATTAAAGTTAGCAGTACATTTCTTTAAAACCCCTTTTTATCACCCCCTTAAAAGTATAATGGTGTCTTCAACTGGATGCTCCCTTCCATTAGATAATGTATCTGTCCAAACAAAATATTATAATGCATAGCTAACCAACCAATCTGATTGAATGAGCACTCCTGAATATCTTATAAATTTAGAAAGAAGGTTATTGATAAGGAGGGTTGACAGGTTCGTTTCCAGATATTCCTGCACTCATTAGAAACAGCAGCAATAAAAATAGGCCGTAAACATTTGAAAGGCAGGAAGGGGATATGAGGAGTTGCTTTCATTGATTTCCCTCATGTATAGAGAAAACCAGCGGGTTAGCATTATGGAGTTGGGAGCTCAAGATTGGCAGTGTTAGGAGAAACTCAGTGGAAAAGTCCTACAGAATTTAATAGGGATGAACCCAACACAGTACTACAGAAAATACTCTCAAACCCTATGGAATTTAATGGAAATGATATCCTTTATGAAATTCTTTTTAAATCCTCCTATAGAATTCTATGGAACGGTTCAAAAACCTATAGAAAAGATATAATTTATCATTGAATTCTACAGCGCAGTCCTAAAAGGATATGCTACTGCAGAAGTCACTACCATAGAGTCAATATAACAAAAGGTTTGACTAATATCAAGTAGTACCTTACCCCAAATCTAATATTATTACTTTTGCCCTTTCAGACTGACATACATTGAGTTCCTGAATCCCAGCTGCCACTAGGTATCAGTAACTATAATCCTATAATCAATTCTGGCTATGTTAATATGAGCGTGAAATGACATACAGAATCACTTCTGATCAGTGCTAACATATTCACTTTTTACAGTAGAATAGTAAATCAGATTCCAAACTCTATAGAAGACGACTAAAATTTTCAGTTATAATTATGATCTAAGGGTAGGTCTTCACTACCCGCCGGATTGGCCAGTAGGAGGGGTAGGGATTGCTCTTTTAGCGATTGATTTCTCGCATCTCGTTAAGACGTGAGAAATCGATCGCTAGCGGCGCCCCCGTTGACTCCGTAACTCCAGCCTGCCACGAGGCGCAAGCTGGAGTCGACGGGGGAGCATGCCGTTGACCGCCGCCGCCATGAGGACGGCAGGTAAGTCGGCTGAAGGTACGCCGACTTCAGCTACATGATTCACGTAGCTGAAGTTGCGTATCTTCAGTCGATCCCCCCCCAAGTAAAGACCAGCCTAAGTCAATCTCAGCTTGATGTGTCTCAATGGCTATTAGCCAGGACGGGCAGGAATGGTGTCCCTACCCTCTGTTTGCCACAAGCTTGAAATGGAAAAAGGAGATGGATCACTTGACGATTATCTGTTCTGTTCATTCCTTCTGGGGCACCTGGCGTTGGCCAATGTCGGAAGATAGGATATTGAGCCAGACTGATTAATAATCCTCTTATTCCTTCCCCTGTTATTGGAATAACAGTGAAGGGGTGAGGGGTATAGATATGTTATAAGGAAGTCCAAGACCCATAACACTTGACATTTAAATGAACCATCTTAAAAGCAGGATAACATTTTATCCCATATAAGGAAACAGCTCTGCCTTTGAAAAACAAGATGCTAGCTAACATTACGCTGCTGTTGAGCTTCCCCATCTGATGCATGTAGCAACGTGAGAGGCACAAGAATCTTTATCGGTATGGTGTACAAAGTGTGCATGAGGTTTAATTATTTTCAATTTATAAAATATATCCATCCTCAGCCCTGGGTCTATAAGGATCAGTTTGTTACCATCAAGCACTCAGGTGCATGCCACAAAGTTAAATGATTGTGAATAAAATGTAAATCAACAGCATGAAATGTAAATATTCAGCTATCGCTCTGAGGTCATTTTTAACTGGGATGGAGATTTCAGCACTACACTGGGCACTGTGCTGAATGGATGCTTACTGGCATGAGTTGTGCTGCAGTAGTGCAAAGCTGTGTACTAACGGTGGTGGAGAAGGTGGTTTTGTAATACCAATTCTCCCCGCTTGAACACGCTGACCCCAGGACTCGGAATCTCATTCTTATTGCAGAATCTAACGCCACTGAGAAGACTCTGGTGAACTTCTGTCATGCTGACTGACAGTGTTTGGAGGCAGCTTCCGCGGTAATAGGAGAAGCTGCCCCGAGCAAAATTGGAGTCCTCACCTCAAGAAATCATTGACAATTTACTAGCCCGACAGCACCCAGGTGGGCAAAAAAGTCCTTCAAATTAACAGAAAACAATGACAGCACGTGTAGTTAAGCTAGTATTACCTTTGGTGTAACTGATTCCAAAGTGTACCCATATCGAGTGGTCCTGTAATTAGGGTTATGCAGGGGCAGGGGGACTAAAGGAAAAACTCCTAGGAAACAAGATTATTTTTCCTGCACCCTTGTTTCTCGGAAATTGAAGCACATTCCACATATTGTGGAAAACAAAACGTAAGTATCACTTACAAATATAAGATATATATATTTAATATTTCAAATTCTCTGTTTTCTCATTAGGATGATTTGTTAAGTGCTCTGATGTGCCCGGGAAATACCGAGCTGAGATTTGGGTGAAACACAAGGTGGGGAAAATGTTTTAATTGAATCTAAGCAGATTTAGCTCTAATGCTGGGATACAATGTAAAAAAATACCGGTGAGGGACATTAGTTGCTCCAATAGCAATGCCAGCTATTGATTTCTTTTGAAGGTTCCATTTGTTTTGAATTCACTCCCAAGGGATTCCATTTAATTTTGTGGTAAACATGCTTCAGAAACATGTGTCATATTCAGAGGGATAATGCAAAGCATAACACTTTGTTCACCCTCCCGCTTTGACTGGCAGACGTGACCTTTTTAGGGGTGACTAAAAATGCTATATAAACTTTCTATGATAATAAGAACAATAAAAAAAACACTCAAAACCACCAAAACCCCCAAGAATCACAACTTTGCAGAATACAAGCATCATCTTCTGCCAGCTTTTTAGTTTAATGATGGGATCAAAAGCTGCTGATTTAGTGCAAACACTGAAGAATGTTGCTTATTTGGATTATTTTAACCTGACCTCAGCCTAATAATTAGAGAAGGAAAAAAAGCAACTTAGTTTTCAGCACCAGTTCTCTTGTGTTTCCACGAATTATTACTCATGTTAAAACTTTTCACACTTCTGTTTTTTAACTACTGTTGTTACCAGTAACACTTAAGATTCCTATAACTGATACAGATTACATAGAAAGAACATTTTTCTATATTCTTTTCCAATTTGGTTACAAGATTCCATTTAAAAAAATGTAAGTGAAGAAAAAGAATCAGAACCAGATTTTGTACTCAGTGGACGGGGGAAACTCAAAGAACTAATGCCAAACAAAGGCTGGGGGTGATAACAAAGGAAAAGCTTGATGCTAGTTTGCAGCATGATACAGTGGCACAAAAAGCCAAGGCAACTTTGGGCTGCATACACAACAGATACCACATCATGGACCAGGAAGGTGATAGCTCCACTCTCTGCAGCACTAGGGATATCATATTGTCTACCGAGGAGCTCCAGGAAGCATTATGGCTCTTAGGTACCATATCTCACAGTGCAACCAGGCATACTATGGGAGCACAGCTGTTATTACATACCCCTTAAGGGGCACTAACATGCCCTCCCCACTGTGGTGGAGGGGTGGGCGGGGTCACATCTCTGACTCCATCCATCTCCCATGGCTGTGCTGGAAGAAAGCAGACACTGTGCTCAGGTGAGTGCAAGGTCTGCCATTGCAGCTGTCCCTGCACGGAAACTAAAGGAAGGAAACATGGGGAGGAGGTTCTCTGCACCTTCAGGCAGAAACCTTTCACTATCTGGCTCTAAATTTTGAGTCTTTACTGAGCACCTGTCGATGGTTTTTAACTACATTCAGGCTGTAGCTGGTAATTTTTGTTTTTCACTTTGATTTGTTTTAATGTAGTTTACTGTTCCCCACCCCCTTCATTTTTCAGGCTGAGAACCTCTAGTAAATAGCCACTGCTGACGCAGAAAACCTACATTTGTGCTAGTCCATGGATATCACGGAGTTAGCAACATAAGAACTTTCCAGGTTTTTAATCTATTTCTTAATGCATCTGGAAAATGTACTTGAACCAGCACTGAGCCAGCATTGCAAGCACTGAAAGCTACTGCTGAGGTGAGAAGGCAGAGAGTTTACTTTCACACATTTGTGATGGAGATAAATTACATATACGGGGAGTGGAGTGTCCTATTTTTTGCTGCCTTGCATTACCTGACCTCTGCCTTTTCTTCTCAGAGGTTTAGTAATGATGATTTTTCCTTATGAACTCATATGTTTATAGAAAAGGGAGTGGATGTCATAAGCTAAAACATGATGGATAGATGCTGGCAATCTGACTGTTATTCACATACATGAAATGATTTTGCAGGGCCTTGTTTACATTATGCACCCTTACAGGACAGGAGGCATTCAGCTATAAAGGCATATATTACACTACACAGTTTGATAGTGCTTAAGGAATTCACAAAATAACTGGGATCAGAAGGGGAGCAAATATTCCTTGCAGACAGCTTTGACCCTTGCCTTCTCAGCAGCCGAATACTGCAGGCCCTATGGGCAGATAGCATAGATCTGAAACTTATCAACATGCAATTGAACACGACTCTGAGAATTATCACAGGAGTGCTGAAGTCAACACCAACAGTCTGACTCCCTGTCTTTGTGCATATCATACCATCATCCTTCCAAAGACAAACAGCCACAGGACAAAAATACGACCATATACAAACCAAGACTTGCTCATCTACAAAGATCTCCAGCTCCTCCCAAAATGTTGCCTTATGTCCAGGAACCCCTTTTGGTTAGCTGTCAAAATCTCAGGACTTTCACCAAAAGACAAGTGACAGATATTGTGGGAAAACAGTAGGGCCAAGAAACAAGACTTGATTATGGATCCTAAAGACCAACCACTTGACTTCACCATGATATGTAAGATATGGATCACAGCAAACCACATCACATAGGCATTGCAATTACTTCCTACACAAATGGGAAATGAAAGACAACCTGTTACATGAATGTGGAGAAGATATCCAAACCATGGAACATTTAGTGAACCTCAGCTCTCTAAGACCCTTCTCTGGAGGGACAGACTTTTTTCATTTCATGCTACTGGAAGCAACTGAGCAGATGGCAAGCTCAGATGTTGACCTTTAATGTTACTTTTCAAGTTGCCATACAAAAGACAAACAGGCAAGACGGTTGGTGTAAATTATCACGGCTCCAGCGAAGACAGCAGAGTTATTCTGACTTATACCAGCAGAAGATCTGGTCCTACTTTTCAAGACTATTTTCACAAGGAAAAGGGCTAGAGACTATTAGTTTTATTTTAACTTTAAAAAGAAAGCAGAGATTCTCCTTTAGAAGGACAAGATGTTAAATAGGTCCGCTCAGCTCATCAGTGGTATTAACTCTGTCATTCAGAATGATGGCAGAGAGTGGAAAGAGACTAACCAAGGCCCAGATCCACAAAGGTATTTAGGATCTCCTTTGAAATCCTTTGAAATCAATGGATCATTTGTGGATCTGGGTCTAAGTGACTGACAACCACATAAGAGCTCTTGTAGAATTTACTGACACCAAGCCGCAACATGAACCCACATGCAGTAAATCCAACAATCAGGACCCATACACTTCTCCACTAGGGCCCTGCTCCTGCAATCATGAGACTACTCACAGGAGTAAAGTGAAGTGTGTGTTTCTTTGCAGATTTGGGGCCTAGTTGGGGGAAGTGATGTGCAATTTGCATGGAGTCAAGGGCATGAGAAGAGAGAAATGCTATAACGAGTTTTCAGTCATATGGAAACTCTTACTCTAGAAATGCTTCTCACCATGTATACATTGAAATATACTGGGAAACAGGCATGAGCACTTGTACAGCTGGAAGCAACAGCCATAGTCTATTGCACCTGCAGCACAGAATAACATGACCTTGAAAATCAGTTTCCCTCTTGCCATATAGCACTGTTTTGTATATTCAAAATAGTTCACCAAGCAAAAGCCATTAAGATGAATTAATCTTGTTTGCAAGGACATCCCTAGGTCAGAGAAGAGATAGCCATCCACATCCACATTTGATACCGCTGAATAACAACATGTACATGGACTCCTCAGCTCTAAACAACAACATTTTTAGGAGCTGATCCTGCAGGCAACCTTTGTAGGGGCCTACTCCTGTGCCTATGAAGAGTCACTTAGCGAATCAAGGCTTTAATTATTAATCAGTACAAGTTCTCCTCACAGACAATGAGACTATGTCCCAGACAAACTGAACTGTGCTTTTGTTGGAATTGTAAAATTAGTGGATTTGAAAGGAGAGCAGGAAATGTGAGACATCTGTTCTGGGAGAGCATTTGTAACAGCATCTCATAAAATCTTATTTCAAAAATAATTCAGTTCAGCCTGGATACAAACACTGTCATGTGAATTCAAAAGTAGATGAGGGAATGCATACGAGGGATTATCACAAATAGCAAAGCATTCAGTTGTGAGGCAGTGTTTAGTGGAGTAGCACAGGGGTCATGGTAGGTGGGGTATGGTGTCATTGAGACATACATATGACCAGCTTTATTTCCAGAAAATGGAATAAAAAGTATGAGAACAACAATTTCAGATTATATTACATTAGGAGGAGCTGTGAACACCTTTGAGGACATAGAGAGATTAAAAAGATGGTCAGAAAAAACACAGTAAAATTCATCCTGAAAAGGTGAAAGCTAATACATCCTAGTCTCAGACATTCCAAGGGAAAGAAAAACCTAGATGCTTTAGGGTTGATGGCATGTCTACACTGCTCTCCAGATTAGAGTAAGGGGGTGTTAACAGCAGTGTGCACCAAAGTGCTGTACTGTAACTCCCCCATGTGGACATTGCAGGCACAAACTTAAAGGTCCAGAGTTCATACTAATGTAGTCATCTCCAAAGAGCACCATTAATTTTGTGCCTCTACTGCAATACACCCCTTTGGTCCTAATAGTGGGACAGTGTAGACATGCCTAGATAGTATATACAGTGAAGAGGTGATCCTGCTTTGAGCAGGGAGTTGGACTAAATGACCTCCAGAGGTCCCTTGAACCCCCGATATTCTATGATTCTATGCTCTTACAGCCTGTGCTGTTGTGTCTTCATTGCTGTTTTTTTGTCACTCTAGCTAGATTAAAGATAGCATAGGTATGTTAACCCAAGCTGCAAATACGCTTCCAAATGCTGTGTAGACTTTCCCTAAGATGACAGTAGAAAGCAAATTAGACATGTGTTTCCGGTGTTTTATGGCAGTCGAAGGGACTAGTGTAATTTTGAGTTTAACATACAGAAGCAGAGGCAATAGTGTCTCCCTACACAGATCTGGTGCGATCTCACTTGAAACTTTGGATTCAGCTTACCTCACTTCTAGAAAGACATTGGAATCGGGTGAGGAGGGCAGTTTGGGAGTTCAGAGAAGAGCAACAAAAATAGTGAGGACTGATCTATGTGCAAAGTTAAAAAGCTAAATATGGACACTATTGCCTGAATAAGAGATAACTTAGGGGTTGAGGGCACAAAGACACTTTAATACCTGAAGGATTTAAACACTACTGAGAAAAAGAGAGTTCTTTATCATAATGGAAGGAGCTATAATAGCAAGGAATGGGATGACATTAAGATAGGGAAAATTAAGGCTAGCAAGGCAAAAATTCTTTCTGACAGTGTGATTTATTAGTCTGTGTCTTCATCTCTACTTGGCATATTTAAAGCTGTACTGGACAAAACACTAACAAATGTACAATAAATAAAGGCCATTTCTGCACTTGGAGAAAGATGGACTAGATGACCTGAAAACTTTTTAAAATTGTTAGATTTTATGATCATCTGCAGCTGTGCTACAACAGAACAACAAAACACAAAAACTAAGCTAAAATGACTCTTAAAACATGGACTATTATTTTATCAAAGGCTATAAGTACTTTTGAGTGGTTATAGCTGTTACGACAAATGAGGCGATAATTTATTCTCTAAACAATGTATTGTGCAAACAATCATACCCACATTTTACCTCGTGCAGAGATGTATTTCTAGATTCCGAAGGATGAGAACACACCACTTTGTACCAATTCTGAGTATGAAATGGATATTGAAGTACAAGCCTGAGATAAACACTCTAGAAGTCTGTGTCAGCCTTTATAAGGTAACACTGACGTGTAGTGGAATAAATAATGTTGGTGTAATTCAAAACTGGAAGTCAAGCCTCAGAGGCCCGCCTCTCTGCAAGATTGGAAAGACACACAGGTCTTGTTTTCATTTAAAAAACATAAATAACCTACCCTGCTGTGAAGACTTTTCACAAGTTTTTCAATATGGTTTTACAGGGAGGTTGAGGGTCCACAATATGTCTACATTCACCAGTCACCTCCTGCAGAAATCTGTCAAGCAGAAGTAACCTTAAGGAGGCAGATGGAGTTCCTTCCCTTTTCTGTACAGAATCTATATAGGGCTAGATGCTCCTCTATGCCATCCAACCTCACTCTCTTCAGAACACTTTTAGGAAGCAGATAAACTGAGGAATGGAATTAGAATTGCAGAGCCCCAGCCTCTGCACTAATGAAGAGAAAAAAAACCCTCCCTGTACAAGAGAGGTAGTATCTAGCCAAGGTCATTGCAAACCTTAACTGAGTGAGTAGTAGCTTTCTTTTAACATACAAACAGAGATCTGTAAACCTTTTCCTTGTGTGAGACTTATTCTTTGCTTTTCACAAGGAGTACAGACCACTTAGTACTTTTTTTAATGCTTCTTTCTAATGTTACAAATGCTCCTAAACAAAATGACCACATATAATCTTCCAAATCCTTTGTTTACATATAAATGGGGAAAGAATTTTAAAGCCTTTGGGTTGGTCTTATGTAATTAGAAAGAACTTTATTTCTCCCCTCTTTGTCCCCTAGAAAGATGATCCCCTTGTTGACAATTTTATATGAGGGCGATGTACTCTAGACAAGAACACAGATGTTGGTTATGTGCCAGCATCTCAAGTAAACAGGAGTTTCATCATATGAGGTATTAGTTTTTTGTTGTACAGTATTTATGGAAATATTCACCCTGCCTGTCATACACGGGAAATCAAAACTTAATCAGTGAAAAATGATCAGGAGAGTGAGTGATAAGTGTGTGTGTGTGTATAATATGTATAATATCTCACATCCCTGTAATGTGATTTCTCTTGCTACTGATCATTTCATTAACAAAACCAAAATCATGCCCCTCTCGCCCCCCTCCCCCGCACCAAATCTACTGAGATTCCTTCTTTGGATTTTAAAAGCACTGAAAATAACTGCATGCTATTATCATACATATTTTCACATGCAACATATTATGTAGGTTTCCAGGCAACCTATTTTGTCTTAGAGACATCAAGAAAGTGTATGTCCTGCAAAAAAAAAAAGTAATAACTTAAACCAAAGCATAGAGGACAAATACCCACACAGCCCTACACAGAAACTGGTTCCATTTACATTTGATCTAATGAAATTCTACCACCTGTGATATACGGGAGGACAAGCTAGTGAGGTCTCTTCTGGGCTCAAAATCTCTGAATCTGTATTTGCACTGCTAGTCAACTAAGAAAAGTGAATTGTTTTGCTTTCATGTTAAAAATTTTAAGGAAGTTGTTATTGATGACAGTTATTACTACTTTAATTAAACACCTTGCAGCCTGATCCTTCAATCATCATTTGTATGATTAGATCCACAGAAGACACATAATGTGACTAATCACTTGACAGAGAGACACTTGTTTGAGTAGGAGTGGCAGCATCAGGACCTTATTTTGTTTTCTGAGGCCTTTTTACACTACTAGGGTAAGTCAACCTCAGTTAGTTACCCTACTCCAGCCGGAGTCAACGTAGCTTAGGTCAACTTACTTCAATGCCTGAGTACCAATGCCTGAGTACCGGAGTTGACAGAAGAGCACGCTGTAGTCAATTTAGCGGGTCTTCACTAGCCTTACTAAATTGACCTTCGCTGCATCGATCACAGCAGTGTTGATTCCCAATAAGCATAAACATGGCCTAAATATGCTTAGTTTGGAGGTGTTTCTTTAAAAGTCTTAATCAAACAGTGCTGAACAGTTTAAATCCAGCATTTGGGCTCCATTTGTCTTCTAATCAGACCTGATCAAAAATCTGACAAAAAACAGCAATTAATTTTCATGAACAAGCCTGTGATTTTTCTTTCTGTTTTCTTGACTAGTGTTATTACTAGATAATCAGACAGAGAGTGTGTCTTATATTAATAGGAAGAATATAATTCTCTATCAAATTCCCTAGGATGGTTAAAAATTTAACATTTCTATGAAATTCTACTGGACTCTTCCATGAAAGAAGTTTTATTTGAAACAAACAAAAACTACTTTGGATGTGATATCCCACTCAGTTTTATACTGGTATAATTCCACAGACTTCAGTGGAGTTACTCATAGTTAACAATGGGGTTCATCAGATTTGGTTTGCAATATTAGCCACAAAAAATGAAAACTGGTGTAAAACTCCTGTGTTTTCATATTTCTTAAATGGTACTACAGAGAAGAGCAGAACAAAGATAAAAATAAAAATGGAATTTGTTTTGATGCCTTACTCTGTTGACTTTCCTTTTTTAATACATTTTCTAGCTTTGTTGGAACATTTGTTGTCAGTAATACTTAAAATCAAAGTTCCCAAATATGCATTGAATTTAGAGGCCAGTTAGGGTATACAGTAACAATGAATTAACATCAATATATAATGGATATACACCTCTTGTAAAACAAACAAGTCAAAATAATGACTTCAACTATCAGCTGGAATTTAATATTTTCTAATTATCCCATTTAATCAAAATCAGATACAGAACTGAGAATTTTAATTGAAAGCATCAACTTTTAATTTTGTTGGCTTTTGTTCATGGACTACTTCCTGACTATTACTTTATACATTCATGATAGTATGTTTTTAAAATTCAGGGCCCAGTTCTGCTCATTTTCACAAGCAGTCCCACTGGCATGTATGAAACTGCTTATGTGAGTGGGGATTTCTTGCATGTGCAGCAATGCGATTTTTCTTTTAACTCCCTATATCACCTTGTACCTGATCGTGTGTACCTAAAGCTTACTGAACTCAGTATAACTATGAGTCAGATCCCTCACTGGAAGTAGCTCTATTGAAGGTAAGACAGGTATGACGGCTGACGGTTTAGTGCTTCACTTTCAATACAAATACTATATACTTGCAGTAATTTAATTATACAAAATATGGGCATCATATGATCCTAAGGATTCCCCAGAGGTACGAATGAGTTTAGGCATGGACCATGGCATTTATATTTTTTAGGGAAATAAGTGAAGCAACATCCCCTCCCCAGCACCACCTGAAAATCCTTTAAAAAACCAATTACAGAGTGGAAAAAAAGAACAAGGAAGGGAGGTTTTTCAAACAATTTTCCAGGCTAAATCCAGCTCATGGAAAACAGATGGCACAGGTGATATCTAGACTGGTTTGATGCTTGTGCTCTAGGCCTGTTAAGTTTGAAGAAAAATGAGATTTTATAAGAAAATATAGGGAGAAAGAGGTTCTTGTGTTGAGCTGGCAAGCTGGCAATTGCACTGCAATAGTTTTGCAGTGTGAGCATGCAACATCTGTACACAAACTTGGCCATTACATACAGAGTGGTAAACTGGCAAACAAGTTTGTATGTACCAGTTGAAATGAATTTAACTAGCGTCCATGAAGATTCATAGATTTTAAGGCCAGAAGCCACCATGCAGTCTGATCTGCATCTAAAATGTTTATTTTAATTCAGGGTTGTTGGTTTTTTAATAAAGTTGTGCGCATTTGTTACCAGAAAGGTTTCCCAAGGAAGTTCCAAAAACAGCCTAATGATGGAAATGGCCATAGAGCAAAGAAAAAAGCAATTTAAATATATTTTATTTCATCTGATGCAGCATATGTTATGCATAGTCCAATCATATTTTCTAACTTGCTGCCTACAAATGCATGCTGAATTCAACCTTCAGGAGTCAGTGGCGTGCAGTATATTCATTGTATGTACTCAGTCCAGAGAGACTGTGAAGACTCCGAACTAAAGGTTGAGTCTGCTGACTATTAATCCTATGGATCTTTGAATGGACAACTTAAACTTTGAACAGTAGCTAAAGAAATTTCATCTTCATCCCATAACTACCACCTGCCCCCTACAGATTTCTCTCTTCTGAGAAAAAGAACATTTCATTTTAAAAGTGGTAGTTGGTGTTAGTCTGTGTCAGCAAAAACAATTAGATTTGTAAAAACCTAACTCTAATTTCCCCCAACTGTTACTCACACCTTCTTGTCAATTGTCTGAAATGGGCCACTCTCATTACCACTTCAGAAGTTATTTTTCCTCCCTTGGTATCCTACTGTTAAATTAATTGTCTCATTAGACTGACCTCACGCATGGTAAGGCAACTCCCATCCTTTCATATATTTATATCCACTCTTGTATTTTCCACTCCATGAATCTGATGAAGGAGGTTTTAGCCCATGAAAGCTTATGCCCAAATAAATTTAGGTGCCACAAGGACTCCTCCTTGTTATTTCATTTTAAGAGTGTTTTGGAGAATATTCTGTCACATACATTAGCTAAACGGCACATTTTGTTTACTCACTCTAAGCATTACACAGGTGTAGCAACTACACTTCAAGCTTTCTGGTGCAGAATAGCCTCTGCTTGAACGATAATGTTCATTTTCTCAAAACCTAAGTGCCCTACATGAGCTATACATGGTTGCTATGTAAAGTTAGCTAATTTTAACAGAGGTTTTCTGGAAATATTAAATATACATGATGTAAAAGAGGCTGCTTCACTGCTTAAATATTTATGCCATTGTGGTATTCCATGATGTTAGTCCTGCTGGATTATCTTCAAATCGAGCTCCAGATTCTGCTGTCCTTACTCACATGGAGTAGTGTTTTACTCCAGGAATAGGCCTAGTGTTTAAGTACACAAAATCAGCATCTGGCTCTGAATTTGCAATACATCTCCCATATTTAGGCATGGAATGGGCTAGTGTTCAATAGTATATACTCACACAAAAGCTATTAGCTGAAGTGAAATGCTATAAATATTGGTTTTCTCCTAGGACAAATTTAACCTGATTGCCAACAGGAATAAGAAAGCCTGAATACGTAAGACTGGATTGAATAAAAAAAAATCTGGATTGTGAAGGATATGCAAACATAATGACGTCCGGGTAATAGGTTACAACCTGATTGCAAAACTCACCTCTATTCAGCTATATTGCACCAAAATGATTATAACATTAGTGAGGGCAATACATAGAAAACACATGTGCTTCAAAATCTACTTAGACCAGGCCTGCACAACATGCAGCCCGGGGGCCACATGCTGCCCGCACAGGCTCACTGTGCGGCCCGTGGGGGGTGAGCAGGGGTAGAGCAAGCCAAGTGGTAGGGTGGGGGGAAGCAGATGGGGGCAGGGCTTTTCAGCCTGCAGCTGGGTTTTTTTTGCAGTAATATGGCCCTCCCTGCTTTCCGAGTTGTGTAGGCCTGACTTAGACTAATGAATATTCCTGCTTCTTTAAAAACAGAGGGCTTTCATCTCATCAGATCGGTGTCTTCTACAATCACAATACCGCTACATATTACAAAGATCCATAGAACTTATAACAACAGTTTGAACCTTAACATACTGTGTACTACATATATTTTACTGCATGTGGATTAAAATCCTGACTATTTGCTTAGAATCACAGTCAAAACCCCCTGACAGTACTTTTCTTTGATGTCAAATGAGAATCAAAATGGAGTTTAAACAGCAACTACTTCAACTGTCATTGCTGTGGAGTTTGTCAGTGCATTGGAATTGCAGCCTCAGTGCAGAAAGTGTTAGTGTTTCTGAAACATATTATTAGTGTAAGTCTTGTGATGGACTTCTCTTTAGTTTATATTTAATAATAGGATGTCAAAACTGCTTTTATCTGTGCCTTATGTCCTTTGCTGGAAGTATTTACAGTTAATTAATGTTGTGATCAGCAGTTGTTAGCTATGTCATCCAGTCTCCAAGTACTGCTGTTCTTTCCCACTCTGGCATGTCTTGTACCCACTGAGTAGTTAAGTTACTTACCACAAGGGAATAATAAATCTTGAATCCAGGTTTAGCCACAAAATAGTCATCAGATTTGAAGGTTATCTTTATTTGGTTTGTTTTCGATGTTATTCTTGGAGGAATTTCCTTGTGACCACACCACCGTCCTCGGATAACTGTGCTAGTTTCAGATAGATCTTCCACCTCCACAAAGTCATACCTGCAGATCAGTTTAATAATTTAATAAATTCTCATTACATAAAGCTGCTGCTGCTACACAGGAACACTGCTCAAAAAATTGGTCAAATATACGCTGGTTTCCACTATGAAACACTTGATTAAAAATTATAGAGAGTGAAAATGCTAGCTTAGTGCATGATATGTTGAGCTGAAAGTTACTTTCTAAGAATCTTAAATACGTAGGGTGGTGGTATGTGTTGTTGTTTGTCACGTTTTTTTGCTGTTGGGTGTGAAAGCATACAATATTCCCTACTATGCTGCAATGAGGATGCCTTTATAGACATTTATCCTTGCTACAAAATAACCATACCATATTTGTTTTTTATAGCTAGTAAACAGCCTATAAATTTAACAATTTTATTTAAGGAACAAAACAATTTTGATTTTGGGCAGACATAAACTAGATCAAGACAGTTACATTAATGAGGTATTTTGGGATGATCACCTTAACTGACACAGAAAATTTAGGCTGTACATGTAATGACCCCCTTTAGTTAGGTCATTTGCAGGGACTGAACCCTTGACCTCCACTGCTTGAGCTAACTAAGTCCATTGACTCAAAAACCTCTACACATAGTCTAGCCACTAGAGGGGAACAAAGAGCCACACTGTGTTAGCATAGGTCAGAGATTGTCAAACTGTGTGATGGGACCCCAAAGTGGGTTGTGACTCCATTTTAACGGGATTGTCAGGGCCAGTGTTAGACTTTCTGGGGCCTGGGGCTCAAGACGAAACCTGAGCCCAGCCACACAGGGCTGAATCCCAGCGGCTTCATCCCAGGGCGATGGGGCCCATCCTTGCCTGGGGCCATGTAGTAATTTTTCTTGGCAGCAGGGGGATCATGGTGCAATGAAGTCTGAGAACCACTGACATAGGTTACATATAGTTATAGTATCATCAGATTGTTCATATATTTTCGTCAGTAGCTTGTACTGTTTATTGAGTTTTTCACAGTCTTGCTGTGGATGACCAAGAGGGCAGCAATCACAGTCCTGATCCAAAGCTTACCGACAACAATGAGATTTCAACAATTGATTTCAATGTAATTGGGTTAAGCCCCAAGTGTTGCATTCAGCCTGTGGTAGACCACTGGAGACAAGGCAGACAGAAGGGTCTGGTGCAGAGAGTTAAGAGGATGTTTATGAGCAAAGGCTGAAGGAACTGGATATGTTTATTCTGGAAAAGAGGAGATTGGAAAAGGTGTGTGTGGGGGAGGAGAATATGATAGCGGTCTTCAGATACTTGAAAGGCTGCCATAAAAAAGATGGAGAAAAGTTGTCCTCTCTTGCCACAAAGGGCAGGACAAGAGGCAAACGAGATTTAATCTAACTCAGCACAGCATAGTTAGATTAAATCAAACAGTTGAGTAAAAAAGTTCACCTTTTCAGTTCCCAGCCCCAAATGAGTTTCAGCCTATTTCAATTTCATAGTACAGTAAGTCACTTAAAATTAGTAACATTAATGAAAAATGTGAAAGTAAACAACCAGGAGATTCTTGGGTAGAGAAGTAAGGGCCAAAGCAGAAAGGAGGCTAAGGAGCAGAGGCCCCGATTCAGCCGTCCATTCAGCAAAACACATAAGTATCTGTTTAACTTTAGGTGCATGCTTTAATGTAAGAATGTGCTTGGATGTTTTGCTAAAGTAGGGCCAGAGAGAGAATCTGAAAGTAAAACTGAGGAAAAAACAGATTAAACCCCTGCCAAAAAAACAGTTTATCCAAAGTGGTAAAGTAACATTGCATGTTTCTTACCAAAGGGTCTTTAACCATATTGAAAGTCATTCTAAGTAATACCCTGGAAACATCCTCATTCTAGTAATAATATCATGTAAATAAAAGCCTTACAACAACTCAGAGCAAGGTTGTATTTCTATAAAGGATGGGATATTTTCCCAGCTTTTATAGGCACTACAGATTCTAGAAGGTCTTTACTTCTCTGCTTCATAAATTTGTAGTTTTTGAAAGCAGACAGATTGTCCGCAACCATGGTCAAAATCCAGTCTGTTGATAATGACTTGACTTCCCCTCACCATGTCATCACCTTTAATGGCCCTTTACAAGAGAACACTTCATCCTTTTCCACAGTAAATTAGATCCACGTTTCAAGGTTGAAATGATTTAAGGTCAGCCATAGTTTATTCTCTATATAAAATGTTAACAGGCTGTTTCCATGAGCATTAGTCTCTGCATTCCGGCAGAGCCTCTGTGGTCTTAGAAGGTAAGTATTATTACACTGCAATTGCTTTCACACCAACAGTGACAGAGCAGAGTAAAAGCTGCCAAGATAATAAACATGCAGAGAAGGATAGCCGGGTTGAGTCTGCATTCCTTTGTCATTAACTGGAAAACAAACTGACTAGAGTGGTTCTCTCAGTTCACTGGTAATGCAGAACATTGAAAAATAATAATAAAACCAAACAGACTCACTATACCCTCTAAATGCAAATTAATTGAATAAGATGCTGGGAGAAGACATGCAAGAGGGTGGGAGTAAAAAGAAAACAACACAGTTTTTCTGGATAGGTTTAGCAATAAGTAATAACAGTCAGGCAGTGTTGGAAGCTGATGTGCTAGTACTGCCACCAGCAATCTGGGTTCTGAAGATATGTCCTGGAAAGTATCTGCGAAGGTTTTGGGCTTTCTCTCCCACACTAAATACACCACTAAATAACAAAAACATAAATAACATTTTTATTAGTTTATTTTGTTAATAATCGGCCAAATTCAACTGTATGTTCTGGTGATGAAAAGCTATAAACTTGGCCTAACCAGCCCTGTCAACTGTGCGTTTACCTGCTTTGCATCACCAGAGTGGTAGAGCAGACTGCTGACTTGGGAGCTATATTTCAACCACCTAGAACAAATTACATGGAGATGCAAATAATAATTAGAGAGAGCAAACAGCGAGTCAATCATTCTGGCCGTATAATTCCAAGAGCACAGCACACTGTTCCCCTACCCCTGCTCTTCCCTATCTGCCCCTTCCCCCATGGCAAATACCCTGCTGTCTAAACTGACATACTGAAAAAAATATGTGTTTCACATAGCTGAAAAAAGAAACATCCATTATCCTTAATTACAGTGGGCAAAACCCCATTCTTTTAGTATTTGCGCAGGGAGCCAGCAGTGCCTAAGACTCAGGTGTGCTGCATTTAAAATACTATGCGAGGACTTCAATTCAAGGAAACAGTTCAAGTCTGAGGCAGGTAAGTTTATTCAGAAAGTTTGATTTGTAGTGTTGGTAGCCAGATATCTCATTAATCTGAAATGGAATCCCTAATGGACCCCTCCAAAGCACTGTGCACCATAGTCAGCTAATTTTTAAAATGACATGATTAGCTCTCTGGATAGCTTTCTCTCACCTGCAGATATCATTTTCTGGCTCCTCCAATCCAAACTGATTATCAAAGGCTAGCTGTATCCTTGTATTCTCTGTTGAGAGCAGCCTCCATGTCAGTAACAGGTTCCTGGGGTAGCTACTCGGGAAGCGGGGACTGTGGATGCAGCCATTTCTTCCAACACTGATGGTCTCTTCTTTTCGGTACAAGTCTGTGAGGTGATTGCTCTCTGTTAGTAGTCACAACTTGTAGAAATTAGTATGATGTTCCAGATACAGGAAGGCAAAAAAACAATAGTTTAACAACACAACAAGCATTATTTTCATAGGAAGTGTTTAAGGGGCAGAGTGTAATAGCAGCTGTTGTTTAAATAGGGAAGCACAATGATTTTCCCCATTTATTTAAAGAACAGTCCCTTGCCTGATTCAGAACACAAATAGTAACATCCATCTACATATAATCTCTATGTTATGATGATATCTATCTATCTATCTATCTATCTATCTATCTATCTATCTATTTATTTTATTTGAATTCTCTATCTCCCACCATTTTGCTCTTAAGGCAGAATTGACATCTCACAGCCAGGGGAGAAAAACAGAGGCAAAGAGGGAAATAAAACACGATTCCCAATTTTTGAAGCAGTATTTGAAAAAGTCAGGGATAGATTCCCACCCACCTCCAATAAAAAGAAGCAATAATAAGGCTGCGAACATGCCTCTGTGTGTCCCATTTTCAAAGAGTGTTACATCAATGCACTAATGAAACTTTCAGTGTGTACCAGCAAGGTCCACATGGACAGTTAGTGCATGACACAGTGGTGTGCAGCAGAATTTACATCCCAGTTGGTGCACAGTAACACACCATGTAAACAAGCACCAAGTTCAAAAAACAAGAAACCCATGGTACAAAAACAATTCTCTAAAACAATTATGAATGACAAATCCTTCCCCACCCCACAAATATTGGGGGCGGCAAATGGCAGAAAGAGATGATCTGCAATATAAAGTGACAAGAAAAAAATGTAAATGCCACCAGACACTGTCCATATATCAGCAACCAAAGTTGTTTTTTTCCTCCTTCTTTTAAAGAACAACTTCATGTTTGACTGAATACTTCTGAGCTCTTGGGGAAAAGGGGAATTTTGTAGGATGCCCAAGAAAAACAGGAACTAAAAGAAATGGTGCAAACTCCGTAGTAAGAAATTTTTTTTTAAAATTTCAGGTTGCTTTTCACTGGCTCATGACTGTAAATATCAAGCTACATACAATACACAGAAGCATTTTAATAGTTCATCACCTACTCTTCTGACAATGAATAAATCTAGCTGCAAAACAATCTGAAACTTATAAAAGCCTGGGTTGCCGGTATAACTATTATAAAAATGCTTTACTCAAACAGTCTTCAAGATGAACTGTTCTCACCCCACCTCCCACAACACACGTTTTTCATGTAAATAAGTGCTTGAGTCAGCAACGCATGGAGAGCTCTAAAAGATGAGCATTGTCAACTCACATTGGAGTAAATAGAATTTGGATTGTTCTGTACCACCAAACAGTGCTTAGCACGTTGCAGGACTGAGTCCTAAACAGCCAGTAAAAAGGATAAAATTAAATGGTTAGTGGAAAGTTTTCATCTTAAAAAAATAGGGCCCAAATTCTGCAGTTCTGAGTTAAGGAAAACTTCCATGAAACTCAACGAGAGTTTTACTAGATTAAGGATGGCAGAATTCAACCTACATTTGGGGATATTTGTACTTTTTCTAGCACAGCAAAGCACTGGCTATAATGAAGAAGTGTAATTCCCTTGTTAACAGATCACATTTAATTGCTGACCTAGCACTGTCCATGCTCCTAGTTAAAATGGTCCCTTGTCTAGACAATCTTTATATAGGTTTACACCATAGTTCTCACTTGCTGTGATTAAAATGTCAGAGGCAATATATTTTAATTGGGCTTCACAGTACATTGGAAATAACTATCCTATGCTTTAACTAGTCCACCTTTTCCCTCAACTGAGAAAGGTATATTGTTAACATTCATCCACTCCACAGAAGAGAGGCTTGCTTGCTTTCTTATTTAACCTGAAACCTGGGATGTTCTGCCAGAAAATCAACCACACGTGAGTAAGTCAGCACTGAAATACAGTGTCTGATGGACAGGGCCGGTGCAACCACTAGGCAAACAATCATTTAGATTATTGTCATAAATTTGTATTTTGGGAATTACTTATGAATTTCAATATATTTGTCTTCCAAATATAATTGACATGTTAGTTTGTTGTGAGAGTATTTATCAGTTATGTTCTTATGGTTACTGATGGCCTTCTAAAATTTAATATTCTCCATTGACTCGAACATTCTTAGTGAAGATTTCCTCTTCAAAAGTAAAATTTTATTAGGCATTTATGAATTTTACCATTTTAAAATGTTTTTTTTAAAATATTTGGCATGTTCCTAGATATAAATATTTAAATAGATTTAGATAATCTTTATGATTATTTTCCTATAAAACAGGATTTAGAATAAAATATATAATTTAAATAGTTACAGTAAGTTAAATCTTTCATTAAAGGTTTTCTAACACAATAAAATGTACAACTAATAAGAATCTGAAAATATTAAGCTATAGAATTGCTTAAATAAACATATAGTAATAGTGTAGCCTCCTAGACAGCAAAAAGATGCACCAACTCTAGTATAAAGGCTCTATTTAGATTTAAATCAATGTTTTAATGGTTATATCAATCAATAAGAATGCACCTTTCTTTTTTAAAAAACTGAAATACAAATGGAAAAGCTGATTACTAATGATTTAAATTGAGGGTTTCCACTTTGTGATTTAAATCAGTCCACCCTGAAGAGGTGGGCATTGGAATAGACTCAAAACACCCTCTTTCTACCTAAAAATCTCTAAATTGCTCAGAATCATGTATTAACACAATGCAATTTTATTTTGTGTAGGGATTGGCAGGCAAACTGTATTCCAGAATGCTTTCTGGGAGCAAATAAATAAGAGAGTGGGGGTTAATATATCATATGGCAGAAATACTAAAAAGTATATACAGGCATTTCACTATGAATACAATAATTTGACAAAACTCAGAGGCCATTAAAGAATTACAAAAAAGAGAGGCTAATCAAGATGGCAGAAAGTACAGAGAAATTATGGCACAGAAACTTGCCTATCTGATAAGAAAGAGGAGAGGCTATTATTAGATGAATGGGATGGGAAGCAGAGAGAGGGAGCAGGTAGGATGGAACAAATGTATAGAGTTGTACAAACAAGGGGGACAGACTCTGAAATGAATGGGAAGCAGCTTATTCTGTGTTTGATTTACCTGAAAAGTTCAATAACATTTTTTTCTCTCCTAGTTCTCTTTTGACAATCATCTTTAAAAGTATTAATGTACATGCTGAGCCAAATGTTCAAGAGAATTCAGCTCCTGCTAAGGTATCTAAACAAAATGGCTCACTTTTCAAAAGTGCTCAGGATTAGAGTGGGACAATGTTTTTGGACAAAACTTTTTCATCGAAAAACGTAGTCAGGTCTATTGAAATGTTACATAAATTTGTGCAGAATGGTTACAGTAAGAAAAAACACAATAAAATATTTCAGTGTAAAACAAATGTTTGTTTCAAAATTTACTTAGATTTTATTGAAGAAAAGTTAAAAAAACTTTAAACCAAACCAAACATTTTGTTTTGGATCAAATAAAACTTTTATTCTGCTCAAAACAATTTCCCTCCCTCCACCTTTTTTTGGTTCAGCCAATAAGCCAAAAAATCAGTTATTCACACAATACTATTCAGCACCATTGTTCTCTGTGGGCGATGCCAGATGACAAACACTTCTGTAAGTCTGGCTGAGTTTTTATGATAATCTAGATTTTTTTTTTATGGGTGATGAGCATTTCTGACAGTCTTGCCCGTCTTCACTATTTTTCCTACCCATTTTTCACATGCTCTTCCACCCCATGCTCTACAAGCAGCAGATTTGGAAACACAAAGATCTTCATTTCTTTGTATTTGAAGACTTATTTGCATTTTATTTTGAGGATCCTTGCTAAAGCAGCTTCAAGTCACATGAAGCAATGTTCCTACCACAAAAGTGCTTTTAACTTTAGGACTATCACCCAAAAGTGAATTCCTTCAGGAAAAATAAAATAAAATAGAAGAAGAAGAAGAAGAGAAAAAGAAGAAGAGAAAAAGAAAAAGAAAAAGAAAAGAAAAGAAAAAGAAGAGAAAAAGAAAAAGAAGAAAAGAAAAAGAAGAAAAGAAGCAGAAGCACAAGCAGAAGCAGCAGCAGAAGAAGAAACTGTAATTACAACTAACTCTGACATCAACTATTGGATATCTTCAGAATAAAGAACATTAAGTGTTTCATTAAGATGAAGAACTCAGCAGAAGATTTTGTATAAGAACACAGACAGTAGCAAAGAACGCATTTCACATCTCTAATGTTTCTTAGATTGCTTTATTTTAGAAAAATAGTTTGGTGTTCTCGTGTGGTGGTTTTCCAGATAGAGTAGAACCTTGGAAATACAAACACCAGATTTACAAACTGACCTGTCAACCACACACCTCATTTGGAACTAGGAGTACACAATGAGGCAGAGGAAACAAACAAACAAAAATTAAAAAATAAATATTTTTTTAAAAAAATCAGTACTTTATTAAATATAAACTACTAAAAAACTAAAGGGAAAGTTAAAACAATTGACACGGTAAGGAAACTCTTTCTGTGCTTGTTTCATTTAAATTATTAAAAACAGCATTTATCTTCTGCATAGTACAGTTTCAAAGCTGTATTAAGTCAATGTTCAGTTGTAAACTTTGGAAAGATCAACCATGTTCAGAGTTATGAACAACCTCCAGTCCCAATGTGTTTGTAACTGTGGGGTCCTAGTGTATTTATCTTCCTTGCCCCACCACTGTTCCATCTGGCAAAACACAGTATTTTGCTGCCAGTTTTTAAACACATGAGAGATAACATTTTTGGAGATTAATGACTCTTCAGTTCCCTGTGCTGAAAATTAGCTTGATCTAAATAGTTGAAACTACAGAGTAGTAAGTAAAGAACAGAAAAATGGTTTTGAATCCAGACCATGAATCAGTTCACCTGAGGCACAGACATGCCAAGCAAGCTGTAGTTATGGCAACTCTTTCTGTTGTCCATTTATTTTTTCTAAATTCCCCCTTATGAAGAGCAGGAATTGTATTTAGTATACGTAGGGCTCTATGAAGATCAGAGGGAAAGATGACAGATTTCATGGTGAAAATTGAATATTTCATATTTGGTCACAGCTTGCTGGGAAGAAGTGTAATACTGCAGAATCATTTGCCTTGTTTAACATACATGGTTACTTTTTCGTTACTACAAACACTAAGAAGAATCATAGCCAATAAACACATTACATTTCTGTGCTCTAATGAGGAGAAGGATATCATATGGTGCTCCTGCTCCTAATCCTTTTTGTCATTTAAAGGCAAAAGGCACATGCTACGGAGTACAACGCTGCTCCCATTGAAGTCAATGGCAAAGTACTTCAGTGACAGCAGAATTGGACTCTGTAGCGATATGAGACCTTGGTACTGAAAGAACCAGGATCCTCTTACATGGAACACATAGAACAGGCCATTTACCAGGCT
Organism: Dermatemys mawii; assembly: GCA_007922305.1. Lineage (NCBI taxonomy): Eukaryota > Metazoa > Chordata > Testudines > Dermatemydidae > Dermatemys > Dermatemys mawii. The sequence goes on from ML677348.1 coordinate 720,658, forward strand.
AAAAGTAGTACAGTCATATCTGTGACAGCAGCAGACTAGGTGTCAACTCATGCCAAGGCCCTGGGCCTCACTAATCACTGACAAATGCATAGCCGGAAACCAGTCTAGGTCACTTGCGTGTTAGTGTTGTTGAAATAGGTATTGGAATTATAAGAATCTGTTTAGGCCTTAGACCAGGGGTGGGCAAACTTTTTGGCCCGAGGGCCACACTGCGCTTCAAAATTGTGCAGAGGGCCAGGTAGGGAAGGCCCTGACTCTCACCCACTTCCTGCCCCCTGACTACCCCCCTCAGAACCCTGACCCATCCAACTTCCTTGTCCTCTGATCACCCCCTCCAGAGACACCTCCCACTCTAATTGCCCCCTAGAACCCTATCCCCTATCTAGCCCCCCTGCTATCTGCTCCCTGACTGCCCCCTCCCGAGACCCCCCACACCCTAACCACCACCCCCGGCCCCCACCACCTAAGCCCCTCCCCCGCCCCCCCAACTGGCTTACCTGCACCCCAGGCCGGGAGTGCAGGGCCCTGCAAATTGCCACGGTTGGCCCAGCCCCCTGGCCAGGAACGCAGGGCCGTGCGGCTTGCTGCACTCAGCCCGGGACAAGGAGGGCAGGGCCAGTGGCCCTGCCCCCCGGCTCAAGCTCACAACCCAGATAAAAATGGCCAGTGGGCCACATGTGGCCCACAGGCTCTAGCTTGCCCACATCTGCTTTAAACTTTATGGAATGCTTGTAGGATGCTGCATGTGTCAATCCTACTTATAACGTCTGTGTCACATGTTATAATAGTAATGTTTCAATGTTTGCTCTGCAATACAATTCTCATAACTTCATATGCATTAATGATACACATATATGGACAGAGAAATGACTTTCAGCAGATCATAACCTTTCCCCCGATACATATAGAGCAGGGGTATGCAAACTATGGCCTGCGGGCCACATCCAGCCCATGGGATTATCCTGCCCGGTCCCTGAGCTCCCCCTTGGATCATTCCCTTCCCCCGCCTTCTTCCTTCTCTGGAGCCACACTGCCATGTGGCTCTGGGGTGGAGAGGAGGGGCTGCGCAGCCGCATGGCTAGCTCCATCCAGGCTGCTGCTCTGAGCTGCACAGTAAGGGGGCTGGAGCCAGGGCCAGGGCACTGGATAAGGGGCAGGGAGCAGTGAGGGTTGGATGGGGCGTGGGAGTCCCGGGGGTCTGTCAGGGGACGTGGGGGGGGTGGGGGTGGATAGAGGTCGGGGCAGTCAGGGAACGGGAGGGTTGGGTAGGGGTTGGGGTCCTGAGTGGGCAATTAAGGTGTGAGGGTCTCAGGATGGGATGGTCAGGGGACAAAGAGCAGGGGGGATTGAATGGGGGTGTGGGGTGGTTAGGGGCGGGGCGGTCAGGGGACAAGGAGCAGGGGGGCTTAATATGGGGTGAGGTCCGGGGGGTGATTAGGGGCAGGGGGGGTCTTTGGAGGGGACGGTCAGGGGATAAGGAGCAGTGGGGGTTGGATGGGTCAAGGGTTCTGAGGGAGGCAGAGAGGGAGTAGGAAGTGGGAAGGGTGGATAGGGGGCAGGGCCAGGCTGTTTGGGAAGGCACAGCCTTCCCTAGCCGGCCCTCTGTACAATTTTGAGACCCTGATGTGGCCCTCAGATCAAAAAGTTTGCCCATTCCAGATACAGAGCATGCCCTGTAAGGTAAAATCATGATTATATGAAAATGAGGAATATGGGGGTTCCAGGACACTCACCCAAGATATAGAATGACACACTTTCCAAAGCCAGTGCTTTGTGCACACTAGGTCAAATTCAATACTTAAATACACACACACACCACTCTCTGAATTCCATTGGAATTTTACGCATGTCTCTGAGGGAAGAAGTTGGTTCATGTTGTACGTTTGATATACCAGAGAAACAAAAAATTAAATTGCTGTTGAAAGAAATTCCTGAACCACGGGTGCAGGTGAACAGCAGAGAGAAAAAATGATCTAAAATTCAATTCCAAAGCCACCATGCATATTAGTAATCTCAATGTCCTTTTGTGCAGTGATGCTCCACGAGTCCTGGAATTACCAGTTCCAATGTATAATTGAAGAGGGCCTCAGCAGCTACCATTCATGAGAATATTAAACAGATAATTGGTAAGGAAGTCTGAGCATATGAGTCACAGTGACAACTTGTTACAGTGCTTCTTGGTATAAGCAGCATAATTTTATTCTAATTTAATACTATTTGCACACTGGAATAGCCACCCTCTTCTTATCTGCATTTTGAAAATCCTGTCCTAATACAATAGTAAGAGAAGCATTCTCAGAATAAAATACAGCCTGGTACAGAATTCAGGAAGATAAAGCTTTAGACTCATGCTTATTTCTTCTACGTGATGTGGGGGTCAGGGGACATTCATGTGTCTCCTGCTCAAATAAGTGAGTAAAAAAGAGCATTTGCTTATTTTTACAAAGGTTTTGAACTCTCTAGCATGTTTTCTTTTCACAGTGAATTTCATTATATGCCTTTGTTTGGCTTCTACTCTCCATGAAGAAACAGGCTGAGTACCTATTCACTTCTAAACCAGAAAGCACCTATAAAAAAAAAGAAAACATACAAATATCCAAATTAGGCCAATATGTAAAATGGTTCTGGTATTTTAATTTGGTGAAAGTCGCCTTGCCTGCTCAGTATTTTAATAAGTGATAATGTTGCAATACATCTCTTTATTGGATTCTCACACCAACAGTGAATATAGCACACACTGTACGTGGGATTTCAGAATGAGATATGAAAAAGAAACCAGACTGTGTAACCCTTACCGACACTGAGCAGCACTCACTCATCAAGTAGCCCTCTTGACATCGTTACCAGAGGGATGAAGCAAAGTAGTCTTATGGTCATATAATCTTGATTAGTTATGAGGGGAAAAATAGAGAAGGAAATGGTTATCTTGATATTGAGAGGATATAAAGGAAACTGATGAATAACTGCCTACTGGAGGTAACAGCCTACAAGGGAAAAATCAGAATGCTGAAGGCTGCATTTCATTTTGTCACTGTGGATGGCGTGGCACAGGTTCTACAATCATTTCCCTAGCAGTTTCTCACATATACGGTTCCACTGATGTTATAACAACTACTCACAGCATGGATATGGGTATTAGAACTTGGCCTATACTGCTTTGTAGCAGAAAAAATGTACAGTATGCAGTCCTAAGTACTTTAATTTTTCCTTGGCACACAGTTGCTTCAGATAAGCAGACTATTGCGGGAGTTTCCTTTATAGTTTCTTGATGCAAAGATAAAGAAAAATAAAGAAGAAAATGTTATCATTTCACAAGAATTTATTACTCTAAAATTATTCTGCTTCTGAAGTCTGGTGTGACCAAATTATCTTAAATACACAAATCTGTTTTTAATGTTGTATTAAAAACAGATTCATACTCAAGCACTCCTAGGAATAAACAAGATCTGAAATGTTTTAAAGGAAGAATATCAGTCCAAGGAAAAATAATATTATTAAAGAGGGAAATGGCTTCTCGTGTTAAATATATTGTAGCAGTCAGACCTAAAGATTACAACATGTAAGGTTATAAGTTAGATCAGGAGTTGGTGAAGTTGGGGCTGTTTCACAGGAGGAATCAGGGTAATTTTCTCATTCAGTGCTTTTTCAATGGTTTACGTGTCCAGTTTGTTTTTCCTATCATCAATATTTAAGCACTTAATCCAAAGCCTATAGAAGTAAATTGAGAGACTCCTCTTGCAATGGCTCTCAACAATGAAAAGACTACTAACAAGGATGTCTCATTCCGGGAGTCAGCAGAATCGATTTCCTCTTTCCAAATTTCCAGATTTGCTTTAAGACTATGGCCTAGTCACTTGGGAACAAATTTTCAAAAGTATTTAGGTGTCTACAGATGCCTAGGCACTTCTGAAAATGCCTATTTGTATCTTTAAGTGCCTAAAGACCTTTAAAAATCTGGCCTTTATTCTTTCTGCACCACAACTACTTCATTTGTGAAATTGGGGAAATAATGCTTACCTAATTTGTGTTAAGCACATTAAGAGGTACATATTAAAAGTGCTAAATACTGTAAGTGCAGAGTATTATTTCTATAAGTACACAAACTTTTCTCTAGAGGTTTGGAATCAAAACACCACAGAGCTGTCATGTGGACAGACACTGCAATCTGACAATGATTCCAGGCACATTCATAAAATTCTTAGCGGCAGCTGACTTTTATTATTGTGTTTCTTGCACCAAAGGTTCTTCTGCAGCTTTCCTTAGGCCTCATTATTAACTCACTCAGCAAACAGGAGCTGTTCTTGATTAAAGGCTGAAATTAACCCTAATCCTGCCCAAAGGTTCAACTACTCCAAGTATAGAATAATATAAGAAACAGAATAGACATAGTTCTTTATAAATATGAAATGGTTACTGCTGTGAAGTATGTGTAGCAAAGACGCTGAGGATCAGCACAGGGAAATATGTTTTTCATCTGATTTAGTTTCAGACAGTAGAATTTGTTATATGTGATGTAGTGCTATATTTTGCATGAATTACTGGTTTTTAATTTCAAAGGAGGCTTTTCTCCAAGGCATTTTTACAGTGCTGTACACAATGCTTGAGAGGTGACCACAGCAATGAAAAGAAATATATATGCGTTTAATAGTAAGTGTGGGATCAAAAAGACAAATGTGTCATTGTCTTCAACTCCCCTATCCCACAACTGATGCTTTATTACCCACACTCTCTGCCTGCTTGAGCCAATCAGTTCCACCCACAAAGGCATAATTATTAAAGGTACTATAGTAGTACTTAGACACTACAACACACAGGCAGCCTGCCACATATTGGAAATTACAATCCTGAGTCAGGCACCCAGGCTGCCTATACAATGAATGGGAAGAGTTAGGTGCCTAGGAACGGGATTCACAAAAAGCCAGTAGCTGAGCCTGCCTAAATGAGCAGCTAGGAAATGCCAATGAGATGGGTAGGGCCCAAGCCCTTACCCAGGATGAGGGAGACCAAGATTCAACCCCTCCATTCTACCTGAGGTGGAGAAGAGATTGAACTTGGGTCTCCAACCTCCCAGGTGAATACTAGCTAACCACTGGGCTATGGGATGGTCTAATTCTCTCCTGTTGAAGCTGTGTATAAATTAAATATTAATTGAAGCAGGGGAACTGGAACCAGGGTCTTCCATCTCCTAGAAGAGTACACCAGACTATAGAGTCATTCTTACTCTTAGTCTTTGACACAATGAATGTTTATTTATCAAAAATGGAACAGCTTCAATAGGAGAGAGATGTATACCCCATAGCTCAGTGGTTAGAGTACTCTATTAGAAGTGGAAGATCCAGGCAAACCCCTTCTCCATTTCAGGCAGAGGGAGAATTGAACAGAGGTGTCCTATATCTAAGGTGAGTGCGCTAACCATTGGGTTAAAGGAGGCTCACTTCGGCTGCCTCCTTCCATTATTGGCATGCTCAGGGCCAGACTGGGGCCAAAGGAAAAACAGGCAGGGGAACACCTAGTTTACGAATCCACGTAGGGCTTAGGGATGAGTTAGGTGCTGCTGAGCTATTTGGTAATGTCAGGATTTAAGAAGCTGTGCATATGCCCAGGTGCCGAAAATTAGGTGCCTTGGGGACTATAAATGTAGAAACTTAAGAACGTAGGGATTTTAGGTTCCTAGAGAATTAGGCAGCACCTTTGCAGTGGTTTTGTGAATGCCAGTGTCGCCTATATGTGGATTCAGTTGCTAAGTTTCCTTTACAAGCTCCAGTCAAAACTGAGGCCTTATTATCCTAAATGCTGTATGAACACCATGAGAGGTATTGCACGGGAAGATGAAAGCCCGTTGACAGCCTGTGTCAGGGTAACTGTATTGAGGACTCAACTCTGCTAAGAGTCCTTGGGGAACGGACAATAATCTACCTTTATGTTCTTCACAGAGCTGAGCACGCTGCTGACAATCAACAAGTAATTAAATAATCCTTCACTGTCACGCACTCTCGTTTTTAAAAGTAAAGCAGGAGACGCTGGTGCAATCATACTGGAAATAAAACCAAGCTTTAGAGTTGTCCTTTGACTGCAATTTCGGAAACATTTGACAAGGAAGATATTGCACAATTACAATGATTAATTTTTGTCAAGAGCAGACAAAGACTTTATCTGGATCCTGTGAGTAGGATCATGAAATAGCATATTACTTTTCTGAAGATTTCAGAACACACAAAAGACTACAGAAATATTAAACAGCAGCAGCAACAAAAGCTGTCAGTATTTCCCTGTGTTTCGATTTCCAATGGAGCAGGGCTATCTAACCAAACAAACTGACCTTAGCGGGTGGGTGAGGTTCTGCAGCCTAGATGGGGGGTCTTCCAAGTAGGGCCAGCATTAGACTCACATGGGCTGATGCCTGGGGCCCTGAGCCCTGCCACTCTGGGGCTGATGCCAAAGCCTGAGCAACTTAACTTCGTGGACGACTCTGTGGTATGGGGCCCCTGGCTTTTATACACAGAAACCAGTTGTTGTGGCACAGGTGAGCCATGGAGTTTTTATATCATGTTGGGAGGGGGAGGTGGCTCAGAAAGAAAAAGATTGAGAACCCCTAGTCTAGATGATCACAATGGTCCCTTCTGGCCTTAAGGTCTATGAACCTGTATTGGTGGAAGCCTAATTTTTTATAATGAAATGTTTACACATGGGAGGGAAAAGTCTATAGAATTAGGACATTAATCTCAAAATGTCCCTTATTATGTATCTGACTGAAATTATACAGGTAAGGACTGGCTGAGAAATGAGAGAAATATATATAGAGAGAGACATATATAGCTAGCTAGCTAGATATATAGATACATTCACAGTAAGTGGAATTCTCTCTCCCTCAGACTAGAGCGGTGATGAATACAGCTGAGAAAATTGGGCCTTTTCCACTACTGCCTTATTCCAGTTTCGCAGCAGTACAGCCAGTGTGTAAAACTAGAACAGAGTGGTAAAGAATCAGGGCCCTTGTGTTCTAAATAGACAGAACAGCATGCTTAACATTTCAGTGCCACACCATACATCAGTTATTTGAAATAGGGGACTGAGAAGTGGATTAAGTGGAGAGAAACTAAGGGTACGTCTATACTACCTGCCGAATCGGCAGGTAGTGTTCGATGCATCAGGGATCGATTTATCATGTCTCGCCTAGACGCGATAAATCGATCCCCGAACATGCTCCCTGTCGACTCTGAAATTCCAGCTCCACAAGAGGAGTAAGCGGAGTCGACGGGGGAGCCGCCGCAGTCTACTTGCCGCTGTGAGGACAGACAGGTAAGTCAAACTAAGATACTTTGACTTCAGGTATGCAAATCTCGCCCCCGGAGTGTGGCCCACGCCTAAGAGAGTGAAAGAATCCAGTGAACAGTTAAGAAGCAATACTCTCCTCATCTCATTCTGTCTCCATGCAATGGCAGTGATGCTGAAACCAAACTGGGATATATTTCTCCATTTCACGTGAAGATATTTTTTCAGGCAAATACTTTAAATACATAACATTAGCTTCACACGCTTTGGATTACCCAGTGGATCGATTTATGTCATTACTTGTGCATGTTTTAATGGCATCTAAGGTTATACCTCACTAAGTTAAATATTTAGTGTTGGCCCATCGCTTCTTATAATGAAACCTTAAGGTACTAAAATGGCAGCGGTTTTAATTAGCCTCAGTAACCTTGGGCCAGATGTTACCAGATATTGTGCTGAGAAAAAAATACACTTACCTCAATACTACCTCCAACTATATTTTGGTCAGTTTTCACAAAAAAATATGAGGAATAATAAAAAAGCTTCTTTATTGCATTTAAAGTTCAGAAAATAACAGCTACAAGACAGTTTAGTCTTGCCAGATTGAACCCTTGCCCACAGAAAAAAGAAAAAGTTCACATCTCACATAAGAAAGGCAACTGATTCAGCTTGGCAGCCCACATGCAAAAACAGGATTTATAACAGATCTGGTGTCAAATCATCTGTTTCTGGTTTGCTTATTTATTGGGCAAAATTTGGTAGAATATTTTTACTTGCACTTCTAGCCTGCTTTTGTCCTTGTAAAGCTGATTCTGTGTTTCCTGTTAGTCAACAATGCAAACTATGGAACAGCAATTGTCAGGAGAAGGAAAAACTTGAACCTTCCTTGATTAGAGAAGACTGACACCCATCTTTGCAGAAGACAGCCTAGAGTGCTTACTTAATTAAAGTGGCAACAGCCATTTTGGGGGGGCAGGGGTGTGATTCCCTAGGGTGAAATGTCCTGTTTTTTATAGCTTAGACTGTAATTAAGAAAGTACCACAACTATGACCTTGAATATCTTCTAGTATAAACTATAATTAAATAACTGACATCTTCAGTAAATAACAGCTGCACTGTGTGCTACTAAAGTCAATTATAAGTAGTGTTTTATTTACTCAGCACTGCACTACAGCAGTAGCAGTTTGCTGCCTTATCTAAATGATTTATTTGATTTTAAGTGGCCCATCTTACATTTCCAGGGTGCTCTTCATCTTAAGACAGAGTCCATCTTCCTCAAACTGTCATTTTTGATTTGTTATTAAAACAAGCTCACTATGTCACAAAATCTCACTCTGTGTTAGAATGACTGATTCACATCAGGCTCAACTATTCCCTTAAACACTGCTTGTCTTAGCAGGAGAAGACAAGTAACTACAGAAGGTTATGCAGGCATGCATGAAGGCCATGCTTCCGTGCAGACTCCAGGGGCTGGATGTGAGTGCAAGAGGACTGGAGAATGGCACAAGTCACCTTCCCTCTGGATCTGCAGCTATCCCAGTCCTTGTCCTTTCAGTGCACATGATCTGGGGCAGCATTCAGCATAAGCAGCTCCAGATGGGGATTCTGGATGAAAGCAATGGGAGCATACCCTGCACCTTGTAAAAGGGTAAACTCAAGTCTGGTCAGGCCCACGTCCCCTCAGCACTGCTGGGACCATGGCACTGTCCTCAAGGATAATGGCTTTGGAAGCAATTGCATATGTAGCCCCCTTTGTTATCGCTTCTCACCTTAAGCACAGACAAGACAGCTCTAAGGATCTTATAAGCACTTCTCTCAGAATCTTTATATCCTTAAATACTTTGCCAAAGTATAACTGCATTAACAAACATTCCTAAAGCATATGCAATCAATATTTAGGAATGAGAAACTTCCATTTCTCCACCTCTATGCATATTTACTTCTCTGCCGCTGTGGTGGAATATGGTGATGTTCCTTTGAAGTTCTGAGGTTCCACTGCAGGTCAGAAATCCTTAGATCACATATCTGCTAAGACTGGGGGCAAGATCAGCAATGACTTTTGTCCAGTGTGCTGGTACCTGTACTACCAGCCAAGCTTTTTAACTTATCTTATTTTAATATAAAGGAACTGTAGCAGTCTCTGCAATTCCAACCATGGAAGTTTCTACGTGATTATTATGATTAAAGAGAAACTCGAAAACTGTTAAAACATTTTTTTAGTAGATATAGAGAATTCACTCTAAAAAAAAAAAAGAAAAAGCTTCAGTAAGCCCATAGCAATGGACAATTTGTGTTTCCAAAACAGCATTTAAGTTATGGAGAAGCAATAACCATCAAATCCTCCTAAAAAATAAAACTGAAATGCCCGTGAATCAATAGTCTAAGACAGAGATCGGCAACCTTTCAGAAGTGGTGTGCTGAGTCTTCATTTATTCACTCTAATTTAAGGTTTCGCATGCCAGTAATACATTTTAACATTTTTAGAAGGCCCCTTTCTAGAAGTCTATAATCCCTAACTAAACTATTGTTGTATGTAAGGTAAATAAGTTTTTTAAAATGTTTAAGAAGCTTAATTTAAAATTAAATTACAATGCAGAACCCTCAAGACCAGTGGCCAGGAACCAGGCAGTGTGAGTGCCACTAAAAATCAGCTTGTGTGCTGCCTTCGGCACCCGTGCCATAGGTTGCCTACCCCGGTCTAAGATATCTAAAGATGATAATATACTCAAATAAGATATGTAAAGAGAAATCTCTTTCACCCATAAGGAAGGAAAAAAGTTTCTCTGCTTATGTAAATCAGCATACCCTCATGGATTTAAATGGAGCTACTTCAAGAAGATAAAAAGGGAGAACTGGGAAAACCATAGGAGCAAAAGAAATACAGGCGAGAGAAGGAAGAGTAAATGCCCCATGAGACATTGGATTAAGACAGGTTTCAGAGTGGTAGCCGTGTTAGTCTGTATCAGCAAAAACAATGAGGAGCCCTTGTGGCACCTTAGAGACTAACACATTTATTGGGCATAAGCTTTTGTGGGCTAAAACCCACTTCATAAGATGCATGGAGTGGAAAATACAGTCGAGAGGTATAAATACACAGCATATGAAGATGGGAGGGCCAATGCCAATGAGCCAACTCAACCAAGGTGGAAGTGGGCCATCCTCAACAGCCGACAAGAAGGTAGGAAAAATCACCTTTTGCAGGGCCAATGAGTTCCATGTAATCAAGGTGGCCCATCCCAAACAGCCAACAAGAAGGTGTGAGCACCAGGAGGGGGAAAAATCGGTTCCTGCAGTGACCCATCCATTCCCAGTCCCCTTCAGGCCCAGTTTGATGGTGTCCAGCCTGCAAACTAACTCCAGTTCTGCAGTTTCCTGGTGGAGCCCATCCCCGAAGTTTCCCTGTTGAAGAATTGCCACTTCTAAGTCTGGCACCAAGTGTCCAGAGAGACCGAAGTGCTCTCTCAGGAGTCTCTGAATGCCATAATTCTCAGCCAGATCTGCGTTCACCTATTCTTCCGCGTAGAGACCATCTGCTCTAGCCAATGCACATGGCAGAGAGACATCGCTGGCACATAATTGAAAAGGAGTCTAAGTCCCATTTTCAAAAGTGACTGAGGAGCTTAAGTCTCATTGAAAAAAAAATGAACCACGGGACATAAACTCCTGAGTGCGTAAGTCACTTTTGAAACACAGAATGAGGCCTTTTGAAAATTTTGCCCATCACACCTTGGAGAAGTTTCTATTATTTGAACACAATGACAGATCACTAACAGGTGTAAATCAGTATAACTCAACTGACTTCACTGGAGCTATAGGGTAGGGTTGAGGCAGGGAGATGAGAAGGCTGTTGAGCCAGCTAGTGCTCAATGGACTAGTAACTAAGGTTTTTTGTTTCCGACTACTCATGTACACAGAAAGAAACATTTGATCTTTTACCAGTATCTACTCAAACAAGAGCATTACAGTGCCTGTTATTCTTTTTTTCTGTTCACAGCTTTCTTTTGAACAAAGCTCCCCATGGCATTAGGCAGAACCCGAATGTCAATGCTGAAATCACCATTTCATATTTACATGTAAAATGAATCATTTCCCAAATTAGAGAATTACTTAGGATTATTTTCATACCACTTGTGTTCCCCCCCCGCCTCTTTTTTTAAAGCAATATTATTTCTTGAATGCTATTGCCATGATGAAGCGCTGTGTTTGAGGAATAGTTTAAGATACAAATAGGTTTAAGTACAAAATTCATCTTTAGGTTGGGTAATTGGAGATTCTTAGGTGAGTTGCTTCTTTTTTCTCTGGAGTGATCTACAAAACAGCTCCATATGCCCTCAAAGAACAATACCACAACAGCAGTCTTTAAAGAAATGCTAATTAGCCATTAGAGGGTCTATAGATTAATTAGATATGTGTGGAGCTCTCCATATTCCCTAGATATAGATCTTTGCTTACTTTTAGATGCAGAATTATCAGTCTACATGTAACAAAACAATTTATCAAGAAATTCCAGGGCAACTCAAGAAGAATGACTCAGAAGAGCTATTTCCCAAACTGCACATTGTTAACAGGAATAATGAAAAGGGGATGCTAAAAAGTTAGGCCCACTCCAGACTTTAAATTAAATAAACAAAATAAAAATAAAATAAAATTCTTGGCATTTCCAAAGCCTTAGTAAGGAAACAGAAGAGAAGAAATGGACCCCATGTTGAAGCTGTCCTTGAACAAAAGCCATCATGTTAATCCAAGCTCCATTCAGCACATAAAGGGAAATGAGAAAATAAATATTTGGCCAAACGGAAAAGGAAAACAATTGGTTGGTAAAGTCATTGTGTTTTCAACGTTCTATGCATCTAATCCAAAACCCATTGAAGTCAATGGGCAGACTACCATGGATTTTAGAAAAGGCCCCAAGAAGCTATTTCACACATGGAGAAGTATTAAATACAAAATCAAAAACATGACAGTGAATCACGCACAGGCTGCCTGAGATCTAGAACGTAGGGAACCTCCTTCTACAGGAGCACGGGAATGGCAGTGAAGGGCAGGGGTTACCAGAAAGTGAGCTTTTACCAACAGCCAAGATTTGAACTAAGTTATCATTTCTGTTTAATGTCATTTGAAACAGCTATAATAGCCATTATTTCAACATCAAAGGAGTTGAACATATCCCACTAAAATGGTTTCATTCTAAAGCCACAAAAACCCTAATATTTTTAATATCCTGAGAGATTTAAATTCTCATATTATCTTGCTATTGTTCAGTAATCTGTGTCCATTCAGCAGCAGCAGCAGCAGCAGCAGCGGATGCTTAAAAAGTTGAAGAAATAAATGCATTCTAGCAGTGGCATTAGTACTGATGCAATTGACTATTCAGTGGCTTCAATTCCTTTGAAGGAGGCTAAACAATGACTCCCTATTTCTGAGAAAACTAGGGAGGTGAGAGATATAAAGGGGAAAGAGAGAGAGACTAACAATTCTTTTGTAAAGTGGTATTTTAACTCAAATATATTGACTCAATCACTTACATCAATCATTATTTATAGTGTTGTGTAGTTTTTAATAGCTCATTTTGGCAAACCCATAAAGGAAGAAAAATGACGGCATTAAAGTTGGATTTTTTAAATTTGAATTCTTTTGGTATTTTTCACATCAGAAAGTAGCTTTCAAAAATAATGTTCACTTTTGCAACTGCTTTTTTTCTTCTTCAGACTTCCAGATTTCAGAAAGAAAGAAAGAAAGAAAGAAAGAAAGAAAGAAAGAAAGAAAGAAAGAAAGAAAGAAAGAAGCACTGACCTGAATGTAGACGTTCAGAAATGACTTATTACATGCCGGCATTAAATGAACTGATAGGACTATGCCCTCAGCCCCTCTTCAGGTTGCTTTTGGAGCTCAGTCACAATCCTGGTGCAAGGGGATCCCTGGTGGCGTAATTCATCACAGTCAGCTTCAGGTCCCCTCCTTCTTTTGTCAGAAAGGATATTTTAGTGGCAGGTTGAGGAGAAGAGGGCAAGTAGCCAGATCACACACCAAAAACACAGGGCTGGTGGAATGGCCCCAAGGTCTTAGTCTGACTTGCACTGAAAGCCAGCTTGGTTTCTAGATACTACCATAGGCCACAGAAAGTGACCTTTATCCCCCTTCCTAACACAGCACTTTTCAGCAGTAGATCTCAAAGCACTTTAAACAGGAAGTCAATATCATTATCTCCATTTTACAGAGGGGAAACTAAGGCACAAGGAGGGAAGTGATTTGCCCAAGTTCACCTAAAAAGCCAATGGCAGAGCCAGGAATGGAAGACAGGTCTCCTGAGTCCCAACCCAGTGCTCTATGCATGAGGCCTCACTGCCTCCATGTAGGCATCTTCAGGCGCCCAAGATTGAAAATGTTACTTCAATGTATAAATCACATAATACGCATGTATATGGACCTATTGGCTTCAAATCTGTACATTTATCTACTGGAATTTAGTTATTGCCCTTTGCCGGCACTCCTTTCTCCCAACGTACTCCACCATCCCAGATTCAGCCCTGACCTATACTACAAACTTATGTTGGTAGAATTGCCAGGGCAATGGAAGCTCCCTAAAAGTGTGTGGAGGGCCCACTGGTGCCCATACGTTGGCCCCACCCCCATGCCTTCCCTTCCCCTCAAGCCCCTGCCCTCACATCACCCTTTCTCCCTGGGTCCCTGCCCTCGCACCACCACTTCTCCCCAAGGCTCTACTCTTATGCCGCCCCTTCTCCCTAAGGCAGGAGTCTCCAAACTATGGCTTGGGTGCTGAATCCGGCCCACAGCGTTGATTCGTCCGGCCCCCCGGCCCCAGCTGAGTGGGAACGTGGAGAAGCTGCCGCTGCCCCCCTTCCCCGCACGAGCTGCTGCTGGTGGCCCCATGTGCAGAGGGGTGAGTGCCCCCACGGTGCGGCTGGAGGAGCAAAGAGTGGGGGGTTGCGGCAGTGGTCGGAGGAGCAAAAGGGGTGGGGCGCGGCAGCGGCCCACGAAGCCCCTTCAAAAATCTAATATGTCCCTCATCTCAAAAAGTTTGGAGACCTCTGCCCTAAGGTACTGTCCCCCCCAGCCCTATACCCCCGAGCTCCTGCTTGTGCAGTGGCTCTCCACCCCTCAGATCCTCCTCTCTACCTCCTCCCTCTCCCCACCCCTGGTAAAAGTGATGTGGCCATGGACCCCCCGCCCATTCACTGTCGCTCAGCAGTGTGGAAAATCCATGCCCCTGAGCAACGTAGTTATATTGATCTAGGCCCTAAAGCAGTACTATGTCAACAGTTGGGAAGACTTCTCAAGGAGCACCTATCGGAACAGGTAGCATCTTCACTAAATGCTACAGCAGCGCAGCACTGTAAGTGTAGACAAGCCTTCAGGGTACCACGGCACTCTAATCCTCATTTAATGCAACTGATTATTTGACATGCACTAGTCTATCCATGGTTTACAATTATCACTCTTTTAAATTCCCACCATACCAAACCAAAAATCTATTGTACTACTGCAGCAAGATGTGTTGGAGTGCTGAGCTGAGTCCACCAGCTGCCAATCACAGTTCACGGGAGAAATAAATTTCTCTCAGAGGGCCAGCATCCAAATCACCTACTGCTTTACAGATAAAAATCGACACCTTGAATAATATGTTTGCAGATCTGCATAGTCAGCCTAGGCATTTTCCAGTATAAAGATGTGTATAGCTGCTTGGTATACTGTTTGCATCCACAGATCTCAAAGTGTTTTACACAAAGGTTATACCTAACAAAGTATTATTATTTCCATTTTGTAGATGGGGTAGCTGAAGAACAGAGAAGTTAAGTGGGTTGTTCACAAAGTAAGTCAGTGGCAGTTGGGAAAAGAATCCACATTTAATAGTATCAACAGAAGTAGCCATCAAGATTAACATAGTCTCAATGCCATACTCTGATCGAAAGCCTAACTGAAAAGGATGAGGAAAATCTAAAGAGTCTAGATGACACCAAAGTTGCCTGACTAAAAACTTTACTGTTTCTTTTCCCTAAAGTGATAAGGTCAGAAACAGGCTGATAACTAGTTAGAGTTTCTTGTGCTAATCAAAACCCAGCTGAGGGGAAAGTGGCATGGCACCTTGCCTTCATGTAGGGAAGTCTTCATAGGTCAAACAATAATGGACATAACACCTTTGTGTTTGATTTAACTTAAATAGCAATGAGGAGCATGGGATGTGCTCATGGGTTAGAATTCCCAGAGCCACTCCATGATATAGTGAGTAAAACTTTCACAACAAAGTTACTACTGCATTTTTCATCTTCAAATTATATGCATGAATTTGTCATTCCCTAATTTTCTTGGTGCTCATGTGGAGATTGGGAGTGGGGAAAGTGGGACTATGCACAGCTACAAGAATCCACTCTCAGATGGAGAAGAGGCAAGATGGCGAAGGGCTCACATGGAGGTTGCATCAGGTGCACACCCTGAGGGTTTTAACATAGCTTTTAATTCAGACAGTCTGTCTTGCAAATCAGCCAAATACTAAAGGGAGAGGAGAGGTGAGGTAGGGAAAATCTGCGACTGAGTTAGTTTCCAGTGGCTATTTACCTAGAAGTTAACATATGGCTAAGCAATCAGCTTCTACCCTTTGATTTAATCCAAGGTCAGTGTTTCCTGCAAAGCATTAATTTGTGTGTGACGGACACACTACAAGTTGATTACCTGTCACCATTCATTATGGCATCAGTCATGATTCCTGCAATATGTTTTTACGTACATAAAATAAACTGATGAGTAATTATAACAATTTATTCTGCTCTTGGATATTGTGCACTGGAAACAGCTCATGCTTGTAAATGACCAGTTGGTTTATGAAGAACATCCATTTGTACAGGACTAAGCATTGAGAATAACAAAATGTAATCTATTTTTTTTTTCCATCACAGGGAGTAATAAAGCATCCATAATCATGGAACCTAGGCTCAGAAAACTCAGAAAGTGGGATGCCAACTTAAGGAAACAGTATAGGAACTGCAATATGAAGTAAGATAGGGTAAGGTTTGGTGCTGACTGATATCCTAATGTTACCAATTTGGCAGCAGCAGTATAGGGGTTTGTATTATCTGGAATGTGTCTTAAAGCAGCAGCACTAGCTACAATCATGCAGCAACATATAAAATAAGAAGAGCTGCAGGTTCATTTTCTGCAATTCAATGACCGTTCATCTTAAAATGCTGCTTAACTGAAAATGAAATTCACATCTCAGATTTAGAAACTCGATCTAAGTTCCATTGCAGGGCAGATGGCCTCCTCTCTCGCTCCCACAAAAAAGAATATGCCAAGACTTTCTAGGATTTCCCACAGCCATCAGCACTCTACCCTTTCCTACAGTTTGCAAAGGATAATGAAGTTCCCATAACAAATGCTGGGAACCTGTGCAGGGAGTTAGGAGGCACCTTTTATGCCCCCTTCCTGCCGTGGGAGCAGGGAAGGCAGTCGTGATTGTGTGTGATATTACTCATACACATATGCATATAGAAAAAGGAACATTAGCATTGGCCCTTCATCTTAGGCACTGAGGCAAACCAAGCATATTAACATCCACACGTGCCACAAAATGTTAATCTGTTGTATTGTGAGTGCAGTCTGGGTCACCCATCCATGTTAAAACTGCACCCTTGTAAAACTGCAAAGCCAAGACTGGCTGCACTGTAAGTCTTTGGATTTGTTTTTTTTAAAAAACAAGATATTACCTTATTTGTGGTGATCAAAGATTAATTTTAATTGGCAGCAAGTTAGCTATGAAAGTGAGCATTCTAACAGCCCTGAACACATCGTGCTGGTCATAAATATTTGATTAGGCATAAACAAAGCGGCACAGGTTAGCTGTGTTACGTGGCTGTCAAGTCAGATCTGTTTTATAGCCTAACTGGAAGAAACATGGCTGTCGAGGGTGTGCTGAACTGCTTACCTACGTGATAACGCCAAAACAATTCTGCGCAAAGTACCTGCTTAGCTGATGTTATATACAATCAGTGATTTCACAAAGAAGTGTAGGATAGCTGGAGACAGAGAAAATAAATGTTTTACCAGGTAAAACATGGGGAAATCAAATCTCACTCTGTTTGCAATGGCGATTCAGTTTAATCTACATATTGTCCACCCCAGCCTAATACAATGGTAGCCATTAGTAAATCAGCATTTGCCACTATCACTGAGTGGTATAGGAAACACCACTGTTTTCCGAAATACTTCAAAGAGGAGTTAACTGGAAATGAGTGGCAGCTGTTGATTTTTTTCATGCATTCTACTGTTTCTAAATGTGCCCTATCAAACATACATAACCATGACACAAGGTACAGAAAGGGAAGGGGCATAAACTGAAAAGAGAGAAGTTGATTGAAGAGCTGAATGGAAAATGTTGGGATGTGAAGCATGAGCGTCTTTCTTGGGCAATAAAACTGTGCAAATAGCTTGTTGCGGGCTGTAGCGTTGGGTTGGAAATGTGCGCTTGTCATTGTTTCAGCTACTGAACTGTCCTGTTTTAAATGTTTTGCACAACGCCCAGAGGAATGGATTGGTACTTGTTAAATACAGATGAAAGAGCTAGCTAGAATATATGCCAGAGTGAAGAAAAAGATTCAAATTCAGACTCCAAACTTAACGAAGAGAAAGGGTAAATTTGTATTTGACTGCCACATTTTGTCACTCAGTAGCACAAAATATACTGATCTGGAGAAAATATATATATACATTTGGATAGCTTCTCCCACCCTTTCTAAGTCACTGTCCTCAACCACCCTCCTCCCATTTGCTTATCTTTGACTCAGCCCTCTCTCATGTCCAGGCTGTGTCTAAATCTTGCCAATTTTTTCTGCTTAACATCTGTAAGATGCAGGCTTTTCTCACCATCCACAAAACTAAGCCTCTTGCTGTGACCCAAGGATCTCCTGATACCCACTGGCAGAGGTCACACAGGTACATAGGATTACAAGGATCCCCTGGGTTCATCAAAAGGGGGCATGTAAAGTCTTTACTGAAAGCACATGTCATGACAATCATTGTGAAATGTATGTGCAGATAAGGTGTATGGAGTTCTCTATGTATACTGAAACTGATGTTTTTTAAGTATGTAAGTTTAGACAGGTCACCAGAAGATGATAAATTCTGGGCAGGAAGGGGATAATTAAGACTTATCTCTCTGCATACCACTGTAGGTTTTGGGGTTTTTTTAAGGTAAAGGGACCCAAATGAATTTAGCAGTAGGACAGACACTGTGACCCTAGGAAGATGTGGTGGAAGATGCAGTCACCTGGATGTAGAACTATTCTTACTCCACCTAAGGATATGTATTTCTATGAATCATTCCCTCAATGACCAGCCCTCCTTGGAGTAGGGGTCAAAAGGCTTTCACCGACCTCTTAATTCTATTATGTTTTGCTTCTTCAATGAATTTATGCTGCCAATGCATGACAGAGCCTGACCTCAAAGCCAACAGGGCAGACAGGCTCTATGACTTAATGCAACTCTTAGCAAGCTTTTCCTGGCAGCAGGCCAAGAACACCACCTCTCTGACAAGCACAGCCCTTGCCTGCTTGATGTGAGAAAAGGGGCTTCACTTCTTATCTGGTTTCCCCATACAGCAGCCGATACTCTATCCGCTCAGGCATCAGAATAACTACCCCTCATCTGTGTATTAAACAGAAAGGCTTGCATTAAAAGTTTCAGCCAAAGGCACCAAGTCAGAAGAAACTAACTCAGGAATGTTTTTCCTTTTCTAGCTATGGGGGAAAAAAATCAGACACTAGGTATTCTTCCTTTTCAGGACAGTATTTTGTGTGTGCTTATTATACTAAATCAAAATCAACGGCACAAATCTCCTTCCTCCTCCTACAGATTTAACATCCTCTACTATTGTGTTCAGTGGTTCAACATCACAGATAATTTTATGGGATTGGTTGAAGGGGTGTTTCTGCCTCTATTGTCAAAGAATACAGGCTGCCTGAGGTTTGGTTGCTTGTCTTAGCTCATAAGCACATATGTGGAAGCTTACCCTTGTCCTTGCCTTGTCCTGGCTTGACAAAGCCCTGCCTGGGATGATTTAGTTGGGGATTGGTCCTGCTTTGAGTAGGGGGTTGGACTAGATGACCTCCTGAGGTCTCTTCCATCCCTAATCTTCTATGATTACAAGGAAACCAAACCCAGACAGTTTATAGAGAAATAAATAAAGGGGTTGAAGAGAATAAAAGAGTTACCAAATTCTGTGCCATCATTTGGTGCTGCTGTGGAATTGCAAGAAAAGTTGACTCCTTTTCCCTTATTTAACAAAGACAAATGTGTATGCCACGTGTCCAGTCTTTGTGTGCACTCATACAAGTTCAAATGTGCAGTTCAGTCAGGCCCCAGTTTGCATCTGTGCAGAGATAAATATTAAAGTATCTAAATCTCAGAAAATCAGTGTCTGAAGAGTGTATCATATAGGATATGTTGAGGTATGTCTGAGGTAGACGACTGTGTGTGTATGTATTTGTGTGTTTACACGTGTATATCTATTTGCTCTGTAAGATTCATGTGTACCTACAAATGAATATATTGAGGCTGCAAAGTCAAGCACTCAAAAGTTAGGAAATGCCAGAATTAATGTTGCCTTTGCAGTCCTAGTCTTCCCCTAGTCTCAATCCCCATCTCTCCCTCCCTTCTGGTTCCTTGTCCCCAGTAACCTGGCCCAGACAGTCCTGATCTCCAAGCTCTTCATCCTGTCTCTCTTTCTGCCATCCCCCCTCAAACTCTAGTTGCCTCCCCAAACATTGTTCCCCATCTCCACTGGCTCCCTGTCCCAGTCTCCGTCCTTGTGCCCCTTATCCAGTTCCCCATTCTTTGTACCGGTTTCTTTACCCAGCCAGTCCCAGTTCTCCCCCAATACTCTGACTCCTCATTAGATCTGTCTCCCCTCCCCTACACCTATTAGTTATCTCAGTGTCCTTGTCCCCAAGTCCTAGTGTTCCCTACCAAGTCCACATCCAATCTCAGTCTCCCCCGACTCACTAGCTCCCAGTTCTCACCTACCTCCCATTTACATCCCCATCTCCCAGTCTCCTTGCCCAGACAGTCAAAGTCTCCTCTAAGATCAGACTAGATTATTAAATGGTCCCTTTGGGTCTTAAAAAAAATATCTGTGAATCATCCTCTCTCCTGGCTCCCACTACTAGTCTTCCTCCTCAGCCTCATTTAAAGCCTGGCAAAGTTATAAGCAATTGAAAGTAGGGTCTTGGAATGGGAAATATTAGGCAATATTAATAGGAAGTACTATCAGCCCTGCCCACAATACATACAAACATCCAGCACATATATCGACATGTATAATAGTGGTCTCTGCATAATAAATTGCAGAACCATCTTAATTCCAAAATCATGTGCAAACTGCATTTGTCATATACCTTCAAAGAACTGGACTAACCAGGGCTCCCCGTGGCTGCAGTTGTATCCGGGACTCCCGGGTTAATGATCTTTTCTGGGGATGCGCCATGGTGTTGGAATGGAACTAATGTGGTGCTGAGTAGCAGCTCCTTTTATGCAGGAGAGGGGAGGCCAGTGTATGGACTGTCCCCTCCATGCATGGATCTAAGAGGATGAATCTAGGCCAAGATAACAAATTGAGTGTACCGTTAGAGACAAAGGGATATAATAAACGATTCAATACCATTTTTAAAGCTCTATAAATGTCTCTGTAACAGCATTCCTGGGCCATCTGTCATACAGAGAATACCTGATCGTGTGAGGTGTTTCAGTGATTTACTCCCTTGGGATGACTGCATCATTTAGTCACGGCTCCATACCGGTGAATACTACAGTTGTTTCATACTTGAGTGAATACAACCCTTTTACCAGACCATGCATATGTACGGACATACACAGACACTTTTATGTGAAAGGTTGGAAGGATTTAATTTTTGTTGGTAAATGTCAACAAAACTCAGTTTCACTAAAACAACGGGGAGACCGGTGGCCCCTTAAAGACTAACAGAGTTATTTGGACATAAGTTTTCATAGGTAAAAAACGCACTTCTTCAGACGCAGAGTGAAAATTAAAGATACAGGCATAAATAGATATTGGCACGTGAAAAGAAGGGAGTTACCTTACAAGTGGAAAACCAATGCTGAAGGCCAATTTAGTCAGGATATATGTGGCCCACTCCCAATAATTGATGAGGAGGTGTCAATACCTAGAGAGGGAAAATGGCTTTTGTAGTGAGACAGCCACTCCCAATCCCTATTCAAACCTAAACTGATGGTGTTAAGTTTGTAAATGAATTGTAGCTCTGCAGTTTCTCTTTGAAGTCTGTTTTTGAAGTATTTCTGTTGAAGAATGGCTACTTTTAAATCTGTTGTTGAATGCCCAGCGAGAGTGAAGTGTTTCCCCACTGCCTTTTGTATGTTACCATTCCTGATGTCTCATTTGTTTCCATTTATCCTTTTACACAGAGACTGTCCAATTTATCCAATGTGCATGGCAGAGGGGCATTGCTGGCACATGATGGCATACATCACATTAGGAGATGTGCAGGTGAATGAGCCCCTACTGGTGTGGCTGGTGTAGTTGAGTCCTATGATGGTGCTAAAACAAAATATCTCCATGTTCTCAGAAATAAATGCGCTGGCCAAGCTTGCTTTTTAAAGATTAACAATCCACATTAAAGGCATATCAAAAACTGTAATATTCTGTCTTTCCAATGAATTGATTGAAGTACACAGACAAATAAAAAGGGATTATCTTATCTAATCTCAAGTAAGTTAGATCTGACACCATAATATATCAAATATTTTGCTTCTTGCAACATAATTAAAATCCATTTCTAAATGCCAGAAGCAGAGACTTCTACATTCTGAAAAACTTGACTAGAACATGCCTCAATCTACTATGTGGATGTCAAACTCCTCAGTTACTGACACTTTTGCCCTAGAAGGTCAATCATTTAAAAAGAAGGCATTTTGCCTTTTTAGAGCTTTACATATCAATAGAATTACTGAAGGAAGAATCTCACTGAAGGCCCTTAAGGAAACATTCAGTTAAACCTCCAAAATCAATAAACCCTTTGAAGTGGGTATTCTCAAGTACAACTTGCCCCATTTTCTGAGCTGCTAGCATCAAACAGATTTCTAAGCAACTTTTTATAAAAGGAAATAGGTAGAAATTGCCATATTAGACATGGAGACCATGAGTCAATCAATGTGAACTTTTATGCCCTCTAAGTCTGAAGCTGTAGATGAATGCTTTGGAATTGCAGCCTTAAAAAACACTAAACAAACAAACAAAAAACACCCCATAATTCAGTGGCAGCCATTTGGGCCCAGAGGTCCATATTAGATTATCCTGACACAGGAAGAGGAGGTTAATGCTTGACTGAGTGTGCGAAAGCGGATTTTAATACTTAACTTGTTCCTGAAACTATCATGAATTGACCCATGTCCAGATTGTCCCCAGCCGTAGGTGCTGAGGGGATAGACTATTCCACGACATTCACTCTGCAGATTTTTCATGGAACGATCCCTTTCAGGGTATGTGGGTGTGTGTGGTTGGGGTGGAGCTTGTGTGGAATTCAGAGAAGAGAGTGGCTTCAGAGTCCCCCTAATTCTGCTGATTCTCAGGGCAGCAAAGTCAGAGAAACAGACGGGCAAAGAAGTCTGCAGGATCAGAGTCCCACAGACTCCAGTGTGACATAGCCAGGGCTCAAAGATCCACAGCAATGATCTGAGTGCAGAACAGAGACCTGTCTACAACAGCAGAGTGCCAACTAGAAAGGACTGAAAAATATCTGTCAGTTTGTTTTATTTAGATTTTAGCACTGTGTTTCACTGACCTTTACAATATTAAATCACTCAGGGTCCAGGCATGAATGGTGCTGATCTCTTCGTGGGAGGTGCTAAGTGCCCCCAACCCCCCTAACAGTCAATAGGCATTTTACAGGAGCTAAACACCACTTTTCAGCACCGACCCTTCTGTTATGTACTTGGCCTCTGTAGCCTCATACCTGGACTGCCAGGGTATTTATAAGATAGTTAAAAATAATTCACCAATGGTTAATAACCATGAAACGTATCCAGAGCTCTAAGCAATTCTAATCAGCTTAAAGGACAATGACATAATAATGAAGGATCAATAAGAGTTTATGCTGCCCCCTCTCAAGGTGTTAAGATGTGTATGATGTAAGTTGTGCAGTTTGCAACTTTTACTGAGGTTGCACGGACTTCTTCAATTAATCAGGGCTAAAATAGTACTTATAGTAGGGTTATCATACATCCAGCTTTTTCCGAACATGTCCGGCTTTTTGGGTTTTAAATAGCTGTCTGGGAGGAATTTGTAAAAATCTAAAAAGGTCCGGGATTTTCTTCCCAATGCAGAGCACGGCGTGGCTGACAGTGTGGCTGGGCCGGATTGAGCCAGAGGGGCCTCCAGCAGCCAGAGCCCCTCACCTGCTCCCCGCTCCCATGCAGTCTCAACGTGCCACGCCAGCAATGCTGGGCGGAGGCAGGGCTGCATGCTCTGTGGGGGAGCGTGGCAGCATGTCTGGCTCCATGTGGATCCAGAAACGCTGCTCTGAGAAGCACGATAAGGGACCGGGGGCTTGGAGAAGGGGGAGGAGGTCCCGGGGAGCAGTCAAGGGACAGGAGGCAGGGGGGTAGGATGGGTCAGGAGTTCAGGGGGGGCATTCAGGGGACAGTGAGAGGTCGGATAAGTGTGGGAGTCCCAGGAGTCTGTCAGGGGACGGGGGTGTGGATAAGGGTCAGGGCAGTCAGGTGATAGGTAGGGGATGGGGTCCTAGGGGAGCAGTTAGGGTAAGGGGGTTCAGGAGGGGCAGTCGGGGACAAGGAGAAGGAAGGTTTACATACGGGGTGGGGTCCTGGGGGGCAGTTAGGGGCAGGGGTCCCGGGAGGGGCAGTGAGGGGACAAGGGGGGGTTGGGGGTTCTGAGGGGGGCAGTCAGGGGGCAGGAAGTGGGAGGGAGTGGAGAGGGGCGGGGCTACCCCCCACAGAGTGCCCTATTTTTTGAAAGTTCCAATATGGTAACCCTAACTTATGGGATACTCATCGGTAACAAAGTAACTTTTTGCACCCATGAACCATTGCCACATTGTGATGTGGGATCGATACGGAGGTTCCTGACTCAAAAATGATGACATATTTATACAACATCACCAAATTCTGCCTTGACGTTTTCATACAAAAACCTCAATGTTATGAGCTTATGATGCCCAAGTATATTCCATGAGAGGGATGAATGCAGGGGCAGGAAACAGGACTAGAAGAATCAAGCGAAGGAGATAACAGTGTCATTCTTCTTCCATAATATACATCTAGAGAAGTGTAAAAGAAATACCCGTAGTGCTCCTGAGAAGAGAGCTGCAACACCTTTCCTGCTTTTCAGCTCAGAATCCTGAACCTGCTTTCTTATTCTCCCTTCTGTCCAGCTCCACGTTATTTTCTTTATTTGGAAACATAATTCAGTGTCACTCCCACAATGTGTTAAAAGCATTAATATGCAAGTGCCAAATATAGAATCCACTCACACAAACTTTCCAAACTTTTAATAGCTTTGTGACCTCCAAATCAATTATATATTGTTGGAAACAATTAAATTAATGGAGTTATTAACTATTGCATATTTTTCATGTAAATGTCCTCATTTGTAATCCTGACTGGTGTTGCCTTATGCTGAGGATTGCATGCTTTCTAATAATGGTCTGGAACCTTTGATTGACATTGAAGAACATTATTAGAAAAACAGAAAGTTACATTTTGTTTGTTTAGTTTTGGGCAGGAATAGTTGCATGCAGTTAAGATTAAACAGATGATCAGACACAGTAAAAGAGAAGCAAAAAGATATTCTGTATTTAAACTTATTGCCAAATGCTCTCAGTTGGTCTGAAAATTATTAATTGACCCAAAAAAAATAATAGTGGCATTCCATGAGCAACAAGACTTTATGTCATGATATCAATTAATCTAATATTGGCATGCAGCGTGCTTCTATGGTTTAGGGCAGGCGTCGGCAACCTTTCAGAAGTGGGGTGCCGAGTCTTCATTTATTCACTCTAATTTAAGGTTTCGCATGCCAGTAATACATTTTAACGTTTCAAGAAGGTCTCTTTCTATAAGTCTTTAATATATAAATAAACTATTGCTGTATGTAACTAAATAAGGTTTTAAAAATGTTTAAGAAGCTTTATTTAAAATTAAATTAAAGTGCAAAATCCTCCAGACCAGTGGCCAGGATCCGGGCAGTGTGAGTGCCACTGAAAAATCAGCCCGTGTGCCACCTTCAGCACCCGTGCCATAGGTTGCCTACCCCTGATTTAGGGTTTGTCAGTATTCCATTAGCACTCACATATTATGGGCTGAAGTTTCAAAGGTGCCTAAAAATGCAGATAGATGCTTAAGTGTTATTGGAATAAATGAGAGTTATTGGAATAAATGAGAGTTTGAAAATCCTACTAGGTGCCAATGTGCATCTTTAGGAGCATTGATACTTTGAAAAATCTGGCCCAACAGCAGTAGGTTTGTGCTGTATTGAAATAATGTGAAAAAACATTGAAACAATCTAAAAGACTGCCATGTGGAAGGGCGGGGACACCTTCTGAAAACTCTCTACAGCTAAAGGAAAGGAAACAAAGAATGTTGTTAAAATGAAAGCCCTACTTACTACTTTGCATTTCAAATACTTGAATTGTTTTTCCTTCTTTTTCTGTATACCCTCCATAAAAGATTAAAAAAATATTTAATGGTATGATTGTCCTGGTACTAAGCAGGCTGAGGCCTCTGTAAACCCCACACCTTTTTTTATACTGTTTAAGGTTGGACAGTGACTGGGTCATGCTAATACCTTTGACTCTTTGGACCCATTTATTCCATCTAAATTAACACTACAACTCCCTGCAGGATTGGAGGGCACAGAGAAGCTCCCAGCCCCAGCAGCTGCAGCATGAGACCCAGACCCAGAGATAAGAGGCGGCAATTTTTAAACATGACTTAACCATCTCTTTATTAGAAAAAAAAACAGAAAGGGGCAACTAATGACTTGGTTTTTTTCAAACATTCATGGCTCCCCCATGAGCCCCTCATGGCTCCTGGGGGGAGCCACGGCTCACAGTTTAGGAAGCCCAGTTCAGTGCTGTTCTGGAGAAACAGAAAAAGGAAAATGTGGTTATAATCTTTTAAAACATATGGAGAGAGCCTGGCAAGTACCATTAAAGATAAATAGCAGTGTGTATAGACTCTTTCAAGAGTCATGAGGGTCAGACCACTGAAAAGTGTGTTGCCTGGAACAATCCTGCAATTGTATGACAAAGGACTAGACAACCATTCCTCCCCAACTCAAACAGTGATGTTGGAACAATTTTTTAGTGGGGGTGCTGAAACCCTGTATATGATGAAAACCACTTCAAGCCAGGCATGCTACCACACCCCTAGTTCCACCACTCTGATCTCTAATATTCCTGATTCTGTCAATGCAGAAAATGTCCCACTGCAGTTTCTTATTGCCTGATGTCTATGATTTGATGGAGATTTTAAACAGGACTAGGACTTTCTGCATTGTTTATGCTTAATTATACAAGCACAAACGGGCATGGTGAGAGATTAAGGTGCCTTTAACTTTCAGTGTCTTTCCTTTCTACAGTTAAAGTAATACAGGTATGATTACCTGAATAATCAGGTAGTTTTATTATGCAAACATTTCCTTGTTTGCAATAAAAAAGAATGATCAGTTCCCTGTGAGATACTGATCTACCTCAGTTTCATTATGATGCACCCAATGTGGGAACTTTTTATACTACAACACCCTTCAAAAAGAATATTAAAGAAGCCAGAAGGCCATTGTAATGTACAGAGCCACCACTAAGGGAACATTATTCTCTCCTTCAGCAAACAGCTACATCATATAAAATACTTGCCTTTTTAAAGTTTAATCCCTTACCTAGAATGATCTCTTCTGAATATATACAACCAGAATTTTGCCCTGTTTGTCCCATGTAATGCTGCAATTTCTCTAATTATAAATCTGTTTTTGTCTTTTATGTACACTTACCTAAGTCTTGGTGGGGAGGGTTGTCATGTGATAGCTGAATAATGCAGTTTTATGGCTTGCAAATCAGTTCGCTACTGAATTGTCTGAAGTAATCCATAGAAAACAGGAGCCAGAATGCATGGAAAGAGATATAGCTATGGAAACACATTCCTCACTGCCCAAAGGCTGTTCTGCATTGTCTCTCGCTGAAAGCTGCATCCACAGAGTCTGACAAACCTACATATTTACAAAACGTTTCTCAAATGATAAAAATGGTGAAATGTGTTTCTCCTTTGTTTTCTGTACTGGGGAGGGAGTGTGGGGTGAGGGGTGCAGAATCATCCAAAGATTGTGTTTACCACTACATTCATGGCTCATAAAGTAATGTTTTGCTTTCCAAAATGATGAGTGTACTTGGTGAAACTGAAGGTCACAACTGAGCCTGTGGCATTACTTGGTCACAACATAAGTATAATCCTTAGCGTTCATGTTCACAAAAGGAATGACCTTGGCATAAGAAAGATACATGGAGCTTGGAAGAAAAACTAAAAGGGAAAACAAAATAATTTCTAAAAATGCCTAAGTGCTGTTGTGCATGCATCTACAGCAATTCCTGAGCGAGAAACATGACAGGAGCACAGAAGATGGATTTCACACACAGCCACAGAAAGGCTAGAATAAGAAGCAGAATAAACTATATTCCTATGTTGCATGTGAATACCCAGAGTATTTCAGGGAATAAATATTCTTAAATATCGCGTGCCAACTGACACCTAGAGAAAGAGATTTCTGATCTTTAAAGGGAGTTTTTTCTATTATTGCTGCTGAGATGGTGGTTTTATTCCCTGCAAGGTACAGATTATTTTGAAAGAGAAAAGCTCTGGGTTTTTTTATGATGATGATCCTAAACTATTTATGATTGTCTAACAAACAAATATGGGACTGCAGATGTAGAGGAAAGTTCATTGGATCAGTCCAGAGGAGAGCAACATAAATGGTGAAAGGTTTAGAGAACATGATCTCTGAGGATAGATTTAAAAAATCTGGGTATGTTTGGTCTTGAGAAAAGGAGAAAAGGAGGGGACTTGATAACAGTCTAATATGCTAAGGACTATTATAAAGAGGATGATGATCAATTGTTCTCCATGTCAACTGGAGGTAAGACAACAAGTAATTGGCTTAATCTGCAGCAACAGACATTTAGGTTAGATATTAGGAAAACCTTTTTAACTATCAGCTCTAAAATAGGCTCACAAGGGAGTCTCTGGAATCTCCATCACTGGAGGTTTTTAAAAATAGGTTGGACAAACACCTGTCAGGGATAGTCTAGGGTTTACTTGGTTCTGCCTCAGCACAGGGGACTGGACTTGATGACTTCTCAAAATCCCTTCCAGCTCTACATTTCTTTGGTTCTATGATGCTAAAAAGATCTTCATTAGCATGTTTCATGATGGCTTTCCCCCTTCCTCCCAATTTGTGAGATTTGCTAACAGAGCTAGGGCAGGTACACACTTAAAATGCTTCAATGGTGTAATGTAGTTGCACCGCTATAGCACTTAAATGAAGATGCTCCTACATGAACAGGAGAGCTTCTCCCATCACCATAGTTAATCCACCTCAGAGAGGCGATGGCTATGTTGACAACATAGCACTGTCTACACTAGAGGTTAGGTCAGTATAACTACATTGCTCAGAGGTGTTGATTTTTTCATACCCAAGTGACATAATTATACAGATATGAGTCTGTAGTGCAGACCTGCCCTTAGATTCTGGTTCAGTTACGACTATCTTATTTGTTGTTTAAACTTTAACCATGATTGGCAGACAATAGAATAAAACTCCATGCACACTGCTGTGATGGCATATTTTATACATTTTGATACTATCGTATCACCTTCATAATTAAATATAGTAGTTCTTGTAGTAATTTCTCTCCCACAGGCACATTATGTTCCTGCCCTCCCTTTGTCTTTTGTGATCAAACTGAAAACCTTACAGAATAAAGAACAGAACTCTTCCTTTTTCCACTTAATGTATTGTATCATAACATGGAGGAATTATATAGTCAGTAAATGAAGAACCAGCTGAAGGAAAAAGGCAAAAGGATTAGCCCCATACCTGTGTAAGTTATTACAGGTGTGCCCAATAAAAATAGCAACATTTACCAAGTTACCACACCTTGCAACCTAATGGTCCAGTCCTACTCCCATTGACGTCAATGGCAAAAATCCAAATGGAAGTAGGATCAGGTCTTCAGATACCACAGGCATTTCTCTATGCTGAGAAAGAAAACAACTCTACTACGTCAGACATTACTGTGTGGTAATTATTAGTAAATGTTGAATTTTTAATGTCAACCCTTTGATTAAAGTTAGGACTCCTAAAGGAGCAAAGATAATTGCTGCACTGTGGACTCTCACCTGATATCTGCTGAAGGTTTCTCATATGGAGGGAGACATTTCTTTGAATCAAGAGGGGACTGTTCAGAGCCAGCATGATGGATGGCCACAGCATGGCTCTGTGGGTACCACTGTACACCCGTGCCTTAATTCTGGCTTTCTTCCTTTTTCTTTAACATCAGAACGTTTGAGCTGCCAGTCACGGGGAGTTGCTTGCACTTGAACAACTTCTCTATGAGATACTGTGCAAAATGGAAAAAGAAAAAGAAAAACAAGCCCCCACCAAAACAAAATGTGGACTCTCCTAAGGTCAGCCCAAGGCAGACTGAAATCATCAGCTGGACAACCTACTAATCTGCAGCAGTGCACCTTAGGCAAAAGAACACCTCTAAAAAGCTGAGTAATCAGTTCTGTATTCTCTGTCTTTTCATGATTTATGGATGTACATGTACCTTGGAGAACCATTCCGTCTGGATTTTTGTAAAGCTTTATTCATGCATTTAATCTTTTTACCAACATTGTTTGTTCAGTCAGGGAATTTATATGATCAATATATTTGAGACTATGAATCATCATTATGAAAAAATTGGAAGACTTGAACAAAAATGAGTATCTTCAGCTATACTAAAAAACCTGCATAAAACTGCAATAAATTAAATCCTTTTGCAAGTCTGCTTTCATTCCAGAAGATTACTGCCATGTCAGGTGTCTCATACCCAACAGGTACAGATGGATCATAAAAGTGAGATAAAAAAGAGAGCTTTACCACAAAAGGTTTAGTGTTCAAAAATAATACATCTTTAAGGATAAACATTGTTATAAATACCTCAAGTAAAGCATTCCTAGCAAGCACTCACCAAAAGGAGTGACACAGATGCAGAAGCGATATTGAAGATGAAGGCAGGAGCTTAATTTTCTAGGGGATATCAGATTTTCTACTCTCTGTAGCCCCTGGAGACAGAAAACTAATAGGACTGTGTAAAAGGCTTTTAATCAAAAGTTTAGACAGTTGTGAAAATGCTTTTTGTGACAGCAAATACTTTTATTGTGTGGGTTTCTGTAAGATACAGATTCAGTGCCATACTGTGGGCCAATCTCTATGTGAAAAAAAAAGGGGAAAAAAAAAAGAAAGTTCAACATTCCATTGAGCAAATTCTGTCCTCAGTTATTTCCATGCCATCCCACTGAAGTCCATAGGATTGGATTGATATAAGCAAAAGCAACATTATGACCAGTGTTATTTAGTGCATGCCATTACTTATGTACAATGCTGGCCAAAAGTTAAGTCCCTCTTTTCCTCAGAGAAATATCTAACTGGACTATTACTAGTTAACATTTTATATATAATTATCTTTCCCTTTTGAAGAAATAGTCTTTTTCAATCTAATATAGCATATTAATGGGAGACTATTCGTGTCCTTGGAGAAAAGTAATAGTAGAAATAATTATGACCAATCTTAATTAATTAAACCCATTTTTCCACCCACTTAAGTTTTTAATCTATTGCTGCACTAGCCAACTGAGAATTGTCATACTGACAGCAAAAAACTGCTTATATCACCACTGGCATTTTCCAAAGAGCTAAGAGGCCAAACACTGATTTGTCCTTGGGAAAGAGCACAGTCTAAAAAGAAGGTGAAAATAAAAGTGGCAAAGGCGTCACCAAACTCATAAACTCAGCAATCTGCATTATCAATGTTTCTGTGCATATGTAGCAGATTGTGGCTTTTCAAAGGCAAACATCAGTCAAACAACAGCCTATATTGAACACAGATAGTAGGAGATGGACAGAAAGGGGAAGTAACAAGCATAAGCAATGCCAAAGAGGGGATCTAAACCTGTAACACTAGAATGGAACAAAAGTCTGAGCATTTTCAAGAAGAGGTTACAATCCAGTATGTAGGAAAAAACAAAAGATACATAACTCACTGAATGGTAGTAAAGAAGACGAGGAAGACTTTATAGCACCATAGAGACTAACCAGTTTATTTCAGCATAAGCTTTTGTGGGCTATAGCCCACTTCATCTTAACCTGAATGGTACTATACTTTCTCTCTGTCTCTCTCTAGTGATGGCCACCAGCTACTCCGTGAGCACACAAGTAACATCACCTATAACAGGAGAGAATGTCATGGTATAAAAAACGTTGTGCAAGATTTTCAAGAGAGACTAGTGATTTTGGGTGTCCAACCTGAAATACTTTAAAGGGGCCTATCATATTTAGAATATGCATGTGACTGGAAAGTGCATGTTATGAATTCTTCCAAAATCACCCCAGTGTGCTAAAGGCCTTGTTGCTAGCACAACTGTCATACAGTGCTTAATTTCCCACCAGCACCTTCTGTGATTTGGGATGCAGCTCATTTATCCAGGTGTGATGAAAACACCTGTGATCCAGGTGTGATGAAATATGACATGACATGTGTACAGGTTAATCCACTACTTAGGAGTCATAAGTTATTCAGCTGGAGTGCACGTTTCTTTCCTTCCTGAAGTCAGCAGCCTGAAATGTTAAAGATAAAGGTTTCTGCTTTGGTGCAGTGTCAAAAGCTGAAGCTTTAAAGCTGAACTATCATCACTGCTAAAGCAATAATTAAAAAAAAAGCCTACATGTTGTTTATGGCTACAGAGTAGAGGACAGAAACTGCCTTACATAATCAGGAACAACCCTGGTATAGGTAACTGCTATGATAAACTATTCTATTTCACTTTAAGACGTTACTTCCCTTCTCTTCCCCCAGGTAAGCCTGCTCAGAGCTGGGTTTCTGCTCCTCACACACATGCATGCACTAATACACTACACAGACAGTAATTGTAAGCTCCTTGGGGTACGGTCTGCCTTGTTGTTTTGTATTTTTACAATGCCTATCACAATGGAGTCGCGGTCCATGACTGGGGCTCCCAGAAGTTACTGCAATACAAATCATTAAAAACTGCTATGACATTACTGTATGTTGGCTTTTCTCTGATAAAGATTTATTACATGTCAATTTTAGTACTCTATGTAGATTTCTGAAATTAGGGAGTTTGTATCTGACAATCTCAATCACGGTATTAGCGTGAAATCTCCTGACAATTAAATCTGCTTTATCTACTTGCTTCCTATGCAAGTGCTTTTCCTTAGTTTAAATCTAATGTAGAACAAAACACATGCTTCTTTCCCCTTTCTAACCTGTATGTTATTTTCAGTCAAATGCTAACAATATGCTCAACATCATATCAGACACAAAAATAAAGACAACTTCTGTGCCTATGAATTTACAGACCATACGCAAAGACAGTGAAGACTGGATACAATGACAAACCAAGAAGAGGCAATAATTTAGAATTTAAAGAAATAAATGATAAACGTTGAAGAACTATTTTTTCCTCTAAAAAGGATAAAAAAAAGTGGATCTAGTCATTGTAGAAGGTGAAAAATTAAAACATGGACAATGAGATAATCTGGTTATTCACAGCATAGACAACAGACAAGAGGCAGCGGTGCAAACATCGTCCATATTATTCTGTTAACATAGCTGCTCATGGATCTATTGAGATCACTTCTGCAGTGGAGAAGTAATTCATTATTTATGCCCATTCAGTCCTTGGCCTCTCAACTGAGACTGCCAACAACAGTGACAATGCTAATCTATGGCACAGACATGGAATAGCCTTCATAAAGATTGCTAATAAGAGATCAGGTAATAACGACTTCAATCATTATTCATTTGGGGCAGATTCAAAGATGCCTCTTCTCCATTATCAACCCTTGAGCACAATGTAGTATTTATTATCCTCCATCACATAAAGTGGCCTCTCCATTTCTTTTTCTTTCATCAATGCTAAAGCCTGCTATTTTTGTCTAGTTCCTCAAAATGCAGATCCCTTGGTCATGACCTGATCTTATTACACCTGCCTTTCAATTTCCTTCTCTAAGCTCTGTACCATTCATCTCAGCCCCCTCAGTCCATTCATCTCTCTGGCCTAATGCTCTGAACTTGTCTAGACCCCTTGTCAGATCCACACTGGGTGACTGGGGGCAAGAGAGGGAGAAAGGGGCGAAAAAGTGCCAATGGGAACTGCTGGAGCCACGGAGCGGGGCTTGCAGGCGCTGGGAGCTCACAGAGCTCTCCCATACCCTAAGAGCCAGAGGGACCTGCTGGTGGCGAGGTAGGGAGTCTCAGCTGCGCCCCTGCAGCACGCAGTGCTCCTGCCGGTGGCCGGGCGCCGGGAGCTGACCCAGGTGAGCGGCAGCGCCGCAGCTGTGGTGTCTTGGCCCGGACAGTCCCCAATATCAGGACAAAGGGCTTCCTGACTGATGTAAGGTTGGGACATGAGACAAGTCCCCTACAATCGGACTGTCCAAATAATATCAGGACGTCTGGTCACCCTAATACCACCAGAATGTCTCCAAGAGAACAGTGGGGAACACATCCTTCACAGAGAGCACTGTGTGCCACACTCCTGCATCTGAACAATGACCCAAACAGCTCTGGGTAAGTCAGAACTACTGGACCACTAACCTCGAGCAGTCTGTAGCCCTCTGGAGGCACAAAGACTGCAGTTGTACTTGGCTGCTCCCCTCACTACAAAGGCATAATTTGCTCAGACAGCACTGAACATTATATGCCATTAAATACAATATGAGCTCTACTAGCTATTTAAAGGCCTAAACAAACAGAAAACATGCACTTCAGTGATGGATTGCTGCTAAACAAGCACATGCATAAAATTAGAAGTAATCTATAATGCTGCAATTTCCACTCTCACATAGGGTGACCAGATGTCCTGATTTTATAGGACTCAGAGGGGTAGCCGTGTTAGTCTGGAATTGCAGAAGTGGCAAAGAATCCTGTGGCACCTTAAAGACTAACTAAAATATTAGAGCATAAGCTTTTGTGGATATTAGCCCACGAAAGCTTATGCTCTAATATTTTAGTTAGTCTTTAAGGTGCCACAGGACTCTTTGTCACTTCTGATTTTATAGGGACAGTCCCGATTATTGGAGGTTTTTTGAAGGCTCCTATTACCCCCCACCCCATCCCAATTTTTCACATTTGCTGTCTGGTCACCCTACTCTCGCATAATACAGGAGAGGATGATTATTACAGACACAATCACTACTGCTGCTGTATCCAAAGATCAACTAGCAATTTCATTAACTCCACCCCTTGACACATACACACATGAACAAACAGAAACACACAAATTTCAGTGGCTTATAATTCATTCAAACCTGCAGTGTTGTATATAAAATCTTAGCCCAAGGGCACGTCTGCTTTTTACCAATTTTTACCAACAAAAATAGAGGTGTTTGTGAGCATATTCAGGGTTTAGGAGGTCTGATAACAATCCAGGTGTGTTTTTGTGTCAGTTTATTTATTTCTTACACTCCTACTTTAGATTGCAAGTAGGAAAGCGCTTTTACCGTTTTTTTATAGTGAAATTTTGGACCCTATTAACCTTTCCTTTCATGTGTCGGAAACACAAACATAGCAACACTATTCACGTGCCCAAAAAACAAAAATTGGATTGATGACTACACTGCTCTGTTTCACTTACTCTTTCTAGTTAGTTCAATCTGACAGAAATGCAAAATGAAATGAAATTAAATAATATATGCAGCAAATATATGGTTTAAAGATTATTTCAGGCTCAAAATCTAAGAGGTTGTCAGTAATAAAAGTTAGGTCATTTTAACAAAATAAATATTTTAATCGGACAGTATTCCATTAACACTGTAATAATTGCTTGTTATAAACTGATGTAATTAATTATAGGACATTTTTTAAATAGCTGAGGATTTGCATGTTGGAATTCAGAGAAAACTCTAAATTGTCTTCTCCCATAAATCATATTCAGCTTTTTATTTTTTTCTTTAAAGCATCAGTGAGGAAATGATATATTGGTTCAATATAGAGTTCTCAACTGCTGTGCACCACAGAGCAAGAGTGAAATTTTGGGTGATAAATACTGTAATATTGAGGATAATGTGGGATTGAAGAAAAAAAGTAAGAAATATTCAGTGCATTAATCCAATTACCAGCTAAACTAGGATCAATGACACAACAAAGTACAAATTCCAGAATGTTTTTGCCTCTTTGTGCTGTTTCATCTGTTCCCCAGATTCAAACAGAAGAAAGAAACTAAACGTGGGGCACTGGAATTTCATGACCTTATCCTATAATGTGCTAAGTTCATACCAAACCCCCCAAAATAATAAAGATATGAGTCATTTTACTTTTCAAGTGGTTCAAAACTGGTCTGGACCTGCAGCAGTGCCTGTTATTAAACAACAATACCATGGCATGGGTCATGTACAGTAGAACCTCAGAGTTATGAGCATCTCGGGAATGGAGGTTGTTCGTAACTCTGAAATATTTGTAACTCTGAACAAAACATTATGGTTTGTCTTTCAAAAGTTTACAACTGAATATTGATTTAATACAGCTTTGAAACTTTACTATGCAGAAGAAAAATGCTGCTTTCCTTTTACTTTTTTAGTAGTTTATATTTAACATAGTATTGTACTGTACTTGATTTTTTAAAAAAAATTTTTTGTCTTCGCTGCTGCCTGATTGTGTACTTGAGGTTCAAAATGAGGTGAGTTGCTGACTGGTTAGTTTGTAACTCTGGTGTTTGTGACTCTGAGGTTCTACTGTATTCAGATATAATTGGTCTAAAATAAGCATTTTACTTGTAATACCAAAAATACTGTAAACATTAACTATTGCAAATTTTTAATAATTGGAGGTGTTTTGTATTCAGATATGAATAAAAATTAGTTACAGAGTGTGTGTTCTATTAAGAGGAAAAATATTGTTATATTTTATAAAATGGCAGTCTCATGATACATTTAGAGGTACAAATTAAATTAAGATTGTCCTTCTGTCATTCAGCACATGGATTTTGCATAAACATCCATATTAGGCCTAATTTCCTCTTGCATGCAATTACTCATTAATGCAATATTAACTTTTGCTAGGGAAAAAGACAACACAGCTCTGAATTTGTCTTGTGTGCAAACCAGGACAAAACATCTTGAAAAAGAGAAACAAACAAACCTTCAGGCATGTTGTAAAGATCTCTCTTTATCCCATTATCAACAAAAAATATTATAAACAAAAATATTTAAATTATTTACTCCTTAAACTTAACAAACATATCATTGTGGTAATTAATTGAAAAATAAACATCTCTGGCAGAGATTCAGACAGGAGATCCTTCCATTTATTAAACAAAACAAGGAATTTGGTTATCCATTTTAGGAACTAATAAGGCCCTCATTATCATAGTATCTCTCAGCCTTTTAAAGCATTTCCTCACAACATCCCTGTGCGGTAGGGAAATGTATTTATCCACATTTTACAGATGGGGAACTGAGGCACAGAGAAACTAAGTGACTTGGGCAAGGTCACAGAGGAAATCTGTAGCAGAGGAAGGAATTGAACCCAGATCTCCTGAGCCCCACACTAGCTCTATCCACCAGCCTTCCTCTCTGAAAGGGTATGACCAGGCTTTGGTTGTGGCATCATGCAGAGTCCATACTACTAACAAACAAGGAGTTAACACAAATGTTCAAATGCAGAGCAACCACAGTGTATTGGTGACTGAAGACCCACTGAGAGTGCCAAGGAGTGACAGCCACTTGACAGAAGAGGAGAAGCCCTTTGTGAAAGCTGTATCTTACACCCTGTAGTTATAGAACTGAGGCCTATCCCTGATAGGTTGCTTTGTTTCCTAGATATGCAAAAAAACACTTTTCTTTTGTTTTTTCATTGTGAAGCACTCTTCTCTCTTCAAGGGCTATTCTTTCATTGCTGAACAGCTGATCTACTCCACCACCTGCATTGATATTTTTGTACCGCAGGGCCTGATCCTTGCAAAGCACACACTGCTGATGCTAAACGGGTAATAATATAATCCCGAGGTCACTTGTTTCCTTGAGCCTTTATTTGTGTGAGAAATCCTACTGACTGTAATGGGAATGCATTTCATGTGAGAAATTCCAGTGGCTGCATGGAATAAAGGCTACTAGTCACCTGACTAAAGGATGGTAGGACTGGGCCCCAAATGTCAGTGCAGTAGAAAAATAAACATCCCGGGGTAATTATTCTAATCTTTTCAGACTTTGAGCTCTTTCAATAGAGGTGGTTGGAAAGTGCCTAGCAGATTGTGGGCATTGCTGCAATGTAAATACATTTAAAAAAACCTATTTAAACAAAAATCCAAAACACCCTATTTGCTATGACCACTAAGTTAGGCTTGAAGCCTGTCCCATTTTTTTCACAGTTGCTATCTGGTAGCCCTAGTTATACATGAAGGGTTGAGCTAGGCAGCCTAAGCCAACAGTCCTCTCTGCTTGTGAATCATATTCAAATTGCTACCTCTCAGCTGGGGTGACCCTCCAGCCTGGTGACTGATCTTGTGGTCACCCTAACTTTCATCTTTCTTGTGTGCTTAATGGACAAGAGTGCTTTATAAAAATCAACACCTAATACATTTTGGCAGAGGAAGCACAACAGGAGACATGATGCTGTTTTACTATTGGCACACACCTACAATTCTGCCTACTTCTATAACTTGACAGCAACTATCTAGTGTCATCCTGAGATCAAAAAGTGCCAAGGGTATGTTATTTTTAAAAATTCCAAAAAAGACTCCGTCAGCCCAAAGGAAATCCACCACCCACCCCAGGACTGTTCCCGGTACACTATGCACAATCTCACTGAGCTCCAGCCTGTAGACAGGCAGAGAGTGTGGTTCCAGCCATCAGAAAAAAGCTTGCCAGCCCGCAGCAGGGTTTGGGTCCAGCGCATACACTCATGCAGTGCTGATCAGCAAGCACCACAGCTCTGAGATGGGAAAGAGTTGGTGAGATCTAAACACCGGGGCTATACAGTTAGTGTTCTTGTAGCTAAGCAAAATTGACATGAGAGTTTTGGCAATGGCTCACTTTAACATTGGACAAAGAAAAATCATCAAGTATATTTCTCAACAGACAGAGGGCAGATGTAAAGAAACATCTTAACAATACTGAAAAAAAGCAGGGCTAAACATAGTTACTGTAAAAACAACAATGCTAGAACAAAGAGGTGAACTCAATATTTGTTCGTTCGATGAGCCTTATTGATTAGAAAGATGCACTTCTGGTAACTAGTGACACACAACTAGCCCTGCTCTAGAAGCAAATCTTCCTAAGCAGGAGGGAAGATACAATGGGTCTATGGCCTAGGCCCATTGTCCCTTCCTCCTTTTCCTTCCTCAAAACAAACATCCATTCAAGACCGCAAAAGGAATTTGTTTTTTTAGAATAACTTGAAAATAGAGACCTGCTGGGCCAGATAGCAGGGCTCTGCTGATGAAGAATTGTTTCCTACACAGACTTGGGGCTGCTGCGGGGACTAAAACAGCCCCCATGGTAAGCAAGAAATGTCCCCATGCTCTGCTCTAATTTATGGCAACTTTGCTGTGGCTGTGTATGGGCTGTGCTATGGCCAAGACTCCTCGCCAGGGTGCAGCCCATAAGCAGGAATGCCCCCACTCCATCCACTCCGAACCCTATCATGCTCCCCATGCTGAGGCCTGTGAAGGGAGAAAGTAAGGCCACTTATATTCACTCTGTGGTGTGCCTGTGCGAGGGAAATTATCACCAGGCCTATTGCACCTCTTTTATGGTACCTATGTGCTGCCGGAGCAGTGTACAGAGTATGGGTTGGGGTTAGGTGCATTCTCCACCTAGGAAGATGGAAGGCTGGTTGCAGCTGTCTGGCAGGGTTGCCAACTTTCTAACTACATAGAACAGACCACCCCTGCCCCTGCCCCAAGGCCCCGCCCCATCACACCCCTTCTCCGAGTACCTGCCCCCACTCATTCCCTCCCCGCTCCCTCCATCACTCACTCTCCCCCACCCTCACTCACTTTCACCAGGCTGGAGCAGAGGGGGCAGGAGGAAGCGCAGGGCTGGGGCAGGGTAGTGGGGTGCTGGGACGGGTGTGGGGTCCCAACAGCGCTTACAGTGGCTTCATGTGCTGCCCTCGCGCCCCAGACACCGCCTCCACACCTCCCACTGGTGAAGATTTCCAGACAATGGGAGCCGCGGAGCCGGCACTCGGGGTAGGGGAAGTGCATAGAGCATCCCTGGCTGCCCATGTGCCTAGGGGCTGCGAGGACCTGGCAGCTGCTTCCAGGAGCATGTGGAGCTAGGGCAGGCAGAGAACCTGCCTTGACCCCAGGCCCCTGCTATGCTGCTGATCGGACTTTTAAGGGTCCAACTCGGTGGTGCTGACTGGGGCCACTAGGGTCCCTTTTGACTGGGCATTCCAGTAGAAAACCGAACGCATGGCAACCCTACTGTCTGGTAAAAGATAAAATGGTGGTGATGGGAAGCAGAAGGGAAATTCGCTACTTCAGCCCTTCTCGCTCTGCCCTTGATCCTGGTTATAGGTTTTGTTCAAGCCACAAAACTCATTCAACAATTGTTTTCCTGGTGCAGCTTTTTCACACCGGTTTCAGCCGCTCAGTCATTTCTGATGAACAATGCCCATGGTCACCAGCTGATCACGAGATACAGCGTACTACAAGATAAATGAAAGCCACAAGTATGAAAGAATGCCAAATAACCATGGGGAGAGAGTAATAATGCAAACACCAAGTGACAAACATAAGAAGCAGCAACAACGTATCAAC
Organism: Dermatemys mawii; assembly: GCA_007922305.1. NCBI lineage: Eukaryota > Metazoa > Chordata > Testudines > Dermatemydidae > Dermatemys > Dermatemys mawii. The sequence goes on from ML677348.1 coordinate 761,027, forward strand.
CAGCCTGCAGTACACACATCCCTCCCGACCCCTATCCCCACAAGGAATGAAGGAGACCCAGTGGCTGAAAAATCTCCTCTATTATTTCACATTCTTCCTAAAACATACTGAATTATTCACAGACCCGTTCTTGCTCTCCAGGATGTGTGACAGAGTAGCAGCAGTAGTTTCCGTGAATTAGCGTATACCACCAGAAAAACTGCGCTGTCCGTTTTCTTCTGCTCCATCCAAGACTGGATACTTTAAAGCCAGGAAGTATTCAATGTACATCACAGAGGCAAGCTGAAGTTTTTTATAAATATTGCAGACGATGCAGGAACTAGAACGGTGGACTTGCAACTGTAGTGGGTTGTGCATGGGGCCAAAAGCCAGGAACTTTTGGGTTCTAACTGTTGGCCCAAATCATTCCTGCCTGTGGAAAAGTCCATGGAAAATCCATCCCATTGGGGCAGCAGAGCTTGTCCCTGGGGCCACTGACAAATAAGACAGGTCTGCAAGGATGAGCAAGGATCTCAGGAGATCCCTTTAAACCACAGCTTTTGCCTCTGCACTGGCTCTAACCATCAGCATCCTGTCAGCCAACCTCCTGTGGAGTTGCCCTGCCAGGGATGCCCCTTGGCCACAGCTACCCCTGGACCTAGAGGTATAAGGGCGAGGACTACCTAGCACGGTAGCAGTCCCAGAGACTGTATTATGCTTTTCTGAAGAGTCCATGTGGAGCTTGGGGATAATGTACAGCCTCTTGGCCTCATCCTACTCACTCACTTCCTCTGGCCTGCCCTCTCAAATTCAACAAACTCTGACCGCATGGAGAGGCTGCCACAGAATCTGGTGTGTGTGTTGCACACGCATGTGTGGGGGAGGAGGAATCACGGCACTGCAACAGTGGCTGTGTGGTCTTTTGTGCAAAAGAACACAAGAGAGTCACACAAGGGAGGACTAGCACTCCAAAGCTAGGCACTTACAGACACATAGTAAGAGACAGCCCCATTTCCCACAAGCTTAGATTCTAAAATTGACAGAACACAACTAGTAGATGAAACATTTAAACTGGGGTGGGAAAGAGGAACCCAAGTTTTTACAAAGACTAGCAACAGTATCAGTAATACCGTTATTTGTTTAGCACGCTGAGGTACTCAGTGCTGCACAAGACCACAAAAAAAGTGTAGTCCAAAGAGCTTGCAAGTGAAGCCCCTGATCCTGCAACGAACTGTGCATTTGCTCAATTCTATGCATTCTGAGTAGCCCTGCTGAAGACAATGGAGCTTCTCTCAGAGCATAATGTTAAGCATGTTCACATGTCTTCGCAGCATCTGGCCTAACAGACAAATACAGAGAAGAAAGGATGCACTGGAAAAACACAAAGGAAACACTAACTCCCAAGAATATCTAGATGTTATCAATAATGCATTTCTCATGGGCATCATAATTTTGTCTGACATTGATTTGAACTGTGGCTATTGGCGATGGGCCTCCTTTTAGTCCCCTGTCTATAGCATAGGAACAGTACTGCATACTTGCCTACCTCACAGCAGTGTTGGGAAGTGCATAAGTTAAGTTAGTACAGCACTTTAAAAATGGAAAGTGCCTTGTAATTGTTAAGAATTGTGGGTGGATATATTACAGCTAAAACCAGAAAACAATAGGCAGGAATAATTCAACATTCTGTTGAACTGCTCTCTGCGGAAGCAGAGTTTGATTCTGTAAACCGTAGTTATAACAAAAAAAATGCCTATATACATAAAAAATCATGTGTATGTAAATAAAAAGTAAATCAGTTTTAAACAGTCTTCTTTTAAAGATCAGCATGGCGTTCTATTTATTTTGTGTCAGCACTCTTAAAACAGTAAATTTAAAATACCACAAGTTCTTTATTACCCCCGGTAGACACTCTTATACTGCTTAATTTGTATCTGGAGAAAAAAAAGATTCACCCTACAATCGGTTATATAGTCATTTTTTTGCTCCGCTGTGTTACTGCACAAGAGAGATAAAGTACCATCACTGGGGAAGCTTGAAATGTTGTGATGTAGCTAACAGCCTTCAGGGTGTATATCCTCAAATTGATTCACATTTCATTTACTACTCCAACATTTCTCAGAGACATTGTATTGTATGCTGGAAAGACAGCGCTGACAGACCGATTCTAATGCATGCCTGAGAGTTGGATGGTTCATTGGCTATGGACCTCAAATTACTCTACAGACAGCTCTTCAGACTGAGCTATTGTATGTAAATAGGACCAGTTGCTAATATTAGGAATTATTCATTCCAATCATAATGAGAGAATAATTATGTCTACTACTGACAGAAGGTTAATATTTTTTCCAATTTGCATGGCTCTGCTAGTTAAAAATTCCAGTCATTGTCAATACTACAATGACAGAAATCTCTAGAAGAGTTAACGGGAACATTCACACTTCGGTAATGGTCTTAGGGTTTTTATTCACTGCTATAAAGATGTTCTTGTTACCATATGGCTTTGTAGATGTACAGTGGTCCACAAAAATCATTTAAAACAGGCTTCCACCACTAGAGGGCAACATGAACATATGCCCGTTGAGGCTCCGCTGTGTCAAACCGATGGTGGGTCTGAGGCCAGAGTCATTAGTTCTCACTCCCTCCAAAACTGGAACCACTGAAATATGTGGACTTCCTAAAGTGAACTTGGAGTTAGCTGCTCTGTTAATGCAGTTTGCTTCTTCAAGGGTGGGCCTGTATATATCTTAAACAAACACACCCAACAGTCCCGTGCTTTAACTGCCCATTTGGAGGGTATACAGCCATCCCTGTGTAGCATTCAGAGTGTCTTTTCAACAGGAGAGTTTGTCACAGCAATCTCTCTCAAGTCCAAATCCTACCCTGGGATAAGATCACCAAGCTCTCATTGGCTTCAGTTACAGTCATTGTCCTAAGGCAGAATTTAGTCCTTGGAGGAAAAGAGAAGGGAGTCACTGAGGGCGGTGTGATAGGATATCTCTAGCACTATGGAAACCAGTGTCCAAGAGAAACAGTATAGATTAGATTGATAAGCCTATAGAATAAGTATTTCACTTTCAGGATCTATAGAAACTTAAGGTTTCAATAAGAATTACTCTAAAAATTTATGGAATTTAATAGAAATGCCACCTTTCTATTGCTGTTAGACCCATCCATCCAATTTTCTATTAAAAGTTGAATGAGTATTCCATACAGGGTTCAGATTAGATGGATTATATCTGAGGTTGCCTAATGGGGTTCATGAAGAACAGGATGGTCTGTTGATGCTGCTTTTCCTCCATTGTTTTATCTTTCAATGGGTTCAGCATGTTTCCCCATGAACGCCACAGCACCATGTGGAGATGGGATAAGTCCAAGGCCTGCCTTCTTTATGTCCCTTTTGGGTTGTCTTGTACCCTCAGAAGTCCTAGCAGAGAAACAGACACTGCTGTTGTGCCTGGCTGCTATGCAGGGCTGTAAGTGGAGGCCCTGTGTCCTTCCCACCAATAGTGTTGCCAGGTGTCTGGTTTTTGACCACTGATTGGGCCATTAAAAGTCCAGTTGGCAGCATAGCCAGGCTCCATACCCAGCTCCGTAAGGCTCCTGGAAGTAGTGGCATATCCCTCTAGCTCCTAGGTGTAGGGGCAGCCAAGGGCTCCGCGTGCTGCCCCCACACTGAGTGCCAGCTCCACAGCTCCCATTGGCTGGGAACCGCAGCCAACAGGAGCTGTGGGGGTGTTTCATACAGGTGGAGGCAGCACACAGAGCCGGAGGGGCATGCCGGCCTTCCCAGGAGCCACTGGAGGTAGGCCACCCAGAGCCCGCACCCCTCGTCCCCTCCTGCATCCATGCCCTAGCCCTGAGGCCTCTCCTGTGCCTAAACTCCCTCTCGGAGGACACACCTGCTCCGGCACTCTAGCTCCGTGCCCTGAGCCCCCTCCCACAACCAAATTCCCTCCCAGAGCCCGCAACCCGCACCCCACCCCTTGCCCTAGCCTGGAAACCCCTCCTACACTCCAAACCTCCCATCCCCAGCCAGCACCTCCAGATGGAACCCTCACCTCTCCCACACTCTGAACCACTCGGCCCCAGACGAAAATGAGTGAGTGAAGGTGAGGGAGAATGAGGGAGGGAGGGAGGAGGGATGGAGTGAGCAGGGCTGGAGCTTTGGAGAAGGGACGGGGCAATGGTTTCGGTTTTCTGTTTTGGTTTTAGAAAGCTAGCAACCCTACCCACCCAAACTTATGTACCGCACTAGCCTTAAGGACTGAATACTAAAAACTAAGGCAGGACCTTGGGAAAGTGTCCTTAGTGCTCCTAAGTAACTCAAATAAATCCTCCCAGGAATTTTAAGCATTAGGAAGAAACTATCCCACAGCCAACACGCTGCTGCACTTGCAAATGTGAATGGCATCTTCCATTTCCTGCCAGAGGGATTCATTACAGGAGAGTCCATTATAGTGCTAATCTGTCAAAATGACTACACAATGCACCCTAGCAAGCTGTCTTCTTCTGTGTGTATATGTAACTCCTATTAAAGTTAATGGGAATTAACCATGTGTATCTAGGGGAGAAAAGGCTGTGAAAGTGTGTAACAAAATATGGTATTAAAAATAACTGACAGAGACCATCCAGATGTCAAACAGACTTAATTCTCCCTCCACCGCACCCCACCCCACACTGGGTACTAGATTTTCTTTGAATGTCAAATATAGAATAGCTTTGATATTCATGTTCTTCACATAACTTCTTTCTATCAACATTTTTAATTCAACTAATTAAAGTAATAATGTATAAGAGGTTTTAACATATCTGCCAGACAAATTAAGAGACAAAAGTCCTGGCAGTTTATCACACAGTTTATTGCTGAGAAAAAGTGTGACCAAGCTAATAGCACTATTGTACTATAAGTAGCAACAGGAAATCAATAAGAATGAAACAGAGAAACTCCCACTTATCCCAGAGGTATTAAAAATCTGTCCAAGATCCATAGGTTCCAAGGCCAGAAGGGACCACTTTGCTCATCTAGTCTGCCCTTCTGGATAACAGAGCACAGAACTTCCAAAAAATAATTATTAGAGCATATCTTTTAGAAACACACCTAATTCTGAATTAAAAAAACTGTTGGTGATGGAGAACCCTCCATGCCCCTTAGTAAGTTCTAATGGTTAATCGCTCTAACTGCTAAAACTTTTACACCTCATTTCCAGGCTCAATTTGTCTAGCTTCAACTCACCACCACTGGATTGTGTAATACCTTTCTCTGCTAGGTTAAAGAGCCTGTTATTAAACAGGTTTAAGAATAGCAGCCGTGTTAGTCTGTATCCGTAAAGAAAACGAAGAATACGTATAGCACCTTAGAGACTAACCAGTTTATTTCAGCATAAGCTTTCGTGGGCTATAGCCCACTTCATCAGATGCACAGAATGGAACAAACAAAAGTAAGATGCATTTATACATACAGAAAGGAAAAAAAGTTGTAAATTACCATACCAATTCTAAGAGGCTGTTGAATTTGGATGGGCCATTATCAGCAGGAGAAAAAAAATCTTTTGTAGTGAAAATTTACACTGTATCTTATCTATGTCTGGCAGTTGACTAGAATCTGTAAAAGAGACTAAACTAGGAAAATGCAATCAATTAGTATAATGACAAAGCCACTCAGTCTCTGTTTAATCCTTAGTTGACAGTGTCCAATTTGCAAATTTATTCCAATTCATCAGCTTCTCGTTGGAGTCTGTTTTGGAAGTTTTTCTGTTTTAAAATTAACACCTTTAAGTCTTTAATAGAATGGCCAGTGAAATTGAAGTGTTCTCCTACTGGTTTTTGAATGTTATGATTCCTGATGTCAGATTTGTGTCCATTTATTCTTTTGCGTAGAGACTGGCCGGTTTGGCCAATGTACATAGCAGAGGGGCATTGCTGGCACATGATGGCATATATCACATTGGAAGATGTGCAGGTGAATGAGCCTCTGATGGTGTGGCTTATGTGATTAGGTCCTATGATGGTGTCAGTTGAATGGATATGTGGACAGAGTTGGCACTGGGTTTTGTTGCAAGGACAGGCTCCTGGGTTAGTGTTTTTGTTGTGTGGTTGCTGGTGAGTATTTGTTTCAGGTTAGGAGATTGTCTGTAAGCGAGGACTGGTCTGTCTCCCACGATCTGTGAGAGTGAGGGATCATCTTTCAGGATAGGTTGTAGGTCTTTGAGGATGCGTTGGAGAGTTTTAAGTTGGGGGCTGAAGGTAATGGCTAGGGATGTTCTGGGTTGTTTTTTTTTGTTGGGCCTGTCCTGTAGTAGGTGGCTTCTGGGTACTTGTCTGGCTCTGTCAATCTGTTTTTTCACTTTCCCAGGTGGGTATTATAGTTATTATATAGTTGCTTCCCATTTAGATATTTTAGATTGTAATCAAGTCATCCCCTTAGCCTTCCCTTTGTTAAAACCAATATACTGAGCTCCTTGAGTCTATCACTCTAAGACGTGTTTTCTAATCCTTTCACCATTCTCATGGTTCTTCTCTGAACCCTCTCCAATTTATCAACATCCTTCTTGAATTGTGGGCACAAGAACTGAACACAGTATTCTAGCAGTGATCACATCAGTGCCAAATACAGCGATAAAATAACCTCTCTATTCCTACTCAATATTCCCTTGCTTATGCATCCAATGATCACATTAGACCTTTTGGCCACAATATTGCCCAGAGAGCTCATGTTCAGCTGATTATCCACAATGATCCCCACATCTTTTTCAAAGTCACTGCTTCCCATGACAGAGTCTCTGGCCCGTAATTATGACATACACTCAGTGTTCCTTGGTGTTTACACTTAGCCATGTGAAAACACATATTCTTTTCTTGCACCCAGTTTACCAAGGGATCCAGATTGCCAATCCAGTGACCTGTCCTCTTCATTATTTACCACTCCCCCTATTTTTGTGTCATCCGCAAACTTTATCAGTGATGCTTTTATGTTTTCTTCTGGGTCATTAGTAAAAATGTCAAATAGCACAAGGCCAAGAACCGATTGCCACAGGACCCCATGTGAAACACATCTGTTTAATGATGATTCCCCGTTTACAGTTACAACTCCTCCTTTGTGCAAAAGCAAAGGAATGGTCAGCTGGCCGAAATGTCATTGAGGATATGTAGCTGCATGACCATTATCTGACACTGCATAACTCGACACTACCTCAGATGAGCACCTCCAAGTATGGGGATAAATTCTTCCTGCACCTGGGGACCCATAGTTGCCATTTAGAACTACTGCCAGTCAGCTCTAAGCTACGCCACTGGCATAAGGTCTTTAATGGAGGTCCACTAAGCCCTCTTCCTGCTCCCAACACCTCTTTACCAAAGAAAGAGAGCCAAACAGAAGCACAGCGTGTTCCTCCTACACCAGGGCACGCTCTGCTGGCAGTTTATGATGACATGACAGTCCCTATACACCACCACTGGATTTCACAATCTTGCCCATGGTTTTTTAATGAACGATGCCACTAGTGGAGATTACTAGCACAATTTTTTACTTACCAATAAACATGTTCATGTATGGTAGAATGCAGGAGCAGCAGTTAGGTAAGGTGGGGAGGGGGCAATTGCTTCAGACCATGTGTTAATTTTAGGAACAATACATATGTTTAAAATCCAGACTCCACAATGAGACTCCAGGAAACAGGCAAGGCATGGAGCACAGGGCCCATCAACAAGATCTCTGTGGCAGGGCCACCTGCTGGTATAGCCCAGATAGGAGAAGGAGCCCCTCAACACTCCCCATCCCCTTCGAGTAATTAATCACGGGAGCAAGTTACCAAGAGTCATGGCAGAGTCTCCATCTCAGGAAATTTTTAACTCCAAGACTGGATGATTTTCCTAAAAGACATGCTCTAGGAATTATTTTGAGAAAGTGTTATACAGCAGGTCAGCCTAGATGATCATCATGATCTTCTGCTCTGGGATTGTATGCATATATCTAGTTCTTATACAGCACTTTTCATCTGCAGAGCTCAAAGCACTTTATAAAGTTATATCGCCTCCATTTTACAGCTGGAGAAACTGAGGCAGAAGGCAATGAAGTGACTTGCCCAAGATCACTTTGAAAACCAGTAGCTAAGCCAGAAATTGAACTAAAGTCTCCTGAGGCCAAATCCAGTGCTCTAGCACTAGGCTACACCCAGACTTTAAGGTCAGCAGGGACCATTATGAACAACTAATGACTAGTCTGACCTCCTGTACGTTGCTTTTCAATCTACACTCACTAACTCAGTTCACCTTCTCAGCTTCAGAGACCTCCTTTCCACCAGTTACAGCCCATGTCTTCACCCTAATCTTGAAAGTGTTACATTATAACTGAGAATTAAAAGAGCACATCACACTTACATTCTGTTACTGGGTGATATTCTACCGCCTGTATTTTGCAAGATGTCTGACATAGGAGTCCACTCTGGTCTTCAAATCTACTAAGTCATAGGGACAATACTTGGGTGGGAGTGGAGGGGACACAATGCCACAGGTATTTTTTTATCCTGGCTGGGCAACTTAATCCTTTGGAAGGAGCTGGGTAAAATTCCAAATTCTATTCCACTCTAACACATCTTCAGTGTCCCCATGTGGACTTTACTATTAGAGATCAAATATATGAACTTAGAAGATTTTTAAAACTACTCTTTTATAACAGGGTACAATAACATGAATTATCATCTCATCATAACTTTCCATATCACCCTCCAACTCTGTGATTTTTTGCTCCCTGTATGTGATGTCCAGCTTGGGCTGTAAATTCCTCAGAGCAGGGTCAAATCTGGCACACCAGTCTCCCCAAAGAGAAAGTCAACAGGAAAAGGAACATAGGCTAAAATCTCTTCTCCAGACCAGAGTGCAAGTAACTCAAGTAGGAGACAAACTGCAAGGAATAATCTTCTTCAGATTACAGGGCCTTAAATCTTCCCTGTGCGTCTTGCTGTGACAGGACATATCTCTTGGGATGGGATCCATTGTGTAGAGGGGCTCCCCACCCACATCTGCTGCCCTCCCTTTTGTGCTGCAGCTCAGCACCAGTTCCACCATCAGAGGGTCCTGTGTACCTATGCAAGCAGGGATAGCGTTCCTTCAGATTGAATGAAACCAGAAGGAGGGCATGATAACTGGACATTCTTCTTTGCTTCCAGCTGTATGGTCAGATCATTTTCTTTTGTTAAAGTACTAATTTTGTTAGATCAAGAAAGAGTCCATTATCAAGACAAAAAACCAGAAGCTGTTTATTTAAATGAACAGCTAGAAATATTTAGACGTTATGGGGTGCTATATGATACAATGATTAAACAAACAAAATCCAGTCCCATGGAATAATAACGGTCACCACTTAATACATAGCTGTGAAGATCTAGATCAGAGGCACTGTATTACTAATTTTGCACCCTTTCATTGGGACACATAATTTTCATAATGGGTGGAAGCTGGAAGACAGCTCCTTCAGCCATTTGATCCCGTGCCTCAGTAATCTCTGCAAATGTCTGAATTTCATTACATCTCCCTGTAAACAAGATGATATCATTCTCTATTTTTCATCCTTTTTTGGCATGCTGTAAAAGCAGCATTTCTCCTAATTGACAACACATGCTAACATTTTCCAGAACTGCAGAACACACTCATCATAATACACACAGAGACCTCTGCCAAAGTTTTATCATGTCACCTGCATGTTAAGCAACATCAGAAATGTTCTCTGGGGACAAAAATTGCCATCCCTGCAAGCTATACAAGAGGCATTCATTTGAAAAAATGGCACAGTTTTAAATATAGCATTGTAGGATTCTTCAGGAGCCATTATCTATTTCTGGATCTATAGCTTGTTCTTTAAATGTCTCATTAAAAACGATGACTTTCACTTGATTTCCCCCCTGCCATAAAATTACTATTTCCTTTAAACCCATTCCCCACTTCCTATAAAGCAGGAGTCAGGGACTCTTAAGGTCCTTATAAACCATTATAAAGTGGCTCCACTCCAGATCCTCAGGATAGCCAGGATGGGTGAGGAAGAGGAGGGAAGGAGGGACTGTCCAGCCACTCCACAATCAGAACCTGTAGAGCAGAGCTTGATGTGAGAGGAAGAAACAGGAACCTAAATGAAAATGATTTGCTCACCCATATCTTGGTTCCACTTTCTCCTAGCTCCTCTATAATAGATACGTGATGTTGGGGAGTGGAAAGTTGTAAATCACCAGAGATCACTACCCCTGAGTTTTGTTTGAGAATCTTTTCAGCTATAGGGGGCGTGGAAGAAAATCAGGGGAACAGCTGATAATAGCTACTTATCAGGTGGGAAGGAGAGAGACACAGCCAGGCTTTGCCAATTGCAAAATAGCCACCTCTGCATCACAGCTGCTTGGGCCAGCCAAATTTAAAAGTCCTGCCCTAGGAAGGCATGCTGGGAGAAAATTTCTATATCAGGGATACCCTGAGCTGGGGCAACTTTACAGGGAGCAAGAAATCAAATCCTATACCACTATATCATACTTTGCTTTGAGTTTGGAGATATCTCAGGATATGCCCCCCAATATGCTTAATTAAATGCAAGATTGTCTTGAAAACTCTGAATTATGGTTAGCCACATAACTGAGAAAAATCTACTTACGTTGGCCTACATTTAAAAGTTTAACTGCACCTAATTTCACTTAAAGGAGGGTCGAGGGAGTCTTTCACAATAGTGCAAATTCACTAAAAGAAATGTTCTTAGCCACTATTCGTCATCTGTTTCCTCTGCTATTATTGCAAATATAAATATTTGAGCATCACAGGCTCCCAAGGCTCAAAGAGGAAGCTATGCAAATTCAGACTGGAAATAAGATGTAAATATTTAACAACGAGGGTAATTAACCATTGGAACAACTTACCAGCAGATGTGGCAGATTCTCCTTCACTTGACTTCTTTACATCAAAATTGGATTAAAAAAATACTCTAGCTCAAGCAGAAATTATGGGCTTGATGAAGCAACCACTTGGTGAAATTTGATGGTTTGTGTAATACAACAAGTCAGACTAGATGACCATAACAGTTCCTCCTGGCCTTAAAATCTGAGTAAGGACAAGTTTACACTACAAAATTAAGTTGAATCAAGTTATGTCAATGTACAGTTACCACAGTTATTAAATCGTTTTTGCACATGCACACTGTGCTTCTTGTATCAGCGGTGTGCGTCCTCACCAGGAGTGCTTGCACTGATTTAACTGTCAGCGTGGGGCACCGAGGCCCTGCTTCAGAAGGGCAGCAACAGTCCATGTAAGCAATGCAGAGTCTGCACTGACACTATGCCATGCTAACTACATCGACCTAAGCACTACACTTCTCACGGAGGAGAAGTTATTAAGTCAGTGAAGTGAGCGAGTTACAGTGGTAGGAGCAACATTTTAGTGTAAACACTTACAGAGTTAGGCCAATGTAAACTGCCATACATCGACCTACTTCTATAGGGTAGACAAGCCCTAAGAGCTTATCTCTCACAAAATGACTCCCCTAGCGTGAGCAATCCTGTGCTTATGACAACATAGTAATTCTGTTCCCATGAAATTGCTTGGAATGTCAAAGTTAGCATTATGGGCCGGATTCACCACTATGTGATTCTAGTTTTATGCCTGCATAACTGCAGTGATTTCAATGGAATTACACTAGCATAAAACTGGAGTAACGTTCTGGTGAATGAGGCCCTGGGACTTCACTAAAAGCAATCTGGACACATGAAGGGTAAACAGGTTTAAGTTTAAGAAGAAGAATTTTGAAAGACTCTTCCAATATACAAGATTATTCATGTTTTATTTATTACACAACCTACGAAAGTTATTAGCCTGTATGCATTCTTGCCTTACAAGACATTTCTCAATTAAAAAACCAAACATTTAAATATCAAATATATTAGGTTACACTGAACAAATGTAAATGTGGGTCACATTTCAATCCTGCATGAACATGTAGCTCTCCCCTGCAGCGTCTCTACTTCTCCTTATCTCTAGGCAGTGACAAGTAGCTACGTATACTGTGATCTGCTGAGCATGACTACTTGACAATACATCTTGGGAGCTGTAATTCACGGAACAGATTTTTGCCTACAGGCAATTGATTCACACAAACATTTGAGGTCAGATTCTAGCTCACAGTGTGCACATATGGACACAGGAAAAATCAAGAAAAACCCCTATATTGTGTTGAAATGATTGTGGCTTAATCCTGCTTTCACAGGGAAAAATATAGCAAAATTGATCAAGATGACTATGTAATAGTGCTATTATAATTATTAAAATTATACCAGTGCTTATATAACCCATGACTGCTTAGTGTGGCACTCTGCCCTGCTCTAGCAGCACCTAGCCCAGCCAGAGACTGATGAGTCTGCTACAGCATGAGCTAAGAGCCATGTGGCTTTTAGCTCATGTAGTAGAGAATCATGCACTAAGCTTCAGAGATCCCAGATTCCATCCTGAGAACCAGGGACTGCAGATGTTAACTTACAAAGTGCCACACATGTAAGCAAGGATCACTACCGAGGGTAATACATAAAAATAAGCCTAACATTCACTGAAGTCAAGAGGGGTTATACACATGCACAGACCTTTCTGATGCAACACTTCTTAAAAAAATCAGGGAAGGTTGATTAGTCAAAACAAAATCTGTTTGTAAGAAAGGGTAATTTTAATAAAATCTGCATTTGAAATTTTTTTGAAAAAAGTTTTGAAATTGTCAAAAAGTTCTGTTTCAACATTTTCCAAACCAAAAAGTTTGGGTTTTTTTATTTGAAATGACTTTATTTCAAAATTTTAGCTCTAAATCAAAGTAAAATGTTCTGAGTGACCTGCTCCAAAATTGTTTAGGATTATCAGTTTGTGAAAATTTTCAAGATTGACATTTCAGGACTGCAAAGAATTTCAAAATCTCTGAAACCCTCATGGACTCTGGCAACTAACTAGCCTGGTGGGATATGCAGAATTAAGACCACAGGGATTTCAATATTACTTCCACTTTCTACAAAGTATTACATGGAAAGGGCAGATGTGGTTTTTGTATGTTGCCATGAGACCAACTTTCAAGCCACTTGCTCACTCAGCCGTACACACATGAAGAAGGCATCTGTGGTTATATGCCAACATCTACAAACACATTTGACAGTGTCTTAGCATTTTTAAAGATATGCAACATACACTGGGTGAGCTGTAATTTGGTGGTTTAGTGCCTTGTCTATAATATGCTTGAAACCTGCTTTTGTAATATTATTCAGAGTTTACATTGAGTCAGAACACATTTAAAAGGAAAAAAGATGGTTGAGGTTTTAGGGAAACATTTCAATAACTTTATCAACCCAAATTCAGATACTTCTGTCCTTGGTGCTATTAGTTTTCAAACACTCCTAATAAATTGCTATTACTGGCATAACACCATTGGTGCCTATGGTGCTAAAATTACATACAAATGTGCAAGTTCCCTGTTCCAAAGAGCTTGCAGCATGAACAGAGAACTCATAGACAAGGAGTGGGGGGGATAAGAAAGGCATGTGAAGTAAAGAAAAGTGGCAGCTGTGTTTGGCCCCCATCTTGTTATTAGCAAGGCTTTGCTCATCTACAAATGCAGTGCTTAAATTGTAACGTGAGCTAAATAAAAAGCGTTCTGAGGTGAGGTACAAGGACAGGAGTGAGCTGTTATCAGAGCAAGGCCAGCCAGTAGAAATTAATTTTTAGGAGGGAGATCAAAGGAAAGCGCACCAGGGCACATCTCTTCCAGAGAGATTGACTGGGATGAAAAAAGGTATGGTGCCTTTCGGGGGAGGGAATGAAGGTTTCAGCAAAGAGGGTGGGAGTTGGCAGCGGAGTGCATGAGGAGAAGGGTGTAGGAAGAGAGGAGACAAGATGCAGGCTGGTGTGGTAAAGCACAAAGCCTTGAAAGGAAGGAAGGAGAGGTTGAATGAAGTACATGGGAAGAGAGAAAAGGGACAGAAAGAGTCCGCAGGAGGAGCCAGGAAGATCATTTTGGCTGTTGTGTATGGAATGGACTGGAGCAGGAAGAGGTAAGAGGCAACCAAGCTCCTGAAGAGAAGGTTATGGTAGTTTAGGTAACAGACAAGAGGTCACAGAACCTAGAGAGAAAAGGCTTGATCCTGAAAGATGCTGAGCTGACTCACACTGTAGGCTCACTCACATCCTTAAAAGTCATGCTTCCGTGCCTGGCTGAATCTGGACCAGAGCGCTCAGCACTTTGCAGGATCAAGCCCATAAGGAGAAACAGAAAGTGATCCAAAAGTTGTGAGCTGATGAGTTGTCAAGGATGCGGACAGAAAGAGTTGAGAGTGGACATGAAATGCTTTGCTTTATTAGCTTATTAAGTAGCTAATGTTGGCAGATGGCTTTGAAGATGCAGAGTAATATTAACGTGAAAACTGTTTTTATTTTAACTTCCCTTTTCTAACTCAGCTCTACCATGCACTGCAGTTCTAGTCACACCAGAAGAATATGAATGTCAGTATCTTTCAGCTCAGATTTGATCTAATGAAGGTTTATCCAATGAAAGAATTAATACTATTCAAAGGCAAGGACAAATAACCACTGCATTTACTGATATACAGCCCATTATCTTTAGTACACTATATCCAGCTGCATTTTGTTTTTCTGATTAATTTAAGTCCAACAATCAAAGCCTCAAAGGGATTTTTATTATTATTGGTTTATATTTTTACTAGGAACTGCTGGAACAGAGCAATCCATCATTTAGTTCAGTATCCTGTCTCTTCACAATCCCTGCAACAGGATCTTCAGAGAAGGGCTCAGAATTCCCATAATGCATATGAGTGATTGCACAATATTATATCAAAGGGGGAAATTCTTGCTGACCCCAGCTGGTAATTAGTTTATATTTCTGAAGCACGAGGATGCACAGCCCTGCAAACGTTAACTGCAATTTCCATTCTTCATATGGAGATCGATTCTGCAATACTGAAATCAATAGGAGTATTGGCCGGGTCTTCAATGGGCCCAGGAACAAACCCAGTAAGGACTAATGATTTATACAATTGCACTGAATTATTTCCCTCACTTATGGCCTGATTCAATGGAAAGACTTGCTTGGACTTTAGCATGTTATGGATCAGATCCTAAAATCCTGCAACAAAGTTTTGTACGTTAATGCATTGTGTAAAGAAATATTTACTGTTATTTCTATAAGGGTGTTGCTTTTTAGTTAAATCAGGTTCTATCTTGTATTCTGGTTTTCAGAAGAGGGTTAAAATTAAATATAGCTTTTTATTCCATGCATCATTTTACATATCCCTCTTATTCTTTATATTTCCATTTGTCAGGCTTTTTAAATCTCTTCTTGTATGGAAGTTCCTCTCTTCCTCTTAGTTATTTATCTTGTTCTTTTTCCTGGCTTTTTCTATAGCTTTATGTTCAGAGATATTTATTTCATATTTCTAAAGTATAGTTTGTTTACACAAATAAAGAGATAGCTCCCCACCCTCCAAAACAGAGTTAAGGTTCCTGTTTTATAAGTTCCCATATTTCCCTACGCTTGGTTTTTAAGTTTAACCTTAACTTTGAATTTCCTGGATTTGAGATTTTTTTTTATTTTTTAAACCACAACTTTCAAATGAGAATTGCTTTCTAAATCAGACTATTTACAATACTGTTTGGAATGTTTGTGGGGAAAGGCTTTGTTCTTTCCTATTTAATTCAAACAGTTTTGAGGAAAGGGATAAAGAGGTAAAGAACAGTAGTAAGTTACTCTTCTCGGAATAAGATGTTTCTTTATGAAACTGTGCTCAGAGAGCTATGCTAGTTTTTCTTGCCCTCCAGCACATCAACCAGAAGCAACACATCTAGATGTCCAAAAACAACAACAGCTTTCCAGATGTAGCTTTTTATATCCAACAGAGTTATTGAGCAATGCAAACTAGACCTCATAGACTCCTGTTTTTCATACCAAGAGACATACTTCTGCCTGGCATCCATAATTTGATTTATTCCTCCACTACTTCCATATGTTTGTTGTAATCGATGACATATGTAATGTGGACTTGTTTATTTGTGTATTCTACTTTCAAATGGGACTTGCATGCTGACTGCTATTATTGGCAAAGCTTAGATATAAACGTCATTGTTCTTCAATTGTGCCAGCAGATTACAGCACAGACACTCTCTTCTAGGCCTTTGATTTCTTTAATGTCTTTTATTATTAGTTATTATTAATATTCATTCTTCTTTTCATGATGGCTTACTTTTTGCCTAACACTTTTTCCCTCTTCTTTTTTTTGTGGTTCCAAGTCCCACTGCTCTAAAGAGCCTGTAACTCCTTGGAAAATGAAAAAGAATAGGGTGGGATTTTCAAAAACCTTCAGCTCCTGTTCAAGACAAAGTTTTACCATTGAGTTCAATGGGAACAGAGTTAAGCCAGTGCTGAGTGCTTTGGAAAATGCCATTTATAAATGTAATACTACCTATCCCCTTTGTAAAGTTCAGAATACAGTGACCACTGGATTATTATAATGATTTATTATTTGATTATGAGAGTGTCCAAAGGCCCCTCTGAGGAGCAATGTCACTAGGTGCTAAGGTGCTTTACAAACACACAGGCAAACATGGTAGACCCATTTTTAGTACCTTTACTTAATTCATTTCTGCAAATGTCAGAGAGGTAGCCGTGTTTGTATCCACAAAAAAAACGAGGAGTCCGGTGACATGTTAAATCTTATGCCCAAATAAATCTGTTAGTCTTTAAGGTGCCACCGGACTCCTCATCATTTCTGCAAAGTTATGCAATAATACTAGGGTCTAATTCTGCCAACTGACTTCATCATCTCTGTAGCTGTTGCTGAACTTACAATGATCTCTGTGCAGGAGCAGTGGTCTACCTGTGTGTAGCCCCTGGCAGGACTGGACCCTGGTGATGGTATTAGGATTCAATGGGACTAATCAGAGGGTGGGGGAGAGGAATTGCATAAGGATTAAGCTGGACAAGACAAACACATAGAAAAGAATCAAAAATCAAAATGACGGCAAAGGGTTTAAAAGTGGAGTAACGGCACCATTTACACTAACATCCTGATAAAGCGTTTAATTGTGATGGGGATGTTAAGGAACAAATCTCAAAAATCAGCAAAACTACATGTTTTCCCTTTTTGATGTCAAGATTTAGTCTCTATGTACAGCAACCTCCACAGAGACTTCTGGCTCAGCTTTCACTATTACATACCTTCTATTTACCATAAAGTGCTGTCTCCTTACAAGCAATTTATACAAGGACTACAGTTCTTGCCAAAATCTTCTTGCACAGAATCAGAGGCTAATGCCTCTGCAAGGTCTGCAGCAGCTGGCAGTGGTGATACATCTAAATGTCAGATTAATACTGTACATATATAGAAGTGTACTGCAGCACATATGATAGTCTAATTACAGTACTGTGTGCGTGTGTCTGTCTGTATGTGTACAGACAAAAATATGGACCTAATTCTGCTCCCATTAATGGTGTTGCAAATTCTCTCCAATTTTAATTGTGAATTAAATAACAGATATTCTTCTTGAAGTCCCAGCTTCTGGCGTCATATGATTCTATGGGAATCTCAACATTCATTTTAAAAAAAAGTTTTAGCCCTTGTTGTGGAGAAGAGCTTCAAAATGTGAACCCTAAATGCTCAAAAGCCAGACAGGAATTCAACAAAACAAAAACAATTTATTATTGTAATAGTATCAGGATTCTTTTGGGATTGGAGGATCTTGATTTTGGACCCTGGCGGTTGACAATGCTGCAATAATACCAATAGCAAACTCCCACTGATATCAGTGCAAGCAAGAGTGAGCCCTAAGTGTGTAAAAAGCTTTATGGATTTTCTTTTAAAAAAAACATTTTAAAAAAACCAAGGCCTAAAGAAAACTTTCAAAGATTAAGGGAATTAAATCCATAGAGCCCTGCAAATAAGCGGATATCCACAGATCATGTTTGCAGTTCGCGGATTGGATGCGCATACAAATTTTATATTCGCGCAGGGCTCTAAAATTCTATCTGGGGCAGATTTTCAGATGATATAAATTGAGGTTGTTCCACTGACTTCAGTGGCGCTACTTCAATTTACACCAACTGAAGATCTGGCCTTTAGAATAAAAAATAAAGAGATTTTATAAAGGTCTTTGCCCAGATTGTTCTCTAATATACAGACCCCCAACACCACCATTAGACCTCAGCTCTCAAAATGGTGCTTTTCTCTGGATATAAGTGTAAATTAATGGTCCCAACACTATCTATTAATTTTACCAAGAACATGATAGCAATTCTTAAAAATAACAAAGGACTGAAGAGAAAACACTCCCATGCACTAATGTTGCTTCTGAGAATAACCTTATTTATAGTCATAAAAGTTACATGCCCAGGCAGAGCCAGAATTGCACTGAAAAATTCATAACCCACTTTAAAGTTACCTCTATTAGAATAATCTGATGTTTTGAACAGAGTTTATATACTCGATTATAGGACCACAGTGCAAAACTGTGTAGTTCTGATGGTAGAATTTTGAATGAGGCCCCATTTACTCAAAGAGAATTGAATGTCAGTTTGGGTTATCAATTTATTAAGAAGGAATACTGGAGATACAATGAATAAATAATAATACTGTGTCCTTATTTAGGGTGAAAAACATAATAACATTAAAGTAAATGGCAAAATCCCCACCGACTTCAGTGGGAACAGGATTTTGCCCATAGTACCTTACAAATAAGGATTTTAATAACTTTCAAAACAGAAAAAGAGGCAAAAATATGATTAGTTGCACTTTTTTTCCTCTCAGAGATAGCCAAAACAATGCAACGCAAACACTGTTGGTGGATGGGTTACAAATTACCTTTATATTGTCATCCTTAAGCACTGAACTTTTTTTTTTTGAAAGTGTCTGCAAAAGTATATAAAACCAGAACTAAACAGTATCCTATTGTATTTTATTGCCAGTCACTGGGCACACTGTGCCCTGCATAAGAAGAAACATCACATGGGCCAGGAATCTCCCCAAACTCTCTCTCCTGGACTTACTTCTTCAAAGAACTGTTGGGGTGGCCGAATTTCCACCCTGTAATGGGAAGTATGTGAGGTCCTTGTCCTGAGCCCTCTGTACAGGGCTCAGAAAAGTCCTGCAGGCCCAAGAACGTCTCCACAGAATCCCTGTGCCTCCACAATGGTTCCCAACCTTCTCCCCTAGCCCACTCCACCCTACCCCACCCCACCCCTCATCTGACTACCGTATGTATGGCAGCATGACTGCTAATGCTGACCACTCACCACTGACCTAGACCAACGTCATGGGATATTTCTGTAATGGGAGGGGCAATTTAAGTAATGCAGCACACTGGCTGCATGATCTCAATAGATTTATGGGCAACACCGTCACAGAGCTGCTGCCTCTCATCACTTCAAGAATCACACATCCCTGACCGTACTTATTTTTTTCATGGAAGGCTGTCCCGTCACCAAGATTAGGAAGGAGCTCAGTATGAAGGCATTGCTTCCACAGGTCTCGGTGTTTTCTATTTTGTTCCCCTGCACTCTACACCAGGGTGGGCAAACTTTCTGGTCCGAGGGCCAGACTGGGGTTCAAAATTCTGTGGAGGGCTGAGTAGAGAAGGCTGTGCATCCCCAAACAGCCTGGCCCCACCCTCTATCCGATCCCCACCCACTTCCCACTCCCCTCATAACCCCCTCAGAACCTCCGACCCCTCCAACCTCCCTTTCCTTGTCCCCTGATCGCCCCCTCCGGAGACCCCCCCACTCAAATTGCCCCCCCAGAATCCCACCCCTTATCTAGCGGCCCTGCACTCTGTCCCCTGACTGCCCCCACCGGAGACCCCCCCAAACTAACCACCACCCCCCAGGACCCCACCACTAAGGCCCCCCCGTCCGCCCCCGCAACCTTCTTACCTGCTCAGCCGGGTGCAGGGCCCCACAGCTTGCCGCGCTCGTTACTGTGTTCGGCCCGGCCCCTGGATCGGGAGCAGAGGGCCTCGCGGCTTGCCGTGGTCGGCAGGGCACCTCGGTCCTGGAGTGCAGGCCTTGTGCTTTGCTGCCGTCGGCCCAGCACACCGGGCCGGAAGCGCGGGGCCCCACGGCTTGCCACTCTCGGCTTGGCACTCCGGGCCGGGAGGACAGAGCCATTGGCACCTCCCACCGGCCCAAGCTCGCGGACCAGATAAAAATGGCCGGTGGGCCTCATGTGGCCCGCGGGCCGTGGTTTGCCCACCCCTGCTCTACACGGTGAAGGGTATCAGGTAACCTTATACATTTAATCAGGTTAACCAGTTACATGCCAAACCATTTGATCTCTCATCTCTTCCACTAAAAATCAGTCAAATGTGATTCACAAACCCCAGAGCACAAACTCCTTGAAAACACAAGGGGGTGGGGGGGATAGCTCAGTGGTTTGAGCATTGGCCTTCTAAACCTACAGTTTGTAAGCTCAATCCTTGAGGGGGCTATTTAGGGATATAGGGCAAAAACTCTGTTGGATGATTTAATTAGGGATTGGTCTTGCTTTGAGCAGGAGGTTAGACTAGATGATCTCCTAAGGTCCCCTCCAACCCCAATATTCTATGATAAGATTGAAAACATGGACACCACTTTAACTACAGGGACACAAGCAGCTTCATTTTCATTAGCTGGCTCCCAACAAAGCGGTCTAAAAGTTGTCAGACTAGAGCAGTTATTCAGCCTAGTGTCCAAACTAGGTGCTAATTAAAGTATTTGAATACCTGAGTTTTTGCAGCACAAAGCTGCAAAGTAAATTAGCTGCAAAAAAGTAAAGAAAAGTAAAAAGCTGCAAACTCCTGTTCACCTTGTGCTAATGACTAGTAAATTTCATTTACTAGTTATTAGCACAAGGTGAACAGGAGTTGCACTCTCCTTAAATAGGTCACAAATACAGTAAATTCTTTTACACAGATTATAAACAATCACGCAAAAGTTACACACTGCAGCATTCCAGGTCTTGCAAAGAACGTACAGAAACATAGGGTGTGTATACACAGGGTCTGTCTTTCTTCATTGTAAAAAGGAAAAATAATATACAGGATGCCTAACTGCTTATCCTCCTCCATCACTGCAGTATGAGAGCCAGCATTCTCTGGGGGGGAGGGGCTGCCCCCACTCTATATTTAGTAAGAAATAAGACCAATTAATAAATCATGTTCTTTTATAAACATGCAAAAGGGCCAGTCCTTAATGAATGGGAAGGCCTGTGGAATCAAATACTATGTTAATCAGAAAATGTTTACTAACATTAAGTTGTGGACTCAGTTCTTAAGGGCTGATCCAGAATCCATAAAAGTCAATTGGAGTCTTGCTATTTTTGTCAGTGAGCCCTGGATCAAGCATTTAGCAGGGGCAGTGAAAAGCCACCCAGTGCCCTCCTGCATCTACACCCACTACGCAATCTGCTACACCCTCTTCCTTACACTGTACATTTTTTGCAGCCAGAATGGAACGGCAAAAATCCCTGTGAAAGATCAGTATTTAGTATTTAGGGGGATTTAGTATTACTTTGTTAAACCCAGTGAAAAAGCACAAAATGCAGAAGTCGTGGAAAGGACCTTTTGAGTCTGTGGAAAGGATTAACGAAGTTCCCTGTAATGTGCAGGAGCCCCGCAGTGAGGTTGCCCACAGGCAACATGAAGAGGCTAAAAGCTCATCACACTCATGAAGCTCCTATTGTGCATATGATATGTTGTGAAGGGGAGGACTAGCTTCTCTGTGGATGCATCTACACAGCAAAAAAATCTTGCGGTCACAAGCGCCACCGCCTGGGTCACTGACTTGGGCTTGTGGGGCTTGCACCATGGGGCTGAAAATAGCAGTGTAGGCATTCGGGCTTGGACTTGAGCCTGGCTCCGAGACATTTCCTCCTCACTGGGTTTCAGAGCCTGGAGTCCATCCTGAGCCTGAATGCCTACACTGATATTTTAGTCCAGCAGCACGAGCCAGAGTCAGTTGATCAGGGCTCTGACACTCACTGCCACAGGTCTCTTTTTGCTGTGTAGACATACTCTTACGGAGCAATTAACAGTGCTGCTGTTAACGAGCAATTAACAGTTGTTCCTGCGGGGCAACTGTATATGTAGACATACCCTCAGTCTTAAGTCTTTATTCATAGGCAGGGTGACCTCCTGTTATTACAGTGTTCCTTCTTTTTCTTTTTCTTTTTTTTTTAACCTTCTAATGGTTTGTTTGCAGTTGTCTTTGACTGTTTTGATTGATTGTTGGGATGGGGCATTTGTAAACAATTGAGCCTCACATTAACACCCTGACTGAATGGGGCGGGGCAGCTGAGGGAGAGAGCAGCAACTCCCTCCTACGTCAATAGGCAGCCACCAAGTAACATCACTCCTCTGAGACTCCTTTTAACCTTAAGACCATAAGGACATACCTTCAATTTGCACTGTCCCCACTTATGTCGGTGTAACTTATGTTGCTCAAGGGGGACGGTTTATTCACACCCTTGCATAACCTAAGTTATCCTGATATAAGATGAGTGTAGACATAGCCTAATTCAGTATAACACAGAGTGGGAGAGGCACTTTGGATCCATTCACTGAGGAAACGTTTTGTTGAGTGAAAGAGGTTTTCATGAAAGGTTGGATCCTGGTTCCTGTGAAGCCAGCCAGTTCTGCAGCAGACTAGACTGAAATTTTATTAACTCAGAAAGGTAGCTATTAGTAAGTGTAGGGTCTAGTTCACATTTTATTATTTTGTTTTGTATTGTAACATTCCACTTTCCATCACTCTCTCTTGTTTCTAGTGGAATCTCTATTCTTTCTCAAATAACCCTGCTTTTGTTTCATTGCAAGTGCTGTGTGTTAAACAGAGAAGTAGTTTAAGGGAAACCTGGTAAACTGGGATAAACTGCTCCTTTGGGGGCAAAGGAACAGGGATTTCTGTGCTGGGTAGTGTCAAGGGCTAGATATCACAGGGGAACATTTCTAAGGGACTCAGGGACTGGGGTGACCTACGGTTAACCTGCAAAGCACAGTCAGGGCTGCATAGCCCAGAGGAGAGTGCCTGAGTGGCTAACAGGCTGGTGGTGTTAGGGAGCTAAACACCCAGTTACCACAAACATTTGGTATGCAGGCAGGGGGTAACATGATGACTCATAGACTTGGATACCCCAAGAACAATCACAGAGACCCATCTCACAGCAGCTAACCGCTTGGTGGTTAGGGCAACCCTGGCATGGGGGAGAATCATGTTCAAGTCTCTGATCTGCTTGACTCACCCTGGGACTTGAACCTGGATCTCCCACATTGCAGGTACCAAGCTATTGGTTATTCTCTAGCTTTGACCAGAAATTACTTCCTTCATCTGAGAATCTTCCCAATGAAAGTTTAACCAAAACTGATCTGTTTCTGCAAAAAGGAGAGGTTACTTACCTTGCACAGTAACTGGAGTTCTTCAACATGCTTTGTCCCTATGGGTGCTCTGCTTCAGGATGTTCACACACCGATGCAGTCTTGATTGGGCATTTTCATCAGCAGTGTCCATGGGTCCATGCTGGTGTCCTACACATTCTTGTGCTCCGATGTGAGAGTACACAGGGAAGGGCAGACCTGCCACCATTCCTGTTCCTTCTCCACCAAAAAGTCCAGAGAGAAAGACTCTGGAACAGAGGGGAAGGAGGGGAGGTGCCATGTAGTAGAGCACCACGGATACAAAACATCTCGAAGAACTCCAGTTACCTTAGAAGGTAAGTAACTTCTTCAGGGGTTATTGTCCCTATGGATGCTCTACTTCAGGAGACTGCCAAGAAGTACCTCAGTACGGAGAAGGGTGAAACGGAGGAGGATTCTGTACAGACTGTTAAACAGCGTCACCAAAAGCAGCATCAGCTCTGGAAGCAGGTACGAGAGTGTAGCACTGGGAAAAGGTATGCAACAAAGCCCAGGTAGTGGCCTTGCAAATGTCTTAGATGGGTACATTTTCAGTACGGTCATGGAGGTAGACTTAACCCTAGCAGAATGGGCAGTCACTCTGGGAGGGGAACATCCCTGCCCCCTCCCTTCCTGGCTTTGGAACAGATTAAGATGCACCCCAAAACCCATTCAGACAATCTCTGGATGGAAATAAAGTTCCCTTTCATTTGTTCTGCAATAAAGATGAAAGGTCTAAGGGAAGTCCTAAAGTGTTTTGTTCTGTCAAAGTAGAAGACAAGAGCTCTTCTTACATCTAGTGTATGTAAGCTCGCTTCTTTTCTAAGAATGAGGCTTGGAGTTAAACACTGGTAGATGAATCTCCTGATTAATATGGAAATCTGAAGGAACTTTAGGTAGAAATTGAGAAGGGGGTGTAATGTCCTCTTGTCACAAAAGCACACCATGTACGGTGGATCAGCCATAAGGAATCCCAGCTTCCCTACCCTTCTGGCTGAGGTGATGGCTATGAGTAATAAGGTTTCGAGGGACAGCTGAAAGAAGAAACAACTCTTCATAGCTTCAAATGGGGGTGGGGAAAGTGTTCCTCAGTGCATTAAGGACCTAGGGCTTGTCTTCAGTAGCGTGGGGAGAGATCGATCTTATGGCGATCGATTTATTGCGTCTCATCAGAACACGATAAGTCGATCGCCAGCGCTGCCCCCGTCGACTCCGTAACTCCAGCTCGCCAAATGGCGCAAGCTGGAGTCAATGGGGGAGCGCGCCGCTGACTGCCGCCGCAGTGAGGATGCAAGGTAAGTTGGCTGTAGATACGCCGATTTCAGCTACGTTATTAACGTAGCTGCAATTGCATATCTACAGTCGATCCCCCGCGCTAGTGAAGACCTGCCCTAAGTTGAGATCCATTGGGGAGTAGGTTCTTTATCGGGAGTAAGAAAGGTTGAACAGGCCCTACTAATCCTCATGGTGGTCAGATGGGTGAAGATTGGAAAACCTTCAACAGGGGTTGTAATAGTAGACAGGTGAACTATGACTGAGAACTGAACTCTGAGCCGAGAAACAATCTTGTGGATTTTAAATGCAGTAGGTAATTGAGAATATACAATAGGAAAGACTTGATCAGAGGTACAGATCAGTGGCTGTATCAAACCTGAAAACCTAAGTACAGCAGTGGAATGGTATTCCTAGTTAGGCAGTACTGTGTGTACCTCTGAAGAGCAGTCCTGTTTGATGCCAGAAAGCCACCTATTAGCCAGACCTTGAGGTGGAAATCTCCTGTCAGAGGAAGATGGAGAGGCGGCTGCAGAGACATGGGAATCATAACTGTTTTAGCTTGTGCAGGACTTTGAGAAGTAATGGCATTAGGGCAGGGGTGGGCAAACTACGGCCTGTGGGCCCTTCCTGACCGGCCCGAGCTCCCGGCCAGGCAAGCTGCTCCAGCCCCTCCCCTGCTGTCTTCCCCAACCCGTGCAGCCTCAGCATGCCGCTCCGGCAGCTCTCTGGCCCGCTGCTATGGCTGGACAGAGCTGTAGTGGCAGGGCTGGTTCCAGTGGGGCCTGAGCTCCTGCCTCTCTGAGTGGCTTGGTAAAGGGGCAGAGCTGCAAGGTCTGTCAGGGCAGCGTGTCTCGCTCCGGCAGGCCTGAGCGGCATGGTAAGGGGGCTGGGGCCCGGTCGAGGCCTTGGATAAGGGGCAAGGAGTCCTGGGGGGTCTGTCGGGGGGGGAGGGGATCGGAGGTAGATTGGGGTGGGGAAGGAGTCAGGGGACTGGGAGTAGGGGAGGTTGGGTAGGGGATGGGGTTCTGGGGGGCAGTTAGGGTGGGGGGTCCTCAGGAGGGGTGGTCAGGGGACAAGGAGCAGGGAGCTTAGATGGGGGGTGCAGTCCCGGGGGATGGTTAGGGGTGGGATGGGACCGTCATGGGAAAGGGAGCAGGGGAGGTTGGATAAGGGGTGGGGTCCCCAGGAATGGTTAGGGTGGGGAGGTCTCGGAGGGGGTGGACAGGGGACAAGGAGCAGGGGAGGTTGGATGGATTGAGGGTTCTGAGGAGGGTAGGAAGTGGTAGGGGGTCAGATAGGGGGCAGGGCCAGGCTTCCCTACCGTACCCAGCCCTCCATACAATTTTTAACCTTGATATGGTCCTCAGGCCAAAAAGTTTGCCCATGCCTGCATTAGGGAATAAGCATATAGCAGTAAGAGAAGTCAGAGGATAAAAATGGAATCTCCCATCAAACAGAATCATCTACACTACATATTGGATGGTGTCACAAAGAGATCTAGCTCCAGATGACTCCAAGTAAGACATACCCCTTCAGAATACCTCTTCATTCAACTCTCACTTGGGGCTGAGGCACAAATGCAGACTGAGGGAGTCCACTACAGTGTCCTGCAGTCCTGGTAGATAAACAGCTGAGATCAGTATGAAGTGAGATATGTATCCATTCCAGAGTCTTACGGATTCTTTACATAAGGACTAGGATCTTACTCTGTCTTGTCAACTGAGATAATATATTGCTGTTCTGTTGTCCAGCATTATTCTGATTGAGTGGCCCCTGCTATGGAGTAGAAAGTGATGGCAAGTGTGATGGAACGCTCTGAGCTCTAATATGTTGATGTTAAAGGTTTCCTCCTACAGGATCCAATTGCCCGGATCTGTGAAGTCCCAAAGTGTGCACTCCAAGCTAGCTGGGAAGCATCTGTGGTGAAGATCTCTGTGGAGGGAGGCTCTGAGAACAGAATTCCCACATGCATCTTTTTGGGATCTTTCCACCATTTGAGGGAGCTAAAGACCCCGTGAAGTATGGACACACACTTGGATAGACTGTGTTTGTTGTGGTGGGAGGGGGAACGTGTAAACAGTTCTCAGCCAGGCTTGAAGACACCAGGAGTGTAGTCTTGCTAAGGGTGTGTTACAAACGTACAGGCTGTCATTTAGCTCAGAAGTGGCTGGCAAGCCTTTCGTGTGGTTTGACGGTTCATTTGTACTGTAGAAATGAGGCTAGCCATCATGGCAAATCTGTCCATGGGAAAGTATACTTGAGTGATAATGTACTCCAGAGTAGCCCCGATGAAGTCTATTTGTTATGTGGATATGAGTGTAGACTTTTCCACATTGAAGCAGAGGCCCAAGAAGTAGAGCAGCCATAGGGCCTTGCTGCACCTTGAGAAATGAGCATCACTTCAAGGAGCCAATTGGCCAGGTAGTGAAAGTTCTGGTGACCACAAATCAAGAAGGAAGTTGATAAACTGGAAAGGATTCAGAGAAGAACCACAAGAATGATTAAAGGATTAGAAAACGTCTCTTACAGTGATAGACTCAAAGAGGTCAGTCTATTTAGCTTAACAAACAGAAGCTTAATGAGTAGCTTGATTACAGTCTGTAAGGATCTCCTTGGGGAACAAATATTTAATAATGAGTTCCTCCATCTAGCAGAGAAAGGTCTAACATGAACTAATGGCTGGAAGCTGAAGCAAAACAAATTCAGACTGGAAATAAGGCATAAAGTTTTCCCAGTGAGGATAATTAACCATAGGAACAATTTACCAAGGGTTGTGGTAGATTCTTGATCGCTGACAATTTTTAAATCAGCATGGGATGTTTTTCTAACAGATACAGAAATTATTCTGGGGAAGTTTTATGATCTGTGTTATACAGAAGGTCCCCTCTGGCCTTGAAATCCATGAATTTCTCTTTTTAAAAAAAATCACAATTGTTGTTCATGATATGCTATATAAAACTAATTTATAACTCAAAACCTACATTCTAAGACTAAACAATCACACAGTTACCCTGTGAAGAGCCACTAACAAATTAAAATTACCCATTATCTCTGAATTGTTACAAGAAACAACTAAAATGACCATAACTGAAACAAATTAAAGATAAATTTATCAAAATTCTGTCAGTTTCTTTACTTCATGCATCCAACAGCATTTTGTATATAGTCTGTTTCACTGGTTCCTGAAACTAAATTTAAATTAGTTTTTGAAACGAACTAGATTTCATAGTGATAACGTCCCTTTAGTAATTCTGGCAATATCTAATCATCTTTACAGACATTTTAATTAAAATGCATATGTGGCTAAAATGTCTTCTAGATTTTTGTGGTTACAATCAGAATTTTGCCTGTAAGAAAAATAATTGGCTGGAAGTTATCAAAACAAATCCCTTTGTCTTCAATTAAGTGACTGCAGTGATTGGAAAGATACTAGACTGAGAATGCTAGAAAGAGGAGACTTCGATTCTCAAAGTATTTATTACTCCTTTAGGGTCAAAGTGGTCTTCATAAATCAATAATTACTGGCTGTTACAAAAAATAGTGTTTAAATATAACAAACAACTTCGATATCTGCTACACTATTGTATAGTTAACTGTTGCTGAATGTTAACTCTAACTGTACCCATTATGGATTCAGATGGAGTCACAGATGTACATATCAGAAATATCAAGGGTAGCGGAAGCTCCCTTATAAAAATCCAGCTAATGCCTCTATATAGATTTGAATGGATCACTTGTTAGCAATTCTTTCATCATACCCACACAATCCTTGTCCAAACCTGATGAGATTATTCACTTCAAATGGGATAATGAACACCGGATGATAACACTCTTCAGCCACAATCAACTACAGAATTGCCTAGATTCTGATATTCAGAGTCAGACATCTGACTTTCCATTTCAATTGAGAACAATAGGATTTTTAAAGTGACATAAAAACCATCAAAGTAATAAGGAAAGGGGAGAATATTGCAGCGTTCACGATAGTTTGTCCTTGAAAATAGCAACACTGAGCCCAGACTTTGTTTTAGGTCATAAACATATGCAGCCCAGTTAAAAAATGATAATGACCAGGAACAAACAAAGGAAATGGGTTAACTCCCATCCCAGTGAAATGTCAGAAAAATAGAAGTAGTTGCTGTTGGGGTGTGGTATCACAGTCACTGCCATTAGAAGAAAACTGGACAGTTAGTTGCTTGGTGCTATTGTTCTGGTTTGGCCAACCTGCCAGTGGCACCTTCTTGAAAATAAAGTGCTAGAAATTTATGTTTTTCAAACAATAATTTATACTTGAATTTTAAACTACACCACTGCAAAAGCACAGTAAACATGTATGACGCATTTTTCTCTCAGTTCATGAGAAATAAGGCAACACTTTTTACACAGCCAATATTCTGATCATCAGCTTTTTAAGTAACCTGAAAGGTAATTTACCTGACAAGACCTGCATTCAGAGTTCTATATTTCTCCTGTGAGAGCTGTTGACATTTCAAAAACGAAATGTCAGGAGCTGCGTTTGTTACACTAAGGCTTGTGGGAAAATATTGACCTGAGATCTTGGTAGGTAGGTGAAAGGAGAAGCACTTGAAGTTCTTACAAAATCTCTTTAAGTATTTATTTAAAAGCCCATAAATCTAATCCAGTCTGTCTAAGGCAATGTGATGAATTCCTTGCTGCCTTCTTGAATTTCTTTACGCTACGGGATACAACCACACTCCAGACACAAGCAAAGGAACAGGCATCAGGATGGTAGCTTTCACTAGTTTCTTTGGCCATTTTAATTCCACCCACCACCAAAAAGAAATCAACTTTCAGATAGGCATCTAGAAACCAAGGAATTCATTTACCGTGCAAAACTGTATCAGGATTTATGATGAGATATGGCTCTTTTTCATACTTTGCCCCTCCCGATACAGCTCCCCCACCAGAGACCAGAGAGGTTACTGTAACCTGTGGGGAGAGTTGGCTGCCACTCTACAGGTCACTTATTTCTATTAGGAAGGGTTACTTAATAAACCTGGGGAGGGGAAGGATACTCTCTGTCCTCTTCATCCTCCAGAGTGCCTTTGGAGCAGTTCTTTCCCCTAATGGCCTTGGTTTTTCTCCCGTCTTACAGCTACAGTTATCAGCTGGGAATGCAGCTGAAGTACTGTGCAGACCTTTAAAGTTTCTCCATAGCTGTCTGTCAGATTGCTGCAGGGAACTGACTCACCCTGCTGTACAGCTGGCAAAACATTATTCACAAGGTTCTGGAAGGTGGGAGATAGAGTTACAGAGCATCCCTGGGCAGGAGATGAGGTACTGCTGCCAGATAATAGCTACTTGACTGCTTGCAGGGCATATGAGTTCCAATCAGTATATTAACAGTATGACATAGTCAGAAATTCTGCCCCAGTGCAAGAAATAATAAGACTGCAGAAACTTTGTGCTCATTCATATGTGTTGAATGCAGCAAGTTCTCCCTGGGTTTCTGTGATAAGGTTTTAAGCCCTTTTTTCTGACATGCTTAGGAGACAGTGAAATCATTCCTAACAATGATCATCCCTGCTGAGACGTCATGATTAAGCAGCTGGGTGAAAGATGTCTGCTTCCACAGAGAGCAGCTACAAATCTAAAGGCATCCTCATCTGCCCAATCAGTGTGTTAACAACACTTATTTGTTGTTTGTGTACAACAGTTCCATAACAGGTGTGCCAAAGCAAGTATTTTTCAAGTGAAATTTTTTGTTGTAAACTTAAGGGCACAAATATCACACTATTCCTGCTATTCACTATTATGAATATAGTGTATGTTTTTACATCCTGACTATGTAACTAATCTGGGTTCAAAGTGGGGACCTGAATGGCTCCATACCTTATTCTCAATTTTATGGTAGGCCACATCAAATTAGAATAAATCACTCAAAATCTGCTCCATGTCTCTTTAAAATAAAAAGCAAACAGATTTGGAGACATCAAAAATACAGGTTTCCATAAGACTTGGTTTGGAAACATACTGCGCCCTAGCCTCCCAAGGGTTCTGTAGGATATCCTGTGGATGGCACACACTCAGATTTTCATTGAAGGAAGAAAACCAACTGGGCACTTTGTACCCTCAATGTTCTCCATTTTTGCAAATATTTGCATTCTCTGTTCATGGCTACCAGTACTAAGGGTTCCCACTCACAACTGTGCAATGACTAATTAAATGTAACTGTAATCTGAATATTCTAACAGTCACCTAGAGTCAGACCTGCCCAACCGCTCCACAGAACTCACCAACCTTTTCTTTTATTGTATGTTACTTTGAGACAGATCCCTCTTCCATCAGAGCAAGGTCAAGGAGGTTGTTTTTTAAACTTTTAATGGAGTTAGCATTTGATCAGTAATACAGCTCAACCTCATATAGGTGATCAGACTGCAAATGTGAAAAATCAGGGCGAGGGTGAAGGAGGGCATAATAGGAGCCCATATAAGAAAAAGACCCAAAAATCAGGACTGTCTCTATAAAATCGGGACATCTGGTCACCCTAACCTCATAATGACCAGGGACAGCACAGTTGAAATGCATTAGCAGAAGTCTACTCAGAACACAAAGTATGTCCTTCTGCACCATCCCCAGCATGCAGGACTATCTGCCTGCCAACTGTTTGATGCTGGTCCTTGCAACATGGGACCAAGATCAAAAATAAGGAAAGAAACCAAACATTGAGCACTCAAATTCCATAAGAAGCCTGAAATGAGGCGGGATTTATTCTCTACCAAAATACTAGAGCCAAACCATGCTCCCAAAGAAAGCATATTCATTCTGTCCCTGTAAACAGGACATTTCTCTTGCTTTATAAACAGGAGATTGATTCATAACAAAAAGCCATTGCAACATTTCAGCCCAAAGAGTTTCATCAGGAAAAGGCAAGAGTCTATCTGAGCAATGTCTCTTCCTCAGAAAATTCTGTCACAACGTGAGGGAATAAAGCTCTTATTTACACTGGTTTAAGATTAGCAGCCATGTTAGTCTGTATCTGTAAATAAGACAAGGAAGACTTTGTAGCACCTTACAGACTAACCAGTTTATTTCAGAATAAGCTTTCGTGGGCTATAGCCCACTTCATTGGATGCAGAGAATGGAACAGAAGTAAGATGTATTTATATACACAGAAAGAAAAAAAATTGTACATTACCATACCAATTCTACGAGGCAGTTTAATTTGGATGGGCCATTATCAGCAGGAGAAAAAAATACTTTTTGAAATGGATTTCTGTGTCTAACAGGAGATAACAACTATTGAAGGTAAATTAACTAGGGAAATGCAATCAATTAGTGTAATGAGAGAACCATTCGCAAGTCCTATTTAGCCCTTGGTTTATTGTGTCCAATTTGAAAATTAATTCCAGTTCTTCAGTTTCTCATTGGAGTCTGTTTTGGAAATTTTTCTGTTTCAAAATTGACACCATCAAGTCTTTAATGGAATGTCTAGGAAGGCTGAAGTGTTCTCCTACTGTTTTTTGATGTTATGATTCCTGATGTCAGATTTGTGTCCATTTATTCTTTTGTGTAGAGACTGGCCGGTTTGGCCAATGTACACAGCAGAGGGGCATTGCTGGCACATGATGGCATATATCACATTGGTCGATGTGCAGGTGAATGAGCCTCTGATGGTGTGGCTGAGGTGATTAGGTCCTATGATGGTGTCAGTTGAATGGATATGAGGACAGAGTTGGCATTGGGCTTTGTTACAAGGATAGGTACCTGGGTTAGTGTTTTTGTTGTGTGGTGTGCGGTTGCTGGTGAGTATTTGTTTCAGGTTGGAGGGCTGTCTGTAAGCGAGGACTGGTCTGTCTCCCAAGATCTGTGAGAGTGAGGGATCATCTTTTAGGATAGGTTATAGGTCTTTGATGATGTGTTGGAGAGGCTTAAGTTGGGGGCTGAAGGTGACAGCTAATGGTGTTCTGTTTTTGTCTTTGTTGGAGCTGTCCTGTAGTAGGTGGCTTCTGGGTACTCTTCTGGCTCTGTCAATCTGTTTTTTCACTTCCCCAGGTGGGTATTGTAGTTTTAAGAATGCTTGGTAGAGATCTTGTAGGTGTTTGTCTCTGTCTGAGGGATTGAAGCAAATGCGGTTATATCTTAGAGCTTGGCTGTAGACAACTGATCGAGTGGTGTGTCCTGGATGGAAGCTGGAGGCATGTAGGTAAGTTTAGCAGTTAGTAGGTTTCCAGTATAGGGTGGTGTGTATGTGCCCATCATTTATTAGCACGGTTGTGTCTAGGAAATGGACCGCTTGTGTGGATTGGTCCAGGCTGAGGTTGATGGTGGGATGGAAATTGTTGAAATCATGGTGGAATTCCTCAAGGGCTTTTTTTCCCATGGGTCCAGATGATGAAGATGTCATCAGTGTAGCACAAGTAGAGCAGGGGGATTAGGGGACGAGAGTTAAGGAAGCATTGTTCTAAGTCTGCCATAAAAATGTTGGCATACTGTGGGGCCATGCCGGTACCAATAGCAGTTCCATTGACTTGAAGGTATATATTGTTTCCAAATGTGAAATAGTTGTGGGTGAGGACAAAGTCACAAAATTGATTGCATTTCCCTAGTTAATTTACCTTCAATAATTGTTATCTCCTGTCAGACACAGAAATCCATTTCAAAAGGTATTTTTTTCTCCTGCTGATAATGGCTCATCCAAATTTATCAGCCTCTTAGAACTGGTATGGTAATGTACAAACTTTTCTTTTTTTTTTCTTCTTTTTTTTTTTTTTTTTGCTTTCTGTGTGTATAAATACATCTTACTTCTGTTCCATTCTCTGCATCCGATGAAGTGGGCTATAGCCCACAAAAGCTTATGCCGAAATAAACTGGTTAGTCTCTAAGGTGCTACAAAGTCTTCCTCATCTTGCTTATTTACACTCTGATCATTAGATTTTTGGTGGGATCTTTGTATGATACAGTTTAACCGATCAACTTTAACTTGTTTTTATACCCAAATGTTAGGTAATTTTTTTTAACTCATAAGGTGTGAGATCTCTGGCTTTGCAGAGGGCCAGCACAGAGCCAGTGCATCTCCTAAGTCTCACTTAAGATTTAAATGGTGTATAGGCCTCATGCGGGACCTTTGCTGAGAGTCTCACCTACAGCACAATGTACTCTACAGAAAAAGAAGGAGATAAGGTGCATCCACAGAAAGAATTTAAAATTTAAGTATTAGCAATTTCATTTGTTATGAATGGAAATTTTCTTGTACTCTGGTTTGCTGCAGTTATGTATAATGCATTTTTGTATAGCTACCATATATACTCGTTCATAAGCGGAAATTTTTTAGTAAAATATGGAAGCAAAAGAAAAGGGGGTCGGCTTATGAACGAGTATAGAGAGGGAGAGGTGGGACACAGCCCCTCCCTCCAACAGAGGGGGCAAGGATAGGCAACACAGTGAGAAGGAAAGAGGCGGGGCCTCTCCGCTTCTGGCCACGCTGCTCTCCCCCCAGCCTCTGAAGCAGCTGCAGTTCCGAGGCTGGCAGGCTGCGGCCGCGCCACCCAGCCCCGCCCTCCAGAGCAGGCTGCGGCCGTGTCACCCAGCCCCCCAGAGCAGCTCCAGCCAGGCCAGAGACATCCTCCTCTGGCCCGCTCCAGCTAAGGCGGGAAGGGATGGGATGGGGAGAGTATGGGAGTCCTGGGCTACGGGTGGGGTTATGTGGGGGGTGGTGACAGGGATTACTCCCCTGACCCCCAGCTTCTCTTCACTTCCCCCAAATTTCTCCACCAGTTGCTGTCCCAGCCCATCAGGGTAAGCAGCTGGTGGGCTGAGACACTTTGTTTACTCAGGTTTATCCTCATGCCTGCGGACACTCGAGGTAAACAAACCATCTCGGCCCGCCAGTGGCTTATCTGATGGCCCAGGAGCCAAAGTCTGCCAACCCCTAAATTTGTACTTAGTCACCTAGGGGTTGGGGGTCGGCTTATAAATGAACCAGCTTATGATCAATTATATATACGGTAATTCCACCATAAATATGAAAATTCAACAGCATGATAAATACTCTACTGCACCTTTTATACATAAGTTATTAGTAAAATGAAAATCTAATCCCTGAAAAGACTTTTTACTATACAAGTAATATGTATTTTTGCAGATTTGTTCCTTTTTGGCAAGGTTTGCGTTTGGTCTGGTAAAAATGGGCCAGCAATGCAATGCTCTGAATCCGTGTATTATTTTACTGCAAGATTACTTGTCTTGGACTCTCTCTCTTACAGTAAATTCCTTCTTATTTTAAACAAATATTATAGTTTTTTTTCACAAAATAGTGTTTTAAACATCAAAGTGCAGTCTCCATTTTTGCCACTTGCAACCTGGAAAGTTGTCAAGCAACTGCTTTAAAAAGAAATTTTACTTTCAACTCAAATGCCTTAAGTTCCAGTGCCAACAAGAACATATAACCATGTAAACAGGATGACAACTGCTTTGAGTAATTCAAAACAAATATTTGTCATACAATTCACTTTTCAACTGGAGCTTTCAAAAATGTTATTACAACTTTTTGGTGCTCTCTGAAAAAACAGAACTGAAGTTTTGTTCTAACTTCAATACTATTTTTTGTAAACCACCGTAACACTTATTCGTCCCTTCCTGCTTCTCTCCCGCCTCATTTACATGCTATAAAATATAAAAATGCAGGCACTGATCCTGCAAACATTCATACACAAGCTTAACTTCAAGCATAAAGTTTCAGTGAACCAGATCCTGAAAGCAGACCAGAAAGCATAAAGTGGTTTCAGTGAACCATATCCTCTGCTGGTGTATGTTTTCAGAGATTCATTGTCACAGATCCATAGTAGATCTGACTCACCGGGTTCTTACATGCTGAAAGATAAGTACACAAATTCCTTTGCAGGATCAGGGCCTTAATAATTCCCTGTGATTTTCCCATTTATGTCTCTTCAAAGGGCATTTACAAAACATTCTCCAAGGGCAGGATTTGGGTAAAAAAACAAAAACCCATCATTTTATAATTTCAAAACAATGAAATTCAATTTCTATAAACTAAAGAAAACAAGTAGGTTTTCAAAGTCAGTTTTTAAGGTTATTACCAATAATACCTTTCAATATGTTTCAACAGTTAGACGTACTGTAATTCAGACAGCATCTGGAAAGTCTCCAGTGGAAATGTCTTCCCACTATGTGCTATAAATCTATTTGAGAAAATATTTGCAGGCTCCTTTGAAGAACTCCATCATAATGATTGCTGCTGAGTCAAAGTTATGATTTCCCTGTAATTTCCCTTGTTCTTTAGCCCAAACAGTTAATCATGTAGGTAGAGACACCAATAAGTGACAGACAAGTTATACTTGAGTCTAATTTTTTATTATTATTACAGGTAATGGTTAAGATTCATAAAATTGATAGAGATTATTAGACAAATATTTTTCCTAACAAATTGCTCAGTGGAACTCAGAGATAAGTGAAGAAAGTACTTGAAACTATTTTTAGCTCTTTTTCCCCTTTTTCTTTTTTTTAACAACTTAGATTTCATATTACCAGGGCCCTTTAAAAAAGTAGTCATTACATGATGCATACAGTGTACATTACACCTAAACTTTCATTACATAAATACTCAATTTCCTAGATTGAGTCTTTTCTCAACATTCCAATTTACCCCAGAATATATGATAGCAGAATCTGATGTCATGCCCCAAGCCTATCATCTTGCTGAAATGGTTAAACACTAGGTTGCTCTGTTCCATTCTGGTTTGTCTGTATCTTCTTTAAACTTCAGTATTCGATATCTGATACACATCTTGAGATTGAGAGCACCTTTAAAAACGTTTTCTCATAACAGATAATTAGATACACTTCAGATTTCTGTTACATACTGTTATGGGGCGTTCACCGCACACAATACAGAGGAGGTTAAATTAGGTCAATTAACCTTATATGCCACACCTGGAGGAGAGCCAGAACTCAATAAAGCCTAACTGGAGAGCTCAGCTGGGAAAGAGCAGATGGGATCTATTTAAAGGGCCGAAGCTGAGACAACACGGGGGCAGCAGGGAAGTAATCTTTCTCTGGAAACGGAGAAGCGTGTTTGGGGCTACAGTGTCTGGTAAGAAGCCTGGGAAAGGAGCAGTCAGACTTCCTTCCTAGAAGGAGGGAGTTTGGGCTGGTAAACAAAGAGGAGGCCAGAAGGTAGAGAAAGGAAGTAGGAAAAGGTTCAGGGAGGCTGATCCCATTTTGAAAAGCCAAAAGAGGGACACATGCAGGAGCCCCACCTCTCTCTGTAGCCCTGTCCCTCCCCTGAATCCACACTGTGATGTTCTGTACCTTGGGGGAACACCCTGTACCCCCAATGTAATCCTTATAATAGGACTGTGTGGTATCCAATGCAAAGTTTGCCATGTTGGGTGTCTTCGGAAGGCTCATGATGTACTAAGTATTGTTGTTATAGTAATGTTACAGGTTGTGATTTCATGTATATAGTTATGAAGCTGAAAATGTGTTCTCATGGCTTAAAACAAGCTCAGGCAAAAACTCTATAAGAGGAGAGGGGCAGTTCACACCTCATCAGGGCATGTATGGAAAAAACCCAGCCCAGTCTTACAGGAACAAAGGACACTGGCCTAGGCAGCCACAAAAGATCTGTTGGACAAGTGAGTCACCCCCATTCCTTTGGTCAATTTGGAACTATGATAAGGTAATGTACACCTGACTCTCAAGGGGGAGGGGAGGGCAAAGCCAAGAGGGAAGAAAAAACATGATAAAAGGGAGAGACGTTTGCTATGTTCTTCCTCTCTCTTCTACCTCCATCTACATACACCACCACAATGCGACAGAGCGCCTGGCTGAAGGGCAACCAGCCAGCTTGTGGTGACAAGCATCTAAGTTTTTAAGGGCACTGATCAGCTCAGAATGTGTTTTGCTTTTATTTCATTTGACCAAATCTGACTTCTTGTGCTTTGATAGATTTATAGTTAATAAAGTTTGTTTGTTTGTTCTACAAGAAAAGTGTTTGGTTTAAAGCATGTCAGAGACTCCTCTTAGGATAACAAGCCTGGTGCATATCAATTTCTTTGTTAAATTGATGAAGTCATATAAGCCTGCAGCATCCAGCAGGCATAACTGGACACTGCAGGACTGAAGTTCCTAGGGTTGTGTCTGGGACTGGAGATTTTGGCTAGTGTCATTCAGTTGCACAATCCTAGCACTTACATGCCAGAGACTGTGTGTGAACATCCCCGGAGTGGGGGCTCTCACAGCACAGCAGGGTAAGGCTGGCTCCCTGAGTCGAAGACTGGAGTGACCTAGCAGATCACCGGTCCAGATAACACCAGAGGAACATCACACCCACCCTGTGATCCTTTTCTTCCCCCTGAGGCCCTGCCCCCTACCTAGGCCAGAAGCTGAAGCTGGATCATGGTAAGAGAAACCCAGGGAGCTTGGGCTGCTGTGGGGAGCCCCAGACCCTCCACCTGCTCTGGATGGGGTGTTGGAGTGCCCAAGAGCAGCCCCCGACCAATGTCCCCCTCCCCTCCCCAGCGCAGGTGGATGGTCTGGGACTTCCCACAGTGGCCTGGCTTCCCTGGGCAGCTCTTACCTTGGCCTGACTCAGGCTTCTGGCCTGGCTAGGGAGCAGGGGCTGAGGGAAAAAGGAGGGGCAGGCCCTCAGAGTGAGGGGGAGCCAAGGCCCACCTCAGCCTACCTCACCCAGAAGAGGCTGGTGCCACCCCTGGACCTTGGGCAGGCACAGAGCAGTGCCAAAGGGAAGCCAGGACAAATGCTGTCCTGGGGTCATTTAGCTCAGGACCAGGACTTGAACTCTGCATTTTGGGACTGTCTTCCCCTACCCCTCATTCAGGATGGTTGGTTACCCTAAGTACAGAGAAGTAGCAACAATCTGGGAGCGAACAGCCTGTAGTTGCTAGACCTACACATTACGAAGTAATAAATAGGTGTTAAGTATTATTATTTAGCACAGTTCACCTTTAAATCCCTTTACTACACCTGTGCTAGGTGGGTGGTAATATCTGTACACTACAGATGGGGAAACTGAAGCAGAGAAGGTAAGGGCCGGTCCTGAAAGCAGGGCCAGTGCAAGCACTAGGCGACCTAGGCAGTTGCCTAGGGCAGCACCATTTTTTGAGGGCAGCATTTTGATGCGTTCGGTGGCATTTTGGTGGCAACTCTCACAGCTGCTGTGCGCTTCTGGGTATGTCCGCCGAAATGGACAGGGGCCGTGTGAGAAACCGCTGAAATGCCGCCACTGCCTAGGGTGGCAAAAAAGCTTAAGCCGGCCCTGACTGAAAGCCCACCATGTGTAAATATCTATCTTCAATGGATTGCCTATGAAGAGTCTACTAACATGTTAAATAAATATCACCACGTACACAATAACTACTATAGACAACCCCAAACTACTGTACATTTTTTAATTAAAAAAATATAAATTATTTTTGCTGAACGGGGCAGCTGAGTCATCAACACCTGTGCTTTCATGAGGACAAAGGAGGCACAAGGATGTGGCCTTTAAATAGATAATTTATATTCTTAACATCCTGAGCAGGAAGCACTGTCTGGTTTGGATTGATAGTCAGTCAATTTCCAAAAATGCTAAGTGCTGCCCTTCATCTATTGGTCTTTGTCTAAATCCACCTCAGACTTAGCTCAGTGCAATTTACTTCTTTTAGGCTAAAGGAATACACTCTGGAACCTTGCACTGTACCAAAGAGGTTTGCTCTGATCAAAAGATACATTGAATCTCCATATTATAACTATGCACTTTCAATATCACTAGTTCAGTCTGCGTGAGGTCATCGACAACTATAATCCAAAGGATGCGGATTTGTGGGGTTTTTGTTTGCTTTTAAATAAAAGCAGACGTTGTCAGTGGTCTGGCAACCTACAATCCGGACTTCTTCAAACATCAAAAGACCTGGATTTCTGTCTAAATATCTCTAATTCAACAATAGCTAAACCATGATGGTCTACTCTGGGCATTATATTGCCTTAGGTTTTGTCTCTGTGGCGTGTTTTGAAAAGCAGCATTACAACATTTTTAACACCAATGTAACCATATGCTTCAAAGTTATCACACATGAAATTATTTGCAGAGAAAAATAAATAAATACTGCCCACCTTCAATTCAGCTGTGCAAGCCACACATCAGTAATACTATTGCATAGCACCATTTCAGACTAAAACAAGTTACAAAAATAAAACAGCACACAAAAGTATTTGTAGTGACCTACAGCCAGCCACCATGCTTGTCAGCTAATTGCATCCATTTGGAATGTCCTTTGGCTTCATAAACAGGCCTTAGTCAACAAGATCAAGCAATAATTCTGTTGATAAACATTTGAGTACAATCTGTCCTATTAGTCACTGGCCTGCTTTGCGGGGGAGAGGGGAGAGGCACACAGCTCCACCCCAGCAGCAACACCAGGATGCATTGTGCCTTGTGGAAGAACAGCTGACAGAAGTGGCAGTGTGAATGCAGCTTTGTTAGCAGGAGTGCTTTCCTGCCGTCAAAGCTAACGCCACTCGTGCCGAGAAAATACCGACAGAGAGCGTTCACGCAGGCTGACTTTTAGTGACAAGGCTGTGTCGACACAGCCTTGTCGCTAAAAGCTGTGAGTGACAACACTACTCACGTAACTAACCTTCAGGAGTACCAACAAGGAGCAGTCTGCAATTGTGTCTGGCTTTTGTGTGGGTGCACAAGAGAGAGAGAGATTTCTTGTGCTCCCCTTCCCACCTCTGCAGGTCTGGCCAGAAGGGTACAATGGTAAACATTCAATTTCAGTGCTTTCAAAAAGGAGCCCACTCTTTTTTTCTTCAGTGGGAACCAGCCTAAAGGGACCAAGCTTAATCTTCAAATCAAGTCATCCAAACTGACAGGAAAGCAATTTCCTAATCATTTCACACATATCATTTCTTTCCCTTGGAAATTCCTGAGAAACAGTGGCAGTGCCAACCTATATAGGTTTTTTCCACTTGAAGAAAAATGATCTATTCTCAGTCTGATCATAAGCTTGGGAGAAAACTAGGTTTATACCACCAGTTACTGAATTCCACCAATTGTCCATGTGAAAAGAGGATTATTTTAAGAGGTTTTAGGTAAATTATTTCAGAGAGTTCCCCTGAAGACCCTGTTTGGGGTGGGAGTTGGATAAGCAAGCTGCCTTCTTAGCACCGTTCAGTGACAGGTCGCCATTCTATACTTTTTAAGATGACAAATGAGCAGACAAAAAGAATATGAAACTTAATAAAATGTTCAACAGATTCAGTAAAATCATTGGGCATATGTCTTTATTATAAACACACTATTTTTAATAAAAGGACACATGAATGAGTGCATTAGATTTCAGGAACAGAAATAGTTTCAGTTATATGCTTTTTTCCTCTTCCAGGACCCATTTTCATAGCTCTACAGAAGAGGCCTAAACTTTTTGCCATGGCTTCTGGTGGTGACGATCTGATGGCTACAACAGATTACCAGGTTTATGACCCCAAAGTCTAAATTAAATATTTTCCCAAATGAACTAAACCTTCACTTCACAACGCAACAAAAAATAAAAACTAACAGATTTTTTAAAAGCATGATCTTGGACATATTAGAAAATGAATATTAAAGATCAGCCTATGCAGAATAAAGAATTCAGCCAGCTGAAAGAGGTTGTCATCTTAATTTCTGTTCCTTTTTTATTTATTTTTTGAGAAAGAACTGTCTGCCTGCATTCTTGGATTTCTATCAGCCAAGAAGCTACAATGGAATCTTTAAAAGCAGGACTTCAAACTCAAAACTACATGAGAGGCAAAAGTCCGAAACATTGTGGCATCCCACTCAAGAAACGAACTACCTTTCCCAAACCGGGAGATGTTGCCATTATTATCTTTTATTATGAAGAAGCAGGATTCACTAAGTTCCCTTCAGTGGTATGCGCCTATGAACATTCATCATTAGATGACTCTCGAGTCACATAAGCACCTTCAGAAGGGGCAGCTGCTTTTCTTGATGGATGCATATTACTACCTTCAACCAGATCACTTTATGATCTGGAAGAAGGTACAGTTAGTTGGGCATCAATTGTCTCACCATGATACTGTGGACATACAGGGTAGGGCACATCTTCCAAGGCTTGTAACTAACAGACTTCTGGGAAAAGCGCTGCCACCATTCTGTTTGCACAAGTGGCCTCTAGAAAAGGAATGTGTAATGAGTGCCTAGGGCTGGAGGCACATAAAAAAAGCACTGTAGCTAATTTGAAGGGATCCATTACAACAGGCCTCGGGCGGGATGGGGGTGGGGGGTGAGACTGCATAAGAAAAGTCCCACAATGGGACACTTGATACAGCTCCACCTGTTCCCCAAATCCTTTTAGAGATGTTACTGCCTTCAAGGCTTCCAGCAGCAAATAGCTGTGGCTGGGGGGTGCCACAGCTGTTTACAGCTGGAAACGCCTGAAGCAGCAGCAACAGCATTAGTTGTATTCGCGGTTTGGGTTTCATTTGCTGCTCGTTGCATTCTCCCTCCTTTATCTTCCTTGTCACCCTCTCAAAGAAAAATGCCACAGACATACACAACTTGGGTGTGGGAATCTCACAGGAGAATGACACAGGAGCCACTGGTTCAGCTGCATGGTTCGAAAATAAACAAACAAGAACATCTTAAAATCAAACTATTCAAGTCTTCCCATCAAAGTGTTCATAAAAATCAGAGCACCCCAAGGCAGGGGTTTGAAGGAGAGTCAGTCAGCTTTAGGGAGCTTACTGTCCCAGAATCAACTAATGCCATTGACACCAAAGAAGCAGAAGCTCATAGTCTGGTGGTTGTTTGTCTTCAGCAGCACGCAATATAGGTTGGGTACTCTCTAGGCAGCAAAGAAGGCAAGGTCCCTATCCCGGAGAGTTTATGTACAATCTAGAGACAAGTCAAAGGGTGGAACATCCAAAACTACCAGTGCAGGACCCGTGAGCCCTTGGAAAGCCTCCTAAAGTTATACAGAGAAGTTTGCATCGGTTCTTTTCTTTCCCTCAGTTGTGC
Organism: Dermatemys mawii; assembly: GCA_007922305.1. Lineage (NCBI taxonomy): Eukaryota > Metazoa > Chordata > Testudines > Dermatemydidae > Dermatemys > Dermatemys mawii. The sequence goes on from ML677348.1 coordinate 803,712, forward strand.
CTGGGCGTCCCGGGACACGGGGAATGACAGGTGATTACAAACTGGTGAAGTGGGGGCACCCCACTCAAACAGCATGGGAGGGGATGGAGGGGGAAGGTCAGATCGGCCAACTGTCATCTCTTAGTCCAGCACCTCCACCTGGAGAGATGGGAGTTCTCGCGACCCAGCCAAGCTATGCCCGGCGGTTAGGCTCAGTAATGTAGTAAGCTCTCTAGTCTAGTGCAATGCGAACAGAGACGAGGGCTCCCAGTCGGTGCCCGTCTGAAAGCGAACGGGACAGGTGATGGGGGGGGGGAGGAGGAGGATTCGCCACTGGGTTTGCATCAGTCCCGTAAATACCAGTGATAAGAAACAAGAGAGCCACTTACCATCTCGCCTGAGATTAGAGGATCGCAAGGCTTTTATAGATCCGCTCTGGGCAGTGGTGCCCTGACGGCTGCAAAAGTTTGCACAGACTACAACGGAGAGAAGGAGGCGGACGGGCAGTTGCATTGGGATCCGCTGTGATGGGGACCGTATCTGCCCAAAGAAACCCGGCTCCCTCCTCCAAGGAAGCCCCCCTCGGCTCGAGCCTCCGCTCTTTGGGGTGGGGTGGCTGTTTTGGATGCGGAGTCCGAAGCCCCTGAACTACTCTCCGAGCTGCCCCCAAACTTCCTGCATTGCTGAACTTTCTGCTGGGGATCGCTGCCTCCCGAGCGCGGCAGGTGATAGGGGAAGGGGAAGGACAGGGCGAGCCCACACCCCGCCACCAGCAGCAGCAGCAGCAGCAGAGGCTGGCGAGGTGCCCCTAACTCGTCAGGAGATCACAGGGTGCCGCGGCTGCCGCTGGGCTCCAGGCAGGCGGGCTGCGCAGAGCCGAGCCCGGAGACACGCGCTGGCCCGCGCCTGGGGGCTGCCCGTTGCTGCTGAAGTCGCAGCTCAGCGGTGGCGGCAGCTGGCGCCTGCAGGCTCGGCGGCCCCCCGTGCAGCGCTGTAGGCGCGGGCAGCGCGCAGCATGTCTGGAGGGAGCGGGCTCCCGCCGTGTCATTCGGGAGGAAGAGCGCGGCGGCGGCGGCGGCTCCTCCAGGGGGGAGGAAGGAAGCGGCTCTGGCCTTGGGGGCAGGGAAGGGGCGGGAGTGGCACTGGCCGGGGAAAGGCGGCGTGGCGGGCCAGGCCTCGGGGGTGGAGAGGTGGGGCCAGCGGGGGCCGGGGACGGAAGGCGGCGCGGGCCAGGGGGCGCCTGGGCGGGTCAGGGGGGCGGCTCCAGCCAGCTAGTGTCTGCGGCTCACGGGGCCGAGCTGCCCCGGCCCGTTCATGTGCCTGGGGCAGGATTCGACCCCCCCTCACGCTGTGCCAGGGGCACGGGGTCAGCGCTAGGCGGCCACCCTCTGAGTGCCCATGGCAGCGCCTGAGGTGGAGCAGGGCTGGGAAGGTAGATTGTAACCCTCCTGCCCGTGCACGTGACCTGCAGTAACAAGGGCAGGGTCCTCATTTTAGGGGAGTCTCCTCACCCCTTTTTGTGTTTCGGGGTCCCCCCCTCCAGTAATCTGGCAACCTGGAATCACTTGGCCTGGCAAATCTGTACCCTCTTGCAAGCACAGAGGTTTAAACAAATGGACTTTGGGGGAAGGGAGTGGAGAAAAGGGGAAGACCAGTTTGAATTGGGACAAATATTTACAATTTAACACCTTCCACCGCCATTTATCTCAGGGTGCATAATTCACAGTCCCAAAGATTTAGACCCTGAATGGCTGATGAAGTTTGTTCTGCCTCCCATCCTCCCACTGTCACTTTGTGGGTCCCCAACTTCCTCACTCACAACTTGTGGTCCCAGGAAAATCAAGGTTCCTGTTTCATAAAATGGAAGTTCTGGGGCTCTACCACCTACCCTGCTGTAGTGATTTCAACAGCTAGAACAATGAGCCCTCACCTGAGTTGCTAGGCGGACATAGACAATAGCTGTGAATTCCTCTGCTCTCATTCTGCTGCTCACCTGCTGGAAGCTATGTTCTGGGGGTGAAGCCACCTTCTACTTTGCTCCGGGTGTTGTGGCTGGACCCAGTTGCTGCGATGCTCTGCCTGCTGCTCAGGTGGCTGGAACTGCTGCTGGTCTTTGACATTTGTTTCCTCACTGGCTAGACAACTGAAATCTCTGGTGAGGTCTGGCCACATAAAGCACTTACAGCTTTTTACTCACTTTCTCTGATACAAGACAATCAGTAGTCTCAGAAACCTTTCAGAGTCCCTTCTACCCAAAGCACCTTTACTAGTACCAAGTCAGAACAATGCAGCTTCTTCCTTTTGCCCCTTAACTCTATCCAGGACCTTTACCCCACTTCAGCAAATGTAAGTTTTCATCAGGTGACCCAATACCCAGTCCCTGTCCAGACTTTTCCCAACAGGGTATGCTCAAAAATAAGTGTCCCAAATAAAAAACTTAATCAAATGATACCCCAATGTCCACAAACTACCTGCAGTTGATATTTAAGTGAGGTAGTGCCTCACTCAGTCAACTCCCCTTGCTCTCCAGCAGATGCCATCAGAGAGCTCACTCAGTTACCTCTGTTCTGTTATAGGCTTCAGGTCACACGGCTTACAAGAGGGTAAGTCAAGAACTCAAGCAATAAATATAAGGAGGTAAAGCTGAAAACTCATCTCAAACTCCACCCCCAGGTGCTTTTGCCTTGAAATAGCTCTCTTTTTACATCATCATCAAAGATTTGTCAATTAATTTAACATATATTATAAAACAAACAAGATTATCTTATGCAGTCAATTACGGTACAATACATACAATAGAATGTTCAGAATTGACTTGCTTTTTAAGTCATGCACAAACCAAGACAAAGGTGTAGCAAGTCAATTCTTTTCAAGTTATAAATACTTACAGTCAGCCAGGCGTAGGGGTTTTTAAAGATCAGCTTTAAAATAAAGCACTTGAGAATGTTGTCTAGGGTTTTAGTTTTAAAATTATCTCATTTGTAGCTTTTGGATGTCTCAGAGTTGAAGACGCTACTTTGTGTATTGCAATTATTACTTGTATTACTATATTACTGTAGTGCCTAAAGTTTGCCCTGTACAAACACACAGTAAGATGTAGCCACCACCGAAGTGCTTACAAATAGATAAGACAGAGGATATGAAGGGAAACAGAAGGCAAACAGAGACACAGAGAGATGAAATGACATGCCCAAGGTCACACAGCAGGTCAGTAGCACATTTGGGAATAGAGCCAGATCTCCTATCTCCCACTCCAGTTTCCTAGCCACTAAACCATACTGCAGAGTGGAGTTCACAGATCCACACATGACATTGTTATGCATCAGTTAACAAATTGGCACTAGTTAAATACTTTCTCTTTAAGCAGAATTTATGCTAATACTGTGCTAATAACCTTGCACTATCTACCTAAATCAGTTTTGCAAGAGACAACACAACAAGGCACCCATATTGATTATGTTGCCATTAAGTAGAGTGTAAAATAAAAATATGTTTCATTTATCTATCTCCTTCATACTGAAGCACTTTCTAAATTAAATACTGAACAACAGTGGCCTGACTGAAGGGTAAGAGCCAGACAGCATATTGAGCAAGAGTGAAAAAATAGTAATTTTACGCAAATCAAGCCCTGTATTTGCTTATAAAAATCACTGCAGACATTTTAATGACCACAAAGAGAAGGTCACAGGGTTCTTTATTTGGAATTTAATGTAACTACCTTGATGATGAAGGAGCCAACTCTTTCTAGATTTGAGCCTATGGCCCTATGAAGAAATTAAACATTTCAAACCTGGTATGCCTCAAAATCATCCCCTGCAGCAGAATCTTAAAGCTCCATTGCTAATGCATGCACCATCTCTATAATTTTTAAAAATCATCCTATCTGCTGCAAATGCTCCTGACAAAAATTTCTCTTGCAAAGTCCAGCAAGGGATGTTAGCATTAAGGTTACTAGCACAACTTTAGTTCAGCCCCCTTATGTATATGCATTTTGATACGCTTTTTAATTATATGATCCCATGATGATATTTTCACAGGATCCCTGTCTCATTCAGTGCAGAGGATGGATAATCCTCACTATGAGCAGCTACTGCATATTTTGTTTTATCTTCATTTTTCAATATGTGGTGCCTGGCCTTATTTACTGCACACTATTCAAACCGTGCTCTCAAGACTCTCATTTCCTCATGGGCTTTATAGCCTTCATCGCTATAGAACCTAACCACTTAACAAACATTAATTTATCTTCACAATACCCTGTTAGGTGAGGGGTATTATTATGTCTATTTTGTAGATGGAGAACTGAGGCAGAAAGCGATTAAGGTCAACAGTTTCCATTCATTTTGGTTGCCCAGCTTGAGACACTTTTGATATGATCAGAGTACTTAGCATTATTTAGTATGTTATATGTCTTGTAAAGGACCACTCAGTACAACAAAAATAACACTTTACTGACATGACTGCAGGCTGGGGGATTTGCTGATTTATCCACCTGCATCACATCAAAGTGTGGGAGTTCTTCAAACAGTACCTAACAAACAGGTAATAGGGAGGGATGGAATAAGGCCCCATCCCCTATACACTGGGTAACCCAGTTAGCCCCATGAGGACCTTACTACAATATGTTTAAAGCACAGTTCCCATTTACTTCAATTGCAGCTGTGCGTGCTCCGCACTTCTGCAAATCAGAATGCAGTGTTTTCAAGACAGTTACCCAGAAAGTGAAGGGAACACAATTACTGACCACCTGTGAAAAGTTTGGTTTGAGTGACTTGCTCAACATCACATAGGAACTTTGTGGCACATAGGCTTGAATCTAGTTTTCCAAAGCAGCACTGGAGTGTTTCAACCATGAGAATGACCTTTGTCCTCCTGCAGGTCCCTGCCTCATTCACTGTACATCTTCCAGCTTCTGCAACCAAGGAAGCTGGATCTTATGGACAACAACATCCTTCACTACTCTACCCTGTTCCATCCCCAGAGCAGGTCTATACTGTGCAACAAATGAAGGGTTCTCCCTTGAGATCACTATGAGCTGTCAGTCTCCTATCAGGACTTCCTCAGGACCTGGAAGCTTGTTTTGGCAAATAGGCCTGTTGCAACTGATGAGGGGGAAAGTTTCCTCACTGAACCCCTACTGCATAAGTCATACCTGATAGTGCATGTGGTGGAGGCCACCTTGGTGCCCCAAAGATTGGTCCTGGCCGACATCAGAGTTGGAGACTTCCAGTACTATGTTCAAAGGAACAGGGTGGACCTCATGGCCCATGCTCAGTGCATGAGGTTGCCCACAGCTTGCATTCACCATTGTGTGCTCCGGAAGGTGAGGGCAGCCTTAACCCTGCTTCTCTTTCTTCTCTCAAGTGGGTCCCTGCCATCAGGTTTCTGTACCATGAGCCCCTATCTCCAATGCACTACCTAAGTCAATTGCACTGAAATGCACAACCCAAGTCCAACCAGTCCATCTTTGAACCATGCCTCATCACATTCGTGCTCCTTAGCATCCACTTTCTCTCCCTCATGTCCTGCCCCAATACTAAGTGGTGGGACCTCTTGCTACCTCTTGAGGATGGCGAACCCAAGTGGGCCAGGCTATACCCCAACCAGGTCCCACAGCCTGCCAAGGATATCAGTTGGTGGCTGCTCCATGGAACCTTGAGCATGGATGTGTTGACAGAGTTTCTTGCCCATTCTGCAGTGAAAGGGAAATCCTGAGGCACACTTACCTATAGTATACCAGGCTGCAGCCCTTTTCAGCTCCTCCAAAACCTCTTGTTGAGGTTCTGGAGGCACTTTTCTCCTCAGTTGTTCATTTTTGCACATGCCATTGGTGGCTCCACAAAGTATGGAGACCTCCTCATCAACCACCTCTTGGTGCTGGCCAACATGGGAAGATGTTCTGCAACTCTGGAGACTATTTGCTGTCCCTTGTTGCCTCACATCTCCAAGCAAAGTTCCTCTGGGCAGCGTGCATAGGCACGTTGGACTCCTTCACAGATGGCTGATGTTCTCTGCTTGGTGTTTCCCTCTGGTATCAATTCTGACCCTTTGACTTTCACTTCCATCCCTGTTTTCACATTTGTTGTCCCAAGTACTTAGCTGGTTTCTGGGCCTTGTGGTCCCTCCCCTTGACTGAGGTGGCAGGCCTTTAGTCTTAGGTGTCCCTAAGCCTACCCCTTCCCACAACTAATGTAGGCCTTGCACTGAATGAGGCAGGGGTCATGTGGAAAAAATAGCATGTAATCATGTAATTAAAGATGGTCTCATAATGCATAAAGGCAAGGGGACTGAATTAAAGTTGCATAGGAAACTTTAATTATGGCATTTCCAAAATTCTAATTGCTTGAGTTTGCAACCCTAATAATGTTCTTTTAACACAGTCACTCTGTTGGAATGGCACATGCACAGTCTGGTCTGTTCTAGGAGCTGTGAGAGGCTCACGGATGCTCAGAGAGGATGGACACTTTGAAGATCTAACATTTAAATTCAAAGAAGTTTCTACTGAGCAGGTGCCAACTCTGATTTTTTGAAGGCTCTTAACTTGGCCAGATTTGGGGTATTTTCAAAGGGATGGCAAAGGACACATCCTGACTCAAAACCATGCCAAAGTTCAAATCCCTGTTCCAAAGATTAAGAGTGCTAGAGCTGTACAAAGAAAAGGTCTCAAGAATTTTTGAATGTGAGCGAAACAATGTAGCCTCATTCTTGCAGATGTTTTGGCTGGAATTATAAATAAATAAAAAACAACAACCAGAGCCAGACACCCAGCATAGAAAATTCCAGCCCAAATGGTTTGGCAAAGTTACAAAAAACTAAAAACAGGGTAGTCTAACAGGAAGTGTCAAAGAGTGTAAACAAAAGGTGATCCTACCAGCCAGGGCTATAACAACTTGAGAAACTCTCAACCAGCCCAGGTTCTGTGGGAGGGATTAGACCTCATACACAGTCTTCTGTGGTCCTGTATATTTCTCACCCAAGCCTTAGTTCCCTTCTCCTTTAGCGCATAATATGTACATTACATTTTCAAAGCATTTTACAAAAATGGACTAATCCTCGCAGCCTTACACCTGTATGCTAGGTTAGTGTGTGTTAATGTCCCATTTTACAGATAGGGAAATGCAGGATAAAGGCCCAAGGTCAGAAAGCACGTCAGTATCAGTAACTAAACTAAAACCCAATCCAATTCTAATCCATTAGATTGTGGGTCCTGTCAAAGTTGCTTAATTTGTCTGTGTCTTTGATCTCCCTGGGCAATTCCATACCACACGTATCACATTAACCTTGCTGTCTAAGGTCATGAACCACTAAGGGAAGAGGAACTGGACTTCTACACACCTAGCACTTTGTACTACTTGTGTAACAGATTACTTGCAGCATGTCATTTTTTAAAAACAAATTGTAAATTCAAAGTGTGGCATCTTGCTTGATGTTGCTGCCCTTTCTTCCCCACTCAAAATCCCTGTCTCACAGCTGGACCTTTGAGCATGCTCATTTACAGCTCTGCAGGTCTGGCAATTGGCCTAAATGTTTGTAGTGATGTGTCCCTAGTTGACAAATGAGAAGGCCAGTAAATTGCAATTGCAAGCTTCATACTAAGCAGGAGGGCCCTGGGCTGGGCATTCCTATAAGGAGATAAATCAGTATTATTATCCCCATTTTATAGACAGAAAAATTGAGAAACAAAAGATTAAGGACTCAATTCTCAGAGCCTGGACACAGCAGAGAGTGGGAGGGACTGACAGAGAGTGATCATGGCTTACTGAGTCTCAGCATGCATTAAAGCTGCAGGGGGCATCCTTAACTTTACCATGCTGGCCAAAATCCCTCATAGATATTATACTATGCCAGCAAGGAATCAACCATAGCAGATTACTGTGGAAGGTTTGTGTCACTGAAGGTTTCTAAGAACAGGTTGGACAAACACCTATAATGGATGATCTAAGGGTATTTAATCTGCCTCAGTACACGGGGGATGGATCAGATCATCTCTTGAGGTCTCTTCCAGACCCTACAGTTCTATGATTTTAAAGCAGAGCCTTGCTTAGCCACCCCACACATCTCCCCCCATCCCCCCCGACACACCAAGACCTGCCCCTTCCCCACTCCTTATGTTGGGCAAAGCAGCTTTAGTGGAGAGGCAGCAGAGTCAGGCACCAAAGCTGGTGTAGGATGCAGGAGAGTCATCTCCTCCTGCTTTATACCAGTGGCAATTCCCTTTACACAGGAGGAATTTAGCAGAGGCAAGCTGTGGCCTTTTGCACTGTGCAAGTAGCTCAGGTAGGTCTGGTGACTTGTCTAGGTAGGGCATGAGGGTCTAGTGTGTTAGGAATTGTCAATCATGCGATAAGAGGGAAGTTCCTCTCATGGCTCAGTAATGGGCTAAAATATAGGAAAGGGAAGAAAAGCTGGGATGAGATTGAATTTATATTTTCAGTGGAAGAAGTTATGGTTTTAAGGATTGAATCCCAGACATTTATGTTAATTATTGACAATCATATAAACTGTAGATTATTTTAACAGGATTCTCTTTGCTCTACTGCCCTTCTGCTGACCTGGATTATCACCCATAGTCCCAGCATGATCGCAGGCCACTCATAGCCCATTTATGTAGAATTCATTAATAATGTATGTTGGACTATCAAGTACTGCATTTATAGGCTACTTTAGCCTTCATTTTAAGATGCCCTATGTGATCATTTTCCCCTCCAAGAATGTTAAGCAGTGACTTGCTGATTTTACTCCAGAACACTTTTATTTATTGAAATAGTGATGGAAGTGTCACTGGGATTAGTAATGAGCAGAATGGATTCATGGACACACAGATTTTTCTGTGGTTTTTGGTTAGTCTCCAGTACGCACTAGTCATTAAAAAATGCAAATCCAGATGTTAGACATGCATGGTTTGGTAAGAATATTTCACAGCTCAAGTAGGTTATTCTTTTGGGGAATTACACCATTATGTAGGTTTTCATGAATACTGTAATCCTCAAGTGGCAGTCTATTTGAGTTGCAGATCCAGATGTATTCAATATGTACCACACCCTCTGAGTTACTTTCTTAGACACAAAATCCATAAATGGCAATTTGAGAACCTGTATATTTCACATAACAGTGTCAAACACAATTTATCAGGCTGCATTGCACTTGCCTTTTTGATCAACTCCATCCGTGATTTTACAATTCAAATGTCCTTATTTTTTCCATTTCCTTAGTTAACGTTTCCCTTCATTTCCATTTAGCTGCTCTTAAACTATGTTATCTACATTTTAGGTTTCAGAAGATAAGCATATTGCCTATGCTGCAGTAATCTCCTTTAATTGATTTGGGATGTCCGCCAGTCTCTTCTAGTATTCTGTGCTGATATCTTTATATGACTGGCTTTCATCCAACTACTGCCATCCTGTGAATTCTCCTTATTCCTTTGCTCTTTTAGTGCTGAGAGATGGCATTCTTAGCCTTTGAATGTTGCCCCTTCATCACTCAAGTTTGTGCTGTAAACTGCTAGGACAAGCCTTTCAAATATTCAGATATCAACATTCAGCCTTTCTAATGTTTTCTCTCACTCTTTTCATTTGAGATTGCTGTCACATTGCATTCATCTACTTAATAAGCTGAAATTTAAAGGTTTCATATATTTTACTCCCAGTTAGTACTTTAGTGAACTTTCTGCCATCTAAGACTTTCTTCAAGTATCCTCAGTGTTCTTTGCATTTTACTTTATATATTTTTCTCCATTTGATTCATAAAAGAAAAGAATGTGATATGCAATTGAAACATTGTACCATCATTATGTTTCCATCCAAGAAACAGAAGCTTTCTGATTGCTGTAAAATGTGCCTTAACAAAGATGATTTATAATGGGGGTTTAATGTAGTTGCATTGCAGTTGGCTTTATGCTAGACAGAGTTACATTTTTATCTTCATTATAAGGCTCTTAATGTATCTCACTCCTTTTTAGTTTACAGGACAAAAGCTGTCCCTAGCCAACAGAAAATCCCCAAGTTGCAGCTTTACGTGATTGTATGTACAAGGTCTGACTCTCTCTTCATCTATCACCTCTTGCAAGATGATTACTTCTCTAAAGAATCCATGTGAATCGGAAAAGTTATTGTTCTTTGCTACCCTGGTCTACAACATCAACAATGATCTACTGAGAAAGAAGTATAGAATTCTACTGCAATCACTTACCAAGACAAAGTCAGATATATTTAATTTCCTGTGTTTTTTCTGTCAGTGCTTCCATTGACTTCTGTAAGCTTTATCAGGCCATTAGGCCAAGTCAGACATCTATCCCTATGCAGCATATAACTTAGCCATGGCTTAAAGTCAGGCACATACTTAACTTGAAGTCAATGAGACTTAACCACAGGCTTAGAGTAGTGTTATAAGTGTAAAGTAGCCTAAAATTATTGTTTACCTGTAAGGGG